>MU226364.1:2578837-2609725 GCA_018584345.1 Thuja plicata | reverse complement strand
CAAACAAGTGGAGTCAGTATCATTCAGATAGAATAAGTTACCTTTTGTCTGCTCACCGATACCAATCAGATTTCTAGATTTGTTGAAGATCTTTGCCTTCTTATTTTCAAATGCTACTTTGTGACCTAAATTATTCAACTAAGAAACACTCAATAGATTATAATTCAATCTATTTACCCAATAAGCATTCTCACATTTTATCTCGTTATTCAACATTATTGTTCCTCTACCTTCAACTGGACAAGGTGTGTCATTTCCCATTCTTACTGATCCACCCTTGTAGTATTCAAAAGTCTCAAACTTTTTATTTTCACTGGTCATATGATGAGTGCAGCCACTATCTATGATCCAAACATCATTTTTGCTAATTTTAGATATGAGAGATGTTTCTACATACCTTTCTTCATGATCATCTTAATCATCCTTTACAACCACAAACACCATCTTGATGTCTTCATCAGATTCGATGTCAGTATCATCATCCTTGCATTTTGCTAGGTAGCTAACCTTCTTTCCTTTGTCCTTATAACTTGTCGGGTATCTGTTCTTTCTGATTGTCGGTAGCTTCTGTAATAACCTCTATCAGAATTCTTCTCAAAAGATCTATCATTACTTTTGTCATCTTTTCTTCTGTTAGTACATCTTGCAGAAAAATGTCCAATCTCTTTGCAATTAAAATAAACAAGTGGTAATTTACCTTTGTATTTACCTTTGCCTCTCTGCATTCTTCTGGCCATAAGTGCTTCTATTTTATCAAGATCATCTTCTTCATTTTCACTATCACTATCTTTTCTCATAGTGTTTTTGAGACTTGATTTACTTATTCTCATAGAAGTTTTGAATGCAGACTCTATGTTTGGTAAGACACTATTATCAAAGTTATTCATCTCAAATGAAATCAGTCTTCCAATTAAACTGTCTAGAGTAACATTTCTATTTTCTACTGGTCTCATTTGTTGAATGGCAGATACTCTAATAGCATAAGTAGGCAGTAAGGTTCTTAGAATTTTACTTACCACTGTATCTTCTTCTAGTACACCTCCAACTCCTTAAATAGCATTGACTACCTCTTTAATTCTTGTGTTGTACTGAGTGATCTTTCCTCCTTCTTTCATTTATAGAACATCAAACTTTCCTCTAAGTCTTTTTTCCTTGGCTCTCAAAACAATTTTTGTCACCACCATGTACAAGCTTTAATTTGTCCCACATCTGCTTTGCAGTTTTGCATTCTTTGACATCTTCAAATTTAACATCAGAGAGTGAGGAAGCAAGCTCTATCATCATGCCATTATGTTCATGCTTCTCTCTCATTTGTTCAACTGTTGGTGCTCCTATGGGTGACACATATTTAATTTCAAGGAATTGAGTAACATCATTACCAATACCTTATAAGTGGATTCTTATTCTGCTTTGCCTTGAAGCTAAATTATCTTTGTTCAACTTGGGCACATCTCATCTATTCATCTTGTGATCTTTGGCTTAGATCTTGAAACCTTCCTTCTAAGCACACAAGCTCTAATACCAATTGTTAGTAATAACCGAGAGGGGGGGGGTGAATGAGTGGCCTCAAAAACTTATCCTTAATCTTAACCACCAATTAATAAACCTTAGATTATTATATCCCTACAAGATGCATGCCATGAAATTCTTATAATGATTAACTGTCTATCGGTTTACCTTGTCTGTCCTTATTCTCCTTGAATACCGATAAGCAGTATAACTATTTCCTGAAATACAGTAAATATGCAGAGTATACAGATAAATCTAGTGTTAACTATGTCAGATACAAAATAATAAAGAAATGAATCATACACACATAACACATGAATTTTTAACGTGGAAACCCTGTCAAGGGAAAAAACCACTGGGACTGGTACCCCAAATTTTCACTCTTCTGAAGTGAGCCCTATTAAGAGCCAACCCTGTTAAAGGTTACAAACACACTGTTAGGTGTGACCTTGTTAAGGGATTTTACACATATAGGTTGTCACTTAGTATCGGGCATCTAATGCTGCCATCCTTGAATCAGCCTCAGTCTTTGACTATCAATAGGCATCAGGCATATCCAATGCTACTTTCATGAATCAACCTTTTTGGCACTCCTTGGGATGTACCTCAATATATAGAAGACTATTAAGTCCTGCTCTATTAAGAGACTTGATGCTTCAATGGTTAAACTGAAACAAAATGACCTGTTTCTAATGCAAATTGAATTGCAGATTTTTAGATTTATTTAAGTACATTACCTCTCTGATCAACGTATCAATTCAATTCTTTTGTGCTCAATACTTTTTTCTCTGTGATGCTGTGCTTATTGTTCATCGGTGTCTGTAGAATTCCTTAGCTCTACTTCATCTTGATTGATCAATACTACGTGAAGTTGTTCTTCATTAGTTTCTCTTTAGCATCCTTTTTCTATTCACTCCCCTTAATCCCCATTTCATGTGATATGAAAATGAATTAAGCTTGTCTCTTATATAGACATGATATTCACCATTTATTGATTCTTGATTCTTGATTCTTGATTCTTGATTCTTGATTCTTTATTCTTTATCCTTGATTCTTGGCATGAAAAATAATCTAGCCAATTTGATTTAAAGCATAACTCCTAATTTGTCTCGTAGTTATCTTCATGCCAACTGTATAAATCAGCTTTAAATCAATTACTTAACTCTGGTCGAATAAAACAAAGAAAACAACCAGTTAAGTCTATCTTTAGCTCTTGCCAGTTAGATATTTTGTCATTTTCTAAACTCTCTATTCCATCGGTCAACTCTTCAGTTAGTTGTCGGTTACAAATGCCAGTTTCGTCAATGTGACTCCAGTTAGCTTTGGGATCTCTGTCCATCGGGCAACTCTATTTTCAGCTCGTCGGGCATCCTATGGTTTTCTTTGTCAGGCAACACTGTCTTCTGGTCGTCAGGTATCACTATAAATTTTCTTCTTTTCCTTTACCGATGGTGTGCACTTTGTCGGTGTTTGTATGTCACTTAGTGAATACTTGACTTTTATGCATTGTTGAAAGCATAACCTTCGTTCCATTGATTATTTGAAGTCTTTGTAATGATATACATGACCGTACAGATGATATCAAGTTGACATCATTGACAATACAAATCATTAACTAATTTAATGCCTTGCATTATCTTCAACTTAACATTAACAAACATTTAATCAGTTAGATGTCATCACTAACAAAGTTGCATTAATTGATTTTATTGTACTCAATCCTTTCACAAGGGGGACCTAATGGTCCTTATTTCTCTTAACAGGGTAGGCCATCAGAAGTGGCCAATTGTAAGCTTTAATAGGCTAAATTTATACTGCAGTGATAAATCTTGTGGGTACCATCCCTACCCCATTTTTACTTTCTATTTGGAAGGTTTCTGGGTAACCAAATATTGTGGATGTTTTATTTCTTTTCATTTCATGCATGCAATCATATTAGATAATCTATTATTGGATTAAAAGGATTAAGTTTTATAGGTTCCTTATTCACCCCCCCCCCCTCTCAGTCACCTTGACTCGACATATTTGCAATAATTGGTATCAGAGTGAAGGTTCTCTTTACAAAATTTTAACAACTTGAGGAAAGATCAAAGGCAATGGAAATATATAGACTAGAGAAAGCCATTGAAAATGAAAAGATAGATCTACAAGTGGCCATGGATCAGATCAAGAAACTTAAGGAGCAGCTCTCTCTTTCCCTAAAAAGAAGAAAAGATTTAGCAATGCAAATGAATGACAAAAGCTACATAGAAGAAAGAATTGATGACTTATGCAAAGAAATAAGATCTGCAGAAACAGATGCAAAAATTGAAGACCTACTTGCAAAGAATCTCAATTTACATGAAGAAGTGAGAAAATTGAGAAGAGAACAAGAAATTCATTCAGTCATAATATGTGAAGTCATAGAACAAAAGAGTCAAGAAGAAAATGACAGAGAAATGGAACAAGAAGATAAAATATTGTTGAGTACAAGATTAGAAGAAAAAGAAAAAGAAATCCATCATTTGTCACTTCAGCAAATAGATATGATAAATCAACTCAATAATGCAAATCAAGAAGTTATCTATCTGAGGGAAGAAAATGAAAGACTGCAGAATGATCTCAATACTAAAAAACAAACCAATGAGAGTATGATGAATTCATAGGGAAGCATGGATCAGTTGACAAAGAAAACTAAACTTAGACATCATGGATAGACTGGATTAGGTTATAGTGAACAAGGTGAATCCTCACAGCAAGGAAATCAAAATAATATCAAACCTACTTGTAATCATTGTTGCAAGTTAGGGCACACAACAAACAAGTGTTTTGAGCAATGGAAAATCAAAGTTTAATGGTAAATTCTATAGATGCAACAAACATGGACATAGGGCAAGTGAATTCACTGAGAAACCTAAGTTTGAAGGAAAATGTTTGAATTGTAACAAACAAGGTCACAAATCCTCCGAGTGCAGAACTAAGAAATGGAACCCTGCTGAACCACTAGCTAAAGCAATTTTTGGTTGGGATTACAACACATGGAGAAGATGTTTTCATTGTGGTAAATATGGGCATATTGGTGAAAATTGTGTAAAGACTCACCTCAGAAATAGGAATCCTACTAAGAGATTTTATGTATGTAAACAACTTGGTCATCTAAGCAAGAATTGCATGAACAAAGAGAAAGTGGATACTAGTTTTGAGAAAGGCAAAGAAAAAGTTTCTGAAATCAGAACTTGAATGAATCAACAATGGGTAAGGAAATCTCCTGAGAGTTCATATCAAAACAATGAAGGATCAAATGGAACCCAAAGCAGTGAATTGGGTGGCTCTACCATCTCTAAATAAACATTCAAGGAGACTACTAGAACTATGCATGAAATCCATCCTACATCAGTTCCAGACATGATAGTAAGTCCAAAATAGCATATTGATGCACTAGGACATATTATATTTTTAACCAAGTCAAGGTCTCAGTAACACTTGAGTTACACAGGCTTAACCGAGTTAAGTCGGGTTGTATGGTTTTGAGGATACAGAAGTTAGTGTTCGTCGAGCTGCATTTTGAGCTATGCCAGCTACCATGTACAGAGCATTTAATGAAAACTCAATGACAAAATCTCTTATAAAAGATGAATTGCAAGTGTTATTATTTACAAAGCTTTCAATTTTCAGAGTGATACAGTGCCTTAAGCAATTCAGAGCGAATTTGTATTCGAAAGTATTAAGTTGTGAAGTTCTATCGAACCTACAAGCATAATGGCATCTACATCCATCAACAAGGTTAAGAAAGGATCTAAGATGTTTGTCAAGAATTCAATCTGTGAGCCTCCTAAGTTTAAGCTTCATCTAGCGGCTGTAGAGGAGATAGACCCGATGGGAGCTCATTCCCTAATTCCTCCATGTGTATTGTTGATCAATGACATCTGAGCCTTCTATCATTGCATAATTCAATAGCTTGGAACATTGGAAATGAAGAATGCTTATGATAAACTCTATGATGCCAGAAATCTGAAGCCAGAGCATAAACACCTAGAAGTCAAGGGTTTTACTCACATCATGCATATACCACAAAATTTCCAGGTTAAGTGGATTAGGTTCATTCTAAGCTATGTTCATGACATGCAGCTATGGCTGGAGCAACCAGTGAAGATTACCAAGACAATGGTACACCATGTTAAAGGGTATCCTGTGCTAGACAAGTCTATAGCCACCAAAACCCTACCTCAGGATTTCCTAGATGAGAAGACTCTTGTCGAGTGGGACGACAGAGGTATGAGACTAAATGGAATAACTGACATGGAATTGAAGTTTTGAATTCATGTTATTACTCACAAAATCTACAGTTCTAGCAAACCTAATAGCATACCATGTGAGGTTGTGGACTTGGCATACAATGTGGTCAAGAAAAACCTCTCATTTGACCTTGCCAAGTTGCAGCTCATCCAATTGAGAAAGAACATGGAAAGAATCTAGACATCAAAGACCAATGGATGTAAGTTTGGTTCACTTCTGGTCTGCATATTCTTTTACATTTAAAAATTTTTCCCTTCCAAAGGCACAATTGTTTGGAAGAAGGATAGACCCATAATATATCAGATAAATGAATTCATAGCTGAATTAGGAGATAATTTTGAGAGTATCATGGATGTGCATATTTTGAGGAACTCAGACAAAAGATGTAGATTAGGTATAGAATTCCTAAACAATTGGTTGAAGACCATAAGGATGATGTGTGTTTCCTATTTGACTGTGATAAAGTATATATTCAGGCAGTCAGACCTAGGGTTGCATGGGTGAAACCTCTTGCATATGAGTTTAACATATATGAGACCAATAGCATCATTGAAGATCTTGTGAATGAGCATGTTGACCCCAAAGCACCTTTCTTTGGTACATATCAAGAAGCTAGGAGTAGAATTCCAATAGAGATTGAGATTCCTAAGATTTTGAAAAGAGGAAAGAAGAGGTTAGAACAGTTTGGAAAGAAATATGGAAAGACTTCACCTTCTATCTCAGTAAGAAAAGAAGATGGAATTAATATAGAAGATGATATATCTGAAAAAGGAAGAGAAAGAGGTAGAAGCAGAGCCTCCTAAGAAGAAAAAGAGGCTAGTTCTCAAGAAAACAACTAAGGCCCCCACCCATGTCCTCACTACCAACAAACCAAGAAGATCAAGAAGGAAACTCATATTACCTAAGGAAGATGAAGAAGATGAAATCACATTCAAGAAGCCCCCACCTACCTTTGAGAATAAAATTGCAGCCTTAAGAGAAGGTAGTGGTATGAGCTCTCTGAAATCTCTGAATTATGCTTCCAGAACTAAGGATGAACATAAGAAAATTGAGGAAGCAGTTGTAGAGAAGATGACTAGATGGAAGTATGATCAATCTGAATTGAAGAGTCACATGCCTAAAGACCTATTCAAGGTGATATGTTCCCTGGAGCAACGTTGTCCAAACAGAAAAAGATATCAGAGAATAGACATTGAGGCAAATCATGCCTACTATGACAAACAAGGAGGTAAAAGAGGCCTTGATAAAATATGAAAGAAATCACACTCCAAGGTTCAGGACCTTTCAAGTATTGAATAAGAAGATAGAGGATGTGGTGTAGGAAGCTAAAAACATATGGAAGACGATCTTAGAAATCAAATAAGAAGACAAGACAAAATTATCGAGTATAGAACACAAGGAAACGACTGATGATGCAGATTTACCTGAGGTAGAATCCATTGAAGAATCCAATGCAGAACATATAGCAGTAGAGGTAATGGCATCTCTACCACAATCACCTGTACATATCATCCTATCTCTGAGCAAAGGAAAGTCTACTGAATCTACATCAGGACTAGCAGGGATTGAGCACCAGGCTCCACCTACTACTAGGCCAAGCCTGGCCGAGTCACAAAAGGTAATTGTGAACATTACTTCAGTGAGCATAGATGCTACAATTGATTTAGACCCTATAGTTGGTACAACAAATGTTAGTGGCCTATTCCAACTGAATACTGAGGAGAAAACTGAGGAAGGAAAGGATGTGGATGATAGTAGAAAAGGTAAGGAAATAGTTCCTTCACCCAATCCTAAGAACAGTGGAAAAGGAAAAGAAATAATCACTGATGATATTGATCTTGAGAAAGACATTGTGATTCCAAATTGGGATCTATCCAATCTGATAGTAGAGCAAGTGGATATACTAGGGGAGCTATGGAAGAAAAAGCCACACAACAGAAGCTCCGAGAAGAAAAGAAGAGAAACAGAGTGCTGGAAGACATAAAAAGTATATTCCTAGATGCACTAGAAGTAGAAGTAAATGAGAGTGATTACATTATGGACCAACTTGTAGACATATTCCACAAGTTCAATAAATATTTAAATGGTCAAGAAAAACTACTGCAGAAGGCAGAAAGAAAGTTTAAGAACAAAGTTCTAGAGAATGTTGCAAGCAAGATTGCAATTGATCAAGTCAAGCTAAATTCTCTCATTAGCTCTCTAGAAACTGCAGTAAATAATGTTGCTTCATTATTTGTAAAGCTAAGTGATACTTCAAACTTCATAATGGAAATCAAGACAAAGCTGACAAAGGTTGATACAGATCTAAAGGAAAGTGCAAATCAGTTGGCACTTAACCCAAGTTCAAATTCAACACATTTTGTGAAAATCAAGTATCTAACAGACATGCAAGCTGAATTACTAAGGGAAGAAGCAAGGACAAGAGAATCTCTCACAACTATGCAAAGCCAACTCCTTCCACACATGGATGTAATGCAGAAGCATATAGCTCATGCCAACACTCTTATTCATGACAATAATTTTTCAGTTGCAGAGCTTATGATGGAGTTATTAGCAGAGATACAGATAGAGTTACACATCTTGAAGGTGTTATAGGATAACTGGGACAATACTTTGTCTCAAATTTTAAAGGTACATAGTGATTTCCTACCTATTTTGGTATTACCATATAGATATATTTTGGCATTTGTGTCAAAAACAAGGGGGAAATGTATATAGGATATAGGAAAGATGTATATAGGAAAGACATGTATAGAAGAGAAGTAGAGCATAGATATATATAAGTGTTACAAAAGAAATTTTGAAAAAAAAAGAAGAGTCAGTTGTAACCGAGTCACAAAGATATTGTCAAAACCCGAGCAAGTACCCAAGCATATGGTAAGGGGGAGTTTTGACTCAGAAGGTTGAGAAGTTTTTGAACATGATAAGTGTTTTTGGTCACTAATGCCAAAGGGGGAGATTAATGACCTTATGGAAAGACATATTGTCAATTAGTGCCAAAACACTTAGTCATCAGAGTATTAACCGAGCTAGTAGTGTAACCCGAGCAGTTACTATGTAACCCAAGTAGTGGCAGTGTTGACTGAGTAGACAATGGTAATCAGTATTACCCGAGTGATCAGAGTAGCCTGAGTACATAGAGTAGCCCAAGTGCTATAGATTAGTATGTTTCCTGAGTGACAGTATAATGCCCGAGTGCCAGTATATTGCCCGAGTGGATCACTGGACCCGATTTACAATTTTGGGCCGACTTAGCTTATATTGTTAGATATTAATTTATCTTATGGAAGCTGACTTACAGTTTCATTTGATTTGGATAAGGTATGAATATAAAGTATTTTTTTTATCCAAATAGTGTGTGAGTATATGAATAGAAGCATGTATGCGAATACGAAGAGACAAATTGTTTAAGAGGCTACAACAGTATAAGGAACATCAGAGACTCATCCATCACAGTCAGGTGATTAGTTTATATCATTGGATCTTATTCAAAAAATTAGAGTTGCATTGAAGATCATCTACTGGTTCACCCTAACAGGTGCATCAGAAAAATCCTCTAACAAGGTGGACCTAACAGTCCTTTATAAATCTCCTAACAGAGTTGCATTACTTGATTGTATTCTACTAAATCCTTTCACAAGGTGGACCTAACAGTCCTTATTGCTCCTAACAGGGCAGGCCATCAGAAGTGGTCAATTGTAAGATTTAAAAAGATAAATTTATACTACAGTAATAAATATTGTGGGTACCATCCCCGCCACAGTTTTACTTTCTATTTGGAAGGTTTCTGGGTAACCAAATATTGTGTCAAATATTATGGATTTTTTATTGCTTTTCATTTCATGCATGCAATTAGATTAGATAATCTATTATTGGATTAAAAGGATTAAGTTTGATTGGTTCCTGATTCACCCCCCNTTAAGTTTGATTGGTTCCTGATTCCCCCCCCCCCCCCCCTCATCCCTCTCTCAGTCACCTTGACTCAACATATTTCTAACAGTTATGTATGTTCATAATGTCATCTGGATGGCTGATGTGGATATTTGAGTTGAGATGCTTATATGAATTTTGTCTCACTGATTTAACTGATACTGAAGACAACAGAAAGAAAGAAAACACTGATATAAATTGAAAGGAGTATGCAAGAATTATCATTGTGTATCTTCCTCATAATATTAGGTACATTCATACAACTGGGAAGGTGTATAGTGTTACAACTTATGCAAGTGCTTAATAATATGGACATCTACTATCATATAACTATGTAGTTGGTATTGTTTTCCGAGCCATGGACTAATAGAAGTTGGGTAGTTACCGCCAAGAAGGTAAGAGTTAAAATCATTAAATTTATGTCCCTTATGATAATTTTTAATAGCTACAATAATTTGATTATTGATAATATCAATTTCTCTCTAGTTAGTGGAAATTAAAAAAATGCTTGCTTGATAACTTGAAATAAAGTTGGTGAATGTATCCAGAGTTTTGGCTATGGAAACTAGGTAGGGGCCCATGTTTGGGTGTTGTTCCAGCTTATGTTTCTGGGGAACATAAATGAATACATTTTCTACAAACTGATCAGCAAAGGACCAATTTTAGCCTTTTGCAGATTGAAGGGCAAGGAAAAATATGTGGGAAAAGCATTTTGACTACTATTAGGGTTTAATCTCTTGGGAGAGGTGAGATTGTCATTATCCATCGCAAGAGACAAATTTCTCTTCAAATAATTTATTTTTGCAGAGTCATAAAACCTTGAGTATAGAAAAGAAACCCTTGGGAAGCAAAGGTACAGTGAAATGCACATATTTATGTGAACTTTTCCTGCTTATTAACAACATTCAAGACCATACAAAATTTTGTACATAGACAAAGTTTGAGAGAGTAATTTGTAACTCTCCAATAAATATCAAGTGTAGAAGAGGAACCACATTTGACCTCGGGTAGAAAAAATGAGAACATACTTGTGTTTGCATAGAGTCTCCACAGAACTCCAAAACCCTAATAGCTAGTGCCGCCGCAGGAGGTAGTTTCCAGAAAGTTATAGTGTGAGAATGAAATAAATTAGGATTTGATTAGTTTGATATGTTGAATTCCGTAGAGGTGATAGGATAAGTGAGTAATACCTATATCGTAAGTCTTGATTTATATTTATTAGGTTTATAGGTGATAGGATAAGTTTTGGCTAGGAGTTTATATAGGCTCAAGAGGAAAGTATTCGAGGTCTAGTGTTCTTTATAATGTATCTGATCAATCAGGGAAAGATTTCTAATTATTTAAGCTTGAATTCTAGTTCTATTTTGTAACCTTATTTTATGAATTTTCCAATTTCTTGTTTGACCTCTCATCACACCATTAATCATGGAATCAACAATTTATTGTTTGAATGTTTTTAGTCCTTTATAGTGTTAGCCTATTGGCAAACACACATTACTGGTCATGAAATGGAACTTCTAAGTATATAATTCTACAATATTATTAAATTTTATTAAAAAGGAGTAATAATCATTCATTAATTTAGTCATTTTATTTGTGTGACTAATTATTCAATCATTTATTTAGTATTTTTTGTTTGGGTGACTAATTTTTAGTTATTTAATTAGTCATTTTTATTTGTTTGACCTTGTGATTTTACCCGATGACCAAATTAGTAATTTATACTTGTGAATTGTAAAAAATTAGTAGAATTTGATCTTTTTTAGTCGTGTGACTAAATTTTTTAGTCACATAGTCACATATTTTCCAAAATGTACTAGTGGTTGAACAACGAAAAAGAGAACAGGAAATTAAGAAATACAAAGGACCCACACGTAGATTGAGAATTGAGGCACTTGAAGCAGAGCTCATATACAAAGGTAGTCTAAACACTTATCTGGACAAGGTAAGATAAATTGTTGAGAAATTCAATTATCATTATATCAACACTAGCACACTTGTAGATTATCAAAACTAATTACTTGGTTTTTTGGTACTAATAATTTCTTGATAGCTTGTGGCATGGAAACAACTTAAATTTTGCTCGAATCTAAAATTAATTCATTTGTCTTTTAGTGCTTAAAAAGAACATTGCATGCTCAAACATCACAATCTCATCTTTCGCATTGGTGCTTAAAATTGACGTGTGTTTAAGAATTGAACAAAGCAAAGTACATATGGATTTGGTGCATAAAATTGAATAATCAAACCCTCATCTATTTTAATACTTAAAATGAACCCATGTGCTTGTATGGATGATTTAGGTTAGAAAACATTTAGCTTTTTGGAGATTAATCAATTAACCATGTATTTTGATTCTTTGGTGTGCTTGCACATTCTGTTAGATTAAAAAACCTTTTTTAATTTTTTAGAGAGGCCTATCTGAGGAAAGCGCTTCTTCCTTAGAGGATGACCTCAAACTGATAATCCTTCTGATTGGAATATAAACAAGACATGGTCCAAAGAACTGAAAGTCTTATATCTAACCAAGCTGGCCGAGGTGTGTTGATGATAGTGTGGATCGGGTGAATATCCTTAAGTATCCAACATGGTCAACTAGAGACTTAAGTGCCTCACACATGTACAAACCGATTGGGTAGACACCACAAACATTACTACAATCCAGTTAATAAGAGACCCACCCGATTCACCTCCAAATTAAGTCTCTTATTATAGTGCATTAAGGGGTTACAAAAGTTTCCCCCAAGATTCCAATCATATGCATCCCATGGTATTGTGTTGGTGAAAGAGATATTTTGTAGCACGACAACAATACCAGTCAAGGGCAAAAACACGAGCACCTACAACATGGATCTTCATGTCCTAGTTGTGTGAAAATGGTTGTGTGAGCTGATAGAAATCCAAGAAATGGGCTTATAACATTTCATCTTGAAGCTAATTTGACCATAGATTAATCTTACTATCTTTGTTTTTGTTCTGATTAACCATGTTAAAAATTGTATCTTGAAAAAGTTGTTGAACATACACTGATCATTTCTTTTATTGAGTCAGTCTTTCAAATTCACTAAGTTTTGTGCTTGTTGAGTTTGTACACGTCTCAAACATTGGTCATACAACATTTTCCTATTAGTATCATATCAAAGAAGCAAATAGATTCATCAACACAGATCCCAAAACATTCCACTTGTCTCTTATCGTAAAAATTGGTGATAGACTTACCCTTGCATATTCATCTAGTATTTTTAGCATCATTCCTAGCATAGAATCTTGCATAGTCATTTCCTTTTTGCATATTCATCATTATAGTCCAGAAAATTAAAAAAAATCCCAAAAACATAGCTTGCATCTCCTAGAGATTAAGTTTCCACCTTTCAGAGTCTTTTGGCAATCAGAGGGTGCATTTTCTTAGTAGATTCCAGTAGTGGTCTTGCATATTATCTTGGCTTTGTCAAAATTTATTCATCATCTCTTTCCTTGGCTTAGGCACCTATTATTTTGGTTAACACTTGTCTTAGATAGACATCATTTCCAGTATCAGTCATCTTTGTCCTATGTTTGTGAAGTCAAGATTGTCCATAGAATCATTCAGGTCTTTCCTCAGAGGGTTTACCTTAGATATTTGTAGAATCTCTCTTATGTCATATTACCTGCATCTTAGACATAATTCTAGTCATTCATTCATTGCATCAACATCTTATTATAATAAAATCTAGAAAAATTGGTTGCATTCATCCTTTACATATGTCGTTCACAAGATCCCAAAAGAGAAAAGGCATGATGGATCCTGACACAAAACTCAGACATGATCCCAACAATGAAATTAATGTTCCTATTTAAAGGACCCTATGACTAGATTTTAATGATCTGGAGACTATTTAGCATCATGAGAAAACACATGCTAACATCCCATAGTTACCTCCCTTCCCTCAACCACAGGATGAGTTCTCATTTGAGAACATAAGGGCTAAATGCAATGACAGTGAAGAAGTTAACGATGCCTTAGCAAATCCTAGGGTAATGACTATCATGAAATCCCTATTGGAAATTGAGCCAGATACATACTTCAAAATGCTTGCATAAAATGGTTCCAAACTACCCACTAGATTCGACACCTCTACCATAGTAGAAACCATGGCCATGCCACCATCTTGGCTTGCTTCCACATCACCCCTTCCAATGAATTCTATTTTACCTTCTATCAACCCCACTCAAAGCACATCCTAATTGAACACATCTTCCACCACACTATAAATCCAATACAACAACCCTCTTTTTTCCACTTGTCCACCCACATCCAACACTCTTATCACCATAGAAACACCTTCCATTATGACCTCAACCCATCCAGTGGGTACGTCTATTATGACCCCACCAGGGCACAATCCCACCAGTCTCTTGACAAGAGCCCCCCAAATCACTCAAGAGGTACCTTAACAACCTACCAGTAGTCTCTTTACAGGTGTTCCTTCCAATTTAGGAATCCCCCAAATCTATCAAGAGGCACCTCAACAACAACCTCCTGTCAATCCCAACTATTCGAGAGTTCTTTCTATCTTTTTGAAACATCATGGAGTAAATGGCCCTAACACTTCCAACCCTACAACACCATCTCAACAACAACCTACATACATTCCACCACCACCATAGTATCCTTCATACATCCCAAAACCCTAGTAGCAACACTTATATGTTCTACCCCCTAGCATAATCAACAACCTCCATGCATCGCATCACCTCAATACATTTCACAACCTTAGTATCTTCCCCACGTGTTGCAACCTAATTAGTATACACCACAACCTTAGTACGTTCCACCACACATTTCTGTGACATAAATGAACTCAGGCTATGGGCCCTCATACAACCATTCACCATCTTCTAATAGTGGGACAACTTTTTATGATCCTAATGCGGTGCTTTATACATCAATTCCCAATAAATCCTTTGCTCAACAACTCAAAAATCTCCAGAAACAAGTCATTAACTTGAAAACAAACACTCCTAAGAGGCCTTACACTATTTCTTATCTTACTCCTTACCCATTTGATAGGACCATATACTTGAATTCTTCATGTCTTTGATAGAAGTGGTATATGGTGACACCTACCTAATAAGAATTCATACATGTAGTCTTGGTGGGACATCCATGGAGTGGTTTTCCAGACTTCCTCTTGGGTTACAATCATCGAATGAACTAGCTAATAATTTCATATCAAACATTCACACAACATTGTCATAGAAATAACATTAATGGATCTTTTCACAACCAAACAAAAGACTAGTGAGAACTTCTCCTCATTCTTACAAAGGTGGAGAAATGTTTCCTAAAAAGTATCTTTCCACATACCTCTAAAAGATAATATCCATATGTTCATAAAAAAATTTCAACTCGACATGACGAGTGAATTAAACTCCTAGCAAATTAAAACCTTTGAAGAACTAGCCAAGCAAGGGCTAAAGGAAGAAAGATCCCTCACCCTAAAGGGAGTCATCAAGAAAGGGGCCAGTAACTCAACACTTTATGAAAAATCCAAATATTGGTCTAAAAAAGAAAATGTGACAAATGATGGTTTTGTTGATGCTAAGGTGGTCCAACCAGTCATGTGCATACAAGCACCACCAACACCTGCTCAGAAAACCCAAACACTACAAAATAAATAGAGGGTTAACAAAAATGACACATCAAACCAAGAAGTTAATCAAACTTACCAACAAGGATCTGAAAGAAGGAATTTCACTCCACCTTGAGACTTTATGCCTCTTGCAGAACCTCTAGAGAAAATTCTCGAGAAATTACTAGAATCTCATTTAGTCACTCTACCCAAAATCAGACATTACGAAGGAATTGGTACACCTACATGGTGGAATTATAATGTTTACTATGACCACCATAGAAATAAGGAACACAAGATAGACAAGTGCATGCAATTAAAGCATATTTTCTAGGATTTCATCGATCGCAGTGAAATAGAATTTATCGCAAACACGGGTACCACCAATCAAGATCACAAAATCTTCACAAAGCCACTGGTGGATCGTGGAAAAGGTAAGGCCTGCACTTCTGGACATGAAAATAAAGAAAAATTCACTTACCCCAAATGTAATCCTGATCTGACCATAAACACCATTACTCCCGACAGTAGTTGTGTTGTTACTACCCACCATTCTAAAATCACAGTGCAAGGAGCACCGTCAAAAGTTGTAGTACCAAATAAATTTTTTACCTCACCAACAGGTCAGTGTAACCTCTTAGACCATCTTAAGAAAACCTCAAAACAAATTTCCATCGATGAACTACTTCGTATATTGCCAAATCACAAAGAAGTATTATATACAGCACTGTACCAAGCCTCTGTTTTGAAAGACAAAAATGTTGATGAGTTTCAAGCCATGGTAGGAAATTTTTCCACCCAGCATAATGTTTCCTTCACGAAGAAAGATATTCCAACCCATAAACTGTCTCACACTGATCCTTTGCATCTTATATTATTTTTCCAACCTCAATTAAATTAGATGAGTCTTGTTAGATGACAGAGTAGGTCTAAATATTTGTACCCTAAAGTTGGTAAAAGCATTGGGATACTCTAACACTTGTGTAGATGTTACCAAAAAGATCATAATTAGAGTATATGTTAATGACAAAAGACCTTCCTAAGGTGTCATAAGCCTCCCTATCAGACTAGGTCTAGCAACACAAGATACTACATTCTAAGTACTGGACTTAGAGCTAGGTGACAACATGCTACTAGGACAACCGTGGATCCATTCCATGTAGGTTGTACCATCTACTTATCATCAATTCTTAAATTTTTCTCACAATTGAGTAGAAATAATTGTTCCTAGTGATAGAGATCCTTTTCTCAAGTGCACAAATATTAGAGTAGTTATTCTAATCAAGTACCCAATAAGCAGAAGGCATTTTCTTCTTCTTCATCTCAGAACATAGATTGTGCAAATCTTGAAAAATTAACAGAAGAACCTACATTAGAACTTAAAATCAAAATAAAATAAAATGGATGCAATGAATACTCCTATGTAGACTTCTTATGTCTAGGAAAGCTACCAATATTGGCCCATTCATATGGAAAGTTTAGACACTCTCTCCAAAGGAAGCAAAATCTAACACTTATCTATCCACAAACAATGTTTATAAGATGGGGAGGCATTCACAAAGAAGTCATAGAAGACAACTTATATTCCTGGTTGTATATAGATCAAGAACCCATTGAGGTCAACATTCCAGTACATGAATATGGATAGGGGTATAACATTGTCCAAAAATAAGGGTATAATGGATGCTCTAGATTGGGAAAGAAGGAACAAGGAGTTTTTGAGCCATTTGCACCAACCTAAAATATAAAACATCACGGCTTAGGTTATAGACCACTGACAGAAGGCATTAAAAATATATTGTTATCATCTGATATCAATGCTTATGTTTATAAAAAAAGTTGATACATTTGAGGAACTCAATTCAGACATAAAATCTAATGACTATGAGTGGGATTCCCCGCATACCACCAGCACCTTACACCTTAACACTTATATTTCCTGACTATCTTTACAAGATAGACCAATAGATCATTGAGCATGGATTAAAGAATTTTGGGCCCGATTAGAACCTTTATCCTCATCCTCATCTACAAATATGAATCAGTGTCTGAGTCATATGTTAATACCTTAACCGAACTCCCAATTTCATCCCTCCAAACCAAGGATAGAATAGCTTTGGTTTACCTTGACCTTATAGATTGGGAACAAGAAAATCCACCAACCATATACATTTTTTAGAATGATGAAGTTATTGTTGAATTCTTAATACTAAGACAAGGCATACCTATGGGAGACCACAAGGAAGGTTTCAACATTGAACTGGACATAACAACATACTTTGGGGAGTTATATCAATCCTCTTGTCATAAAATGAAAAATAAAATATAAGGCTATTAGGTGAAAACAAAAAAGGCACCTTCTAGCTGCAAAATAGTAAAAAAAAAAGATGTATCTGAAAGTGAAAACCTCTCTAAGGTGCCCAAGGATGGAGATATTAATATACTTCCCATTAAAGAAGACTAGTCATAGCTATTGGCAAATAAGACATTAAAAATCAACATTGGTATGGAAGAAACACAATGACTAATCTACTTGGCAGAGTCATTAACACAAGAAGAAAGAGAATAGTTCATTCATCTCTTTAAGGATAGGAAAATCAAATTTTCTTGGTCTTACTCTAAAATTCCTAGGTTAGATCCAGAATTATTCCTACATCATTTGCTACTAAATCCGGGGAAAATCCTTACAAATAGAAGCTCCACAAAATGCATCCAAAGATAGCACTATTGGTCAAAGCAGAATTAAATAAACTACTAGATGTAGGCTTTGTAAGGTCTATTGAATATGCCGATTGGATCTCCAATCTAGTACCTATGTTTATATCTTGCGGAGCCTTAATAATTTTCACCAAATTCATATATCTAAATTTGGTTTATCTAAAAGATGACTTCCCCTTACCAAAAATTGACATGATCATTGATCTAAATTCAGGGTACAAGATGCTGTCAGTAATGGATGGTTTCTCTGGATATAATCATATCAAGATCGAACAAGAAGATCAACTTAAAAGATATTTCAATTGTTCATGGGGTACTTATCATTGGTGTGTTATGCCCTTTTTTCTAAAAATTTCATGTGACATGTATCAAAGAGAAATGACGACTATCTTTCATGACATGATGTATATCATAATGGAAGACTATGTTGATGAAATATTGGCAAAATAACTTAAGAGAAATCTACATCTATCAATATTAGGGTCAGTTTTTGACAAAATCTAGGAGTACAAGGTAAGGTTAAACCCAAAGAAATGTGTCTTTGGAGCCATATCAGGAAAGTTTATGGGTTTCATTATTTCCCACAGAGGAATAGAGATTGATCTTGAGAAAGTACAAGATGTTATTAATACGCCTCCACCAAAAAAATTTAAAAATCTAAGAAGTATACAAGTTAGGCTACTATCAGTAAGGTGATTCATCTCATAGCTAGTTGAAAAATGTCATCTTTTCCAATACTTTCTACACAAAGATGTTAAATTTACATGGACAAAAGATTGCCAAAAAATATTTCAAATATTGAAAGGATTATCTCATCTTAGCACCAGTCTTAGTGCCACCCATTCTAGATCATATCCTACTGTCATACACATCAGCTAAAAACCACTCAATGGGGGAATTATTAGCACAAAATGATTCAAAAGGAAAATAAAGACTCGTCTACTATATCAGTCGAACACTTGTGGCTTATGAACTAAACTATACTGTAATTGAAACAGTGTTCTTGGATGTAGTTTTTGCTTCCCAAAAGCTCAGACAAAA
Organism: Thuja plicata; assembly: GCA_018584345.1. Taxonomy (NCBI): domain Eukaryota; kingdom Viridiplantae; phylum Streptophyta; class Pinopsida; order Cupressales; family Cupressaceae; genus Thuja; species Thuja plicata. The sequence goes on along the minus strand of MU226364.1, from coordinate 2,590,640 downwards.
CATGTTAAGTAACAAGATGTTCCTAATAGAAAAGATTGATCCATTGAAATATCTATTGAGTAAAGATACATTGATAGGGTACATCACCACATGGGTCATGATACTCAGTGAGTTTGACATTGATTACATGGACATAAAATAAATAAAGGGAAAAGAGATTACCAACCAGTTGGTAGATGCACTCTTACCTTCTAGTCATCTAATGCTAATAGAATTCCCAAATGAAATCATATTAGAACTTGAAGAATTGAGACAATGGAAACTATACTTTGACAACTCACACACACACAAAAAGGATCAGGTGCAAGCATAGTATTTATCACTCCACAGGGAAACTTCATTCCAAGATTATATAGGATGAGCTTCAATTGCACCAATAATATAGCCAATTATGAAGCATTGATCATAGGGCTCAAGACAAATATCAAATGGAAGATCCAACAACTACATGTATTCAAAGATTCTCAATTGATTATCAACCAAGTGAATAGAGTTGCAACACAAAGGATCACAAGTTGATTCCCTACAAAGCCTTGGTGGAAGACATGAAGAAACATTTTGAAATGATATCATTTGAGCATATCCCAAGAATAAATAAAAAAGTAGCAGATGCAATGACTACAATAGGATCCTTGCTCGATGTGCCACTAGATGTAACACATTGTGAATTATAGTCAAAAGGCTCATGGTTCCTGCCTTTGAAGTGTCAAAGTCTAAGGTCATGTGAAAAATTGTTGGTACCAATTCTCCCTAGTACCAAGATATATATGCCTATATAACTAGCCAAACAATCTCCCATTGTCTTTTCTTGGAACCAAAAGAAGTCCTTGATAAGACAAGCCTCCTGGTACACTATCATAGCCAATACACTTTACCATCATAGTTTGGATGGAACACTCCTCACATGTCTCAACTCAGAAGAATCACAAATGACAATATTAGAAGTACACAAGGGCATTTTTGGTGCTTATTCTAGTGACTTGATCTTATCCAAGAAGCTTTTAAGAATTAGATATTATTAGCCTACAATGCAAATAGATGCTTGCCTATATGTATGGAAATGAAAAAATTGCCAGATACACGAGAATCTCATCTATGCACTTTCTCAAGAGCTGCAACCACTAACATAAATGTGGCCCTTTTTGCAATGGGAGTTTGACCTAGTTGGAAATATTCATCCCTTATCCTTTGATGGTCATAAGTACATAATCACAACCACTAAGTATTTCAAAAAGTGGGTTGAATCAATTCCAATGACCTACACCACTGGAAAACAAATTTCCATGTTCATTTGTAACTATATCATAAGTCGATACAATGTTCCATAGACCATCATTATAGATCATGACTCCCCCTTCAAAAATAAGAAAGTAGATGAACTATGCAGAAAATTCCATATCCATAATATTTATTGTCACTCTAATTTCCCCAAGGAAACGACCAAGCTGAGGCTATGAACAAAACTATTATATTTTTTTGAAAAAGATAGTCAATGAAGCTAGTCAGGACTAGCACCTCCAACTCAACCCTGCCTTATGGGCATATTGCACTAGTTTTCATACTCTCATAGGAGCCACTCCATACTCACTATTGTATGGTATCAAAGCTATCTTTCCAATAGAGGTTGACCTCCCATCATTGCGTGTGTCACTTCAACACATCATTTTAGATGAGGATTACAAAGTATCTCGACTACAAGAGCTAGATTTTCTTCACAAAAAGATACAAAAAGCACTGACATATTTACAACCATATCAATGATGTCTCAGGAGAAGCTATAAAAAAAATTTCATCCCTAGAGCTTTTGAAGTTGGAGACCGAGTCCTAATGGAAAAATACAAAAACCAGATAGAAAGAGAAAAGCTAGGAAAGTTTGAACCAAACTGTTTGGGTCCTTACATCATCACATCAATCTATGGGTCTGGACTATATATGATATCCACATTAGAGGGTGAGCCTCTATCAGAACCCATCAATAGCTTGCATCTGTGCAAGTAATATTCATGTTGTCAAAGTAGACCCATTTCAAAAGATCATAAAAACAAAAACATTAAAAAAGAAAAAATGTTACCTTGGTAAAAACTTGGCAATCAAGCATCTTTTGTGACAGAAAAATAGAAATACAAGAGAAATAAATAAATTCTATAGTGAAAACTACTTCAGTGGCACCTCGGGCAAGTACCATGGTGAAAACTGGGTAGTCTGATGTCATGTGTAGGGATCATTTCTCTATCATCTATCATAATTCCAATATCATATCATTCATCATTTTACCTCATGTCCTACAATAAAATTGACCATGGCTTGATATTTATCGATAATCCTTGTCTTAAACATGTCATATTCAAAACAAAGTTTGTCCACTATGGCCATTCCATAGTAAAATCCCCACTCTTTCCAGAATGGGGGGATCCAATTTCATGATCCATCAAGCACTGAGAAATCCCTAATAATCTTTTTTTTTTTTTTTGAAAAAATCCCTAAAACTCTTTAAAATTTCTAAAAAATACCTAAAATTTGTAAAAATGTCTTGAAACAAATCTTAAAATATTGTAAAGACCTTCAAAAAGTTCAAAAATATCAACAAACATAAAAATATTCATCTAGAGTGATCATGTATGGGGTGTTTTGATAAGGGCCTTCACTTATGTGATATATCACACATACATTGACTCCAAACATACGAACCCTATGGTGGACGAAAATCATTTGCAAAAAGTCCTGAAAAAATTGTCATACAACCAAAAAAAAATCATAAGACCGATAAAATTCTCCAATAAATCTCCTTTGGATATCAATTCAGTTCTTTTGCATTTTGAAACAAGAATTGAACAACGTCATACGGCAAGTTTTAAATTCATCAAAACCAAGTGAAAGCAATTAAACTCATCAATAGGTCCTTAGTCAGATTGATCACACTGTCTCATCTATAAACAGAGTCCCATAGCATAGTCTTTTTTCAAGACAATCATGTTATTTTAGATAAGGAAGGGAACACTAGAAGCTAGATGGAACATTCTTACATGGGGTACCCTATACTTCATCTGATAGCATTAGCTAAATGTAAAAAATCAATGTCCAAACTACTACAAAAACACAGACACGTAATCAATATGGTTGCTTACTTGTTGATTCAAGTTGGTCTTACTATCCCTTGATTTTTGCAATTCATATTCCTATGCTTCTCCATGATTCCACCTAAGCGATTAGGGGTGGCATTATGGTTCATGACTTATATTTTCTTGTCTTCTCTCTGTGAGATATTGACCGAGAAATCTTAACAAAACATTTTTGTGTTTGTGGTAAGAGTCTTCATAACCACATGCGGTATCTAATTGCAGGTTTGCAAAAGATAAATCGGTTGTGATACCCAACACATACCTCGACTCTTAATGCCCAAACTAGATTTATCGAACCACATTCCTTATATATTCAAAGTGCTTGTTAGAATGCAAAAGGAACATCATGCCTAGATCTTTAGTATCTAGGTATGTTGGTATTTAATTTTTTATATAGTAAAAGTGGCTCAATGATGAAATAAATTGCTCAAATAAGTTGGAGTTCAAAGTTGGTTAAAAGAAATCTAGGTTCCAATCAAGATTCATTATTATTATCTCTCATTTTCTATCTCATCTCCTCGCTATCACTACTAACAATTCTTTATGTCAGTCCTAACAAAATCCTTAAGATAAAGTATCATGATACAAAAAAAAATACAACATCCTACATCTAACATGTTAGTCTGCATAAATCATAAATCATACATATATTACCCATCATAATGCACCCATCCATCATATAAAAGCATATAAAAACACATGTAGATCATTTAGCATAGTCTATCATCTAATCTACATCATATCTAGTCACATCATATAAAGTGCATATAAAAATACAAAAAGATTAAGTGCATAAAACATCGTAATAACATCACATCATATAGGAAATGCATACATCCATCGCATAGACATAACATAAAAATCATATCATGATTCATTACATCTCATGGCCACCACACAGTCATTATAACCTACCAACATTTTTCACTTCTTACTAATTATTCTTTTCTTGCATCATTTAATCTAAATATTCTTTCAAGAGATCATTCATGTTTTTCTTGCATAAATAAATCTCTCGAGGGGGGCATCATTTACCTCATTGTTGCCTTATTCTTATTGGGGCATACTGGGGCATGATTTTTATCAATTATTCTTTGAAACAATGCCTAAAATGCATTATATCAAAGAGGAGAAAAATGTAGACACTTGAAAATGACATGTTGCTCTTGCCCAATGACTTTACTAACACTCTTCTTAAATTATAAATAACCTTTTTTTTTTACTTAATTTGCGGCTTTCCACTATATCCTAAGCTCAAATTCATCACTTGTCTTCAATTTTGTAATTAAGTGATTTTAATCAATTACTTAATTATTGAAAGTCTAAATCAATATTCGTCAAATATTCTGCTATAAAGTAATTAAATAATTAACATCATTTAATTATTTCCAATGTCATTTGATTAATTAGATAAACACATTATTTAATTAATATTCATCTTTTTGTTATTATTACACACATGTAATAATTACATTTAGTAAATCAAATCTCCACTCATAATTAAATAAATGTTATTTATTTAATTAAAACTAGCTATTCATCTATAAAGTAATTAAATAATTAAACATTATATTATTTAATTAAAAATCATATTATTTAATTAACTAATTGATCCTCTTATAAATAAATAAAGATTAATTATTTAGTTATATTCCTCACATGTCCAAATAAATAAACTATTTTATTTATTTAATCATAATCATCTTCTCAATTATAAGTTTCAGTTAACTCCACCATTCTCTCTCCTAACTGATCAATTAAATCAAGTTATCTATTCTTCTACTCCACCTCCTCAAATCAAATTGGTTAACTTTTCCATCTATTCAAACACATGCAATCAATTGAGTTTAACTCCCACTCACTTTAAGTTCAACTCTTGAATATATCCTCTTAACATATTCATCTATTTTATCAACATGCAATCAGTTGAGTTCAACTCACTCACTTTGAGTTCAACTCTTCAATCACAACCAATCAACCCACCAATCATGGAATCTTGATTGGAATCCTAAAAATGTATATAATGAGAGTTTGTTTCTCATATTTGGTAACCACACACGCTTTGAATTCTTATGTTGGCATACAATCGAGCACTCATTTTTGAGAGCCCACATTGCATAGAGAAGGAGAACAAAAAGGAATGACTACATGGTTTGCATATTTATTTTGTTTGAAATGATTTCATATTATTAATTGTTTATACTTTATCTAATATTTCTTTATTCCTTGATATTAGGAATAATAATTGCTTTAACAATCTCTTTGTGGTTGATATTTCAGTGTTATTGCAGGTTTCTATTGATCCTATATATCCCCAATTACAATAGGCAGGGGCCATAAGGTTCTCAACAAGAAACGTGCACTTGTTAATGTGTTATGTCATAGATATTCATGACCCATTGGTGGCCATGGTGTCGACTGATTTGTTGTTTACTCTAGGGATGTGCTGGAATATAATATTTATGAAGTGTTGTTTCAAATCATCGACCAGTCTGTGATAAGGGAGAAGTGTATCATCCTTTTTTGATATTCACCATTAACTTGTCTAATAACCAATTGAGAGTCACCAAAGACAAGAAGACTAGTGATTTTATATTGTATAACTAAATGAAGTCCTATCACCAAGGCCTCATACTCTACAATATTATTTGTGCATGTGAATATCAACTTGTAGGATTTAGGGATAATTTCCCCTTGTGGTGTCACAAAGAAGATTCCTTCCCTCGATCCTTTCTTTGTAAAAGATTCATCGAAATAGAGTTTCCATTGTATACTTAAGGTGACAGTCATGATGGATTCATTTGGAAAATATGCTACTATGGGATGATCCCCCTAAATAGGATATTCATCTAGTTGATTTGTGATCACTTGTCCTTTGATGGTTTTTCTGTCTACATAGATGATTTTGAATTCACTCAAGATCATAACCCACTTAGCAACACGAACAATAAGAGTGGCTTTAGATAATAGGTACTTCAGTGGATTAATATTTCAATGAGTAGGGTATTGGGATTGAGCATGTAATTATGAAGTTTCTATGTACAAAAAAAACAACCAAACATACTCTCAATGGATGTATAATTCAATTCATATCCTACTAGTTTTATGTTGAAGTAGTAGATTGCTCATTCTTTTCCATTATCATCTAGTTGTGCTAGAATAACACCTAGTGCAATAGTAGTGGCAAAGATGTATAGAATCAAAGGTTGGGTTGGAGCAGGTAGGACCAAAACTAATTGGTTATCTAGGTAATGCTTGATTTGTTCAAAGGCTTTCTGATATAAGCAATTGCACGAGAACTTGGTATCTTTTCTCAATAGGTGATAAAAGAGATTAACCTTATCTGCTAGTTATGACACAAATCTGTAGATGGACTGAAGTCTTTGTTGTAGGCTACAAAGTTGTTTTAGTGTAATGGGAGGTGACACTCTAGGATAGATTTTAATTTATTTGGGTCCACCTCAATTCCGCTGTGAGATACAATGTAGCCTAGTAACTTCACAGATTGTACTCCAAAGATTGACTTCTTAGGATTCAACCAAACCTTGTATTTCCATGGCTTGTCAAAGATTGTTGTAAGGATGGTGATGCGTGATTCTTTAATCTTTGATTTTCATAAAATTTTATCCACATAGTCTTCCATGATATCATGCAGGAGGTCATGAAAGATATTTGTTATTGCACGTTGATAAGTAGCTCCAACATTCTTGACTCCAAAGGGCATGAATTGGTAACAGAAAGTACCCCAAGGTGTAGTGAATGTTATCTTGTGTTGATATTCTACTATAATTCTGATCTGATTGAATCCCAATAAACCATCCATAAGTGATAACATTTCATGTCTTTCCGTCAAATACACTATGTTGTCTATGTTGTATTGAACGGGCTGAATAACTGAGAATGAGGTGAATTAGTTATTCCTAAACAACTTATAATTTTTTGTCTATTGGTAAACACTTAAAAAATATTGACAATGCCTTAATATTTGTCGTTAAAGCACATTAAGCATTCACGAAATATGTAAACATGAAAAGCATAGAAACATCAAAACAAAGAACGCTAGATTTAATGTAGAAACCTAAGATGGGAAAAACCATGGAGAAAACTCTCAAGATATAATAAACACTGGTTAAGGTGACATCAAAAAAGGTGAATTCATACAAAGGCTCACTTTTAGAAATAGAAGGCCTCATTGTTGGTAGAAAGGATCACTGTTGATATAGAAGGGGTCACTACCGATATTAGGGCTCACTATCGATAGGCAAGCTGATAGCCTGGGAGATATGAAAAGATGATAGAATCCACCTCTAAGATCTACATACTACTTTGTAAAAACACAGATCTCCTTTGCATGAATTATTATGCACCTTACATAGATCTAGCACACATACACATATGCACATACTTACATACATACATGTTCATATGTACTTACACATATCTACTACATTACATCTCTACATCAAAGTGTTGCTAGATATATATACAACTCAATGAGATCTAAAATAGGTCGACCAACACAATTTGAAATAGGTCATACAAAAACATTCCCATGGTGGAGCGAAATGAATTGAGGACCACCTCGACCAAACCAACATGCCATGCTTCATATAAACATTCAAAACCTTCTTCAAGGTAGTCGAATCCAATAGGTAGATAACACATTATAACTTTGATGTTGGGACCAAAACAAATCTAGATGGAACCTAGCAAGCAATCTACCAAAAATGTAGATTTCATAACCATGAAGCTATCGGTGATGAATATGATACTCCAACTGATATACCATGATGTCGGTACATACCAACACTATGCTAGAAACATACCAACTGATACACAAGAATCTGATATAATGAATATTTTGACATCAATGATAACCATTAATGACAACACCATGAGATACATCAAATTCACATTCTAACAATCCCCCCTTTGTTATTGATGGAAACATTCATATATAACAAAGTATAGTCACAACTTTTCTCCCCCCTTTCACAACACTGACAAAGGAAAGGAAAAACTCCTCACACTACTCCCCCTGAGAGGAAGCCTCCAAGAACTGATCCGTAAAGGATGTAGCAATTGGTAATACTGGATCAATGCACACACCGATGCACCTAGTGAAGATTAGGAAGGGGCATAACCCCCAAGTTCCCTATGAGATACTCAAATGTATCTTTACACAAAGGTTTAGTTAATATATCTACTATCGACTCCTTTGTGGGGACATATTCCTGCCTAATTGCTCCTTCAACTTTTTATATGATAAAGTGATATATAATTTCAATGTGTTTTGTTCTACAATACATTACTAAATTCTTTGACATACTGATCACACTGGTATTAACACACACGATAGGAATAGGCTCATCAAATATAATTCCTATATCCTACAAATATTTCTTCATCCATAATACTTGAGTGCAATAGGAGGGCACTACAATATATTTTGATTCAATGGTGGATAATGTCACAAAATCGTGCTTCTTGCTTAACCAAGCAACTAACTGGGAGCCCAAGAAGAAAGCTCGTCCACTAGTATTTATTTTGTTGTCAACACAACCTTCCCAATTTTCATCTATATATGTTGTTAGTGAAGAATATAATTCTATGGGATACCATAATCCCATATGCTCTGTTCCTTTCAGATATCTGCAAATCCTTTTTACTACCATGATATATGACTCTTTCAGTTCTTTCTGAAATCTAGTTGCTAAACAAACTACATACATGATATCAGGTCTGGTAGCAGTCAAATACAACAAACCTCCAATCATTGATTTGTATAAACTTCCATTTTCTTTGGTGAATCATCTTCCTTAGATAGCTTGCTACCAGTAACAATAGGAGTCCAAACAGGTTTAGAATTCTCTAGACCAAATTTCTTTAGCAACTCTTTCACATACTTGGAATTAGAGATAAATATGCCTTGATTGTTCTGGTTTACTTGCAATCCAAGAAATAAATTTAACTCTCTTATCATTGACATTTCAAATTCCTTCTGCATATCTTCTGCAAACTTTTTGCACAATTCATATTTGCCACCAAAGATGATATCATCAACATACATGACAACAATCAAAATCATTTTTGTATTTATCAAATACTTGTCAAATTTAACATACCAAGCTATCGGTTCCTACTTCAACCCATACAAAGACTTTCTTAATCTGAAAAAAATAAAAGGACCCTTTTCTGATTTGAAACCTTCCAGTTGTTCAATGTACACTTCTTCCTTAAGCTCACCATTTAGGAATGAAAACTTGATATCCATCTAATAAAATTTCATTTTCTTAAAATCTGCAAATTCCAAGATCATAAAGGCCTCCATCTAAACAATAAGAGCATTGATGAACTATAATTGATTGAATTTTTGAAGATGTTAAGTTGATGATCACAAAGACATAGAAAGTTAATGCAAGGCATTAAATCAATTAATGTATTGTATTGTATTGTCATTGATGTCAACTTGATGTAATCTGTATGGTCATAGACATACTACAAAAAGACTTCAAAGAACCAATGAATCAAAGGCTATGCTACCAGTAATGCATAAAAGTCAAGTATTCACAAAGTGACTATATACACCGACAAACAGAGTAAGCGAGAAAAGTTGCAGTGTTACCCGACCAAAAAAAGCACAGCATTATCGATGAGCAAAGTCACAGTGTTACCTGATGAGCAAATCACAGAGTAACCCGACGAATAGAATTACAGTGTTGCTCGACAGATGAAGATCCCAAAGATAACTGAAGTCACATCAACGGAATAGTCAGTTGTCACCGACGACTAACTGAAGTACTGATCGACAGAACAAAGAGTTTCGAAATGACAAAATGCTTAGCTATCAAGAGCTAAAAATAGACTTAATTGATACTTATCATTGTTTTAATCGACAAGATAAAGCCGGAGATAAGTAAAGGATTTAAAGTTGCTTTTTCCAGTTGGCAAGAAGATCTCTATGAGATAAAACTGGAGTTTTTCTTTAAATCTATTTGGCGAGAATTGTGGATCATGCCAAGATCAAGAAAGTCAAGAAACGGTGAAATCATGTCTATATAAGAGACAAGGTTATTCATTATGAATAAGGGGAGTGACAAGAAAATAGATGTTGAAGAGATTCTGAAGGAGAAGGAAGTCTTCATTTAGACCTGATCAATCAAGCTGAGGAAAGAGCTAAATTCTACAGACACCAACAAATAGTAATACAACATCACAGAGCATAATAGTGTGGAGCAAAGGTATTGAATTGATTACATTGATTAGAAAGGTAATGCAGTTACAATAGATTTGAAAATATGCAATTTTAGTTGTATATGTGAACATATCAATTTACTATTTTAGTTTAACCATTGAAGCATTAAGTCTCTTAACCGAGAAGGACTTAAAAGTCTTTTTTAATTGAGATACATCCGAAGGAGTATCAAAAAGTTTGATCATGCAAAGTAGCATTGGATATGCCCGATACCTATTGATTGGCCAAGTGAGTGTTTGATCAAGGATGGTAGCATTAGATGCCAGATACTAAGTGACAAACTATTCTTTTAAATCCTCTAACAAGGTCACACCTAAAAATGTGTTTGTAACCTTTAACAGGGTTGGATCTTCACTGAGCTCACTTCAAAGAGTGAAAATTTGGGGTATCGGTCCCAGTGGTTTTTCCCTTAACAAGGTTTCCACATTAAAAATCCATGTGTCATGTGTCTATGAGTCATTACTTTAGTGTTTTTCATTTCACATAAGTAAATTTGGATTGATCAATATACACTATTTATTTATTGTGTTTTGGTAATTAGAAAGACTTCTTATCAATAAACATACAGTAGAAGGTTTTACAAAGCATTCCGACAAGTAGTAAATTTGATATAAGTATTTCAAGGCATTCATCTTATAGGACTAAAGATAACTAGAGGTATAATTTTTTGGTACTAAGTTTGAAGGGTTGATTTAAGGATTAATTTTTGAGGCCACTGATTCACCCCNCCCCCCCCCCCCCCCCCCCCCCCCTCAGTTATTACTAACAATTGGTATCAGAGCTTGTGTGCTTGGAAGGAAGGTTTCAAGACCTGAGCTAAAGATTACAAGATGAATAGATGAGATGTGCCCAAGTTGAACAAAGACAACTTTGTTTCATGGCAGAGTAGGATAAGACTCCACTTATCAGGCATTGGAAATGATGTTACTCAATACTTAGATATTGAATATGTGTTGCCCACAGGAGCACTCATAGTTGAAAAAATGAGAGAGAAGCATGAGCACAACTGCATGATAATGGAGCTTGCTTTCTCACTCTCCGATGCTGAATTTGAAGATGTCAAAGCATGCACAATTGCAAAGTAGATGTGGGAAAAATTGAAGCTTGTACATGGTGGTGATAAAAATGTTGAGTGCCAAGGCAAAAAGCCTTAGAGGAAATTTTGATGATCTCAGAATGAAACAAGGTGAAAACATCACACAGTACAGCACAAGAATCAAAGAGATAGTCAATGCTATCTGAGGAGTTGGAGGTGTACTAGATGAAGATACAGTGGTAAGTAAAATTATAAGAACCATGTTTCCTACTTATGCTATTAGAGTATCTTCCATACAAGAAATGAGAGTAGTAGCAAATAACAATGTTACTCTAGATAGTTTGATTGGAAGATTGATTTCATTTGAGATGAATAACTTTGATAATAGTGTCT
>MU226364.1:2557248-2578787 GCA_018584345.1 Thuja plicata | reverse complement strand
AGTCTGCATTCAAATCTTCTTTGAGAATAAGTAAATCAAGTCATAAACACACTATGAGAAAAGATAGTGATAGTGAAAGTGAAGAAGAAGATCTTGATGAAATTGAAGCACTTATGGATAGAAGAATTTAGAGAGGCAAAGGTAAATACAAAGGAAAATTACAACTTGTATGTTTTAATTGTAAAGAAATTGGACACTTTTCTCCAAGCTATCCTAACAAAAGAAAATATGATAGAAGTAATGACAAATCATTTGGAAAGAAGTTTGAGAGAGGTGATTACAGAAGAAAATGACAATCGGAAAGAAGAGATACCCAATACTACAAGGACAAAGGAAAGAAGGCCACTTACCTAGCTAAATGCAAAGATGAAGATACTGACACCGAATCTGATGAAGACATCGAGATGGTGTTTGTGGCAGTAAAAGATGATTCAGATGAAGATGAAGAAAAGTATGTAGAAATTGCACTTATATCTAAAGTTAGTAAAAATGATGTCTGGATCATAGATAGTGGCTACACTCACCATATGACCGGTGACAAACAAAATTTTGAGACTTTTGAATACTATAATGGTGGTTTAGTAAGAATAGGTAATGACACACCTTTTCTAGTTGAAGGTAAAGGAACTATAATGTTGAACAACCTGATAAAATGTGAAAATGCTTATTGGTTGAAAGGATTGAATTATAATCTATTGAGTGCTTCTCAGTTGAATAATTCAAGTCACAGAGTAGCATTTTAAAATAAGAAGGCAAAGATCTTCAATAAATTAAGAAGTTTGATTGGTACCTGTGAGTAGAAAAAAGGTAACTTATTCTATCTAAATGATACTGACACCACTTGTTTAATGGCTATAAATGAAGATATACGGTTGTGGCACAAAATATTGTGTCATGTAAACTTTGGAAACATGATAAAGATAAGAAAAAAGAGAAATGTAAGAGGCTTACCAACGATGGCTAAGCCCGACAATATCATGTGCAAAAATTGTCAAAAAGGTAAGATGACAAAGTATAGTTTCAAAAGCAAAACCCATACATCTGATGTCATTCTAGAATTATTCCATATTGATCTATGTGGACCCATGAGGACAAGGAGTTACTATGGTGATAGATATTTTATTCTCTTTTTTGATGATTACTCTAGAATGATGAAAGTTATGTTTCTAAAAGATAAATCTAAAGCATTTAAGATGTTTAAATGGTACAAAGAAATGGTAGAAAAACAAAGTGGTAAGGAACTGAAATGCTTAAGATCAGATAGAAGAGGGGAATTTATTTTAGATCAATTCACTAACTTTTGCAATGAGCATGGAATCAAAAGATGGGTCTCTGCACCGAGAACACCACAGCAAAATGGGATTGTTGAAAGAAGGAACAGATCCATTGTTGATTATACAAGAACATTGATGATAGAAAAAGGAATCACCCAAATCTTTTGGAGGGAAGCTCTTAGTATTGTTGTTTACACATTGAACAAAGTACAATTGAAGAAAGACACCAAGAAGACACCCTATGAGCTATGGTATGGTTACACACCCAATGTAAGTTACTTCAAATTTGTTGGTAGTCAATGTTATATTTTAAAAGATGATAGAAATGGAAATCTTGACTCCAAAAGTGATGAAGGAATCTTTCTAGGGTATTCCACCAAGAGCAAGGCTTATAAATGTCTCAATAAAGCCTCTAACAAAATTGTTGAAAGTGCAAATGTAAAGATAGATGAATCTGCAGAGAAGAATGAAAAGGAAAGCACAAAAGAACTAGAGGAATACAACAGGTTTGTTAACAATGAAGAACCTGACACTCTACCTGAGCAACAATGTATATCTCCCAAGATATAGATTATTACACCCGAGCATCAGGCTACAAATACTGAAAATTAGGATATTGCTCAAAATGATGTGTGAAGCGATGGAGATCAGAATGAAGGACAAAATGATGATCAAGATGATAGATAAAGAATTGAACCTATACTTGCTAGATATTTCAAAAGGAACCATACACAAAACCATATCATTGGAGATAAGAAGGTTGGTATGAGAACCAGAAGTAAGTATCTAAACACAAGATGTCTAATTTGTGATTTTGGGCCAAAATCTGTCAATGTTGCACTCGATAATGATGAATGGATTAGTGCTATGAATGAATAAATTGAGAAAAATGAGAAAAATAAGACATGGACACTTGTACCGAGAATAGATAACAAGAATGTCATTGGTACAAAATGGATATTCAGGAATAAACTAAATGAGAATGGAGAATTCACCAGAAACAAAGCAAGACTAGTATGCAAGGGGTATGCACAAGAAGAAGGGATTGACTGTGGAGAAACCTTTGCACCCATTACTAGGCTAGAAGGAGTGAGAATATTACTTTCTTATGCTGCACATAAAGGATTCAAGGTATACCAAATGGATGTCAAGTCTGCATTCCTAAATGGAATACCTGAGGAAGAGGTATACATTGAGAAACCAAAAGAATTTATTGATCCAGACAAGAGGAACATGGTATGTAGACTACAAAAAGCCTTGTATGGGTTGAAACAAGCACCCTGAGCCTGGTATGAAAGGCTTCATTCCTATCTCATGAGTATTGGATTTGTAAGAACTAGTGAAAATAGTAATCTTTATTTGAAGGAAGATACTGATGCTAACATTTTGATTGCTGAAATATTTGTTGATGACATCATATATTAGAGGCAATGATATGCTATGAAAATCATTTGCAAATGAAATGAGCAAAGAGTTTGAGATGTCTATGTTTGGAGAGATCAAGTTCTTTCTTGGTCTATAGATCATGCAACAAGATGAAGGTATTTTCATTACACAATCCAAATACATCAAGGAAGTGTTGAAAATATTCAAGATGGAAGATTTCAAGCCAGTTGGAACACCGATGGCAATTGGATGTAAGATGAAAAAGGAGGACAATTCACCTGAGGTATATCAGCCTTTGTATAGATCAATGATTGGAAAACTTATGTATGTTGTACATACAAGACCAGATATTGCACATGCAATAGGAATAGTTGCAAGATTTTTTGCTAATCCTGGGGAATCAGATATGACTATTGTGAAAATAATCCTAAGATATCTTAAGAATACCAAGGAAAATGTCTTATGGTATAGAAGATAAGGGAAATTTGAACTTAAGGTCTTTACTGATGCTGATTAGGCTAGAAACATTGATGACCAAAAGAGCACAACTGGAGGAGCATTCTTTATGGGTGACAAACTTGTCACATGGATCAGCAAGAAGTAAAGATGCATCTCTTAGTCTACTGCAGAAGTAGAGTATGTTGTTGTTGTTGTAAACTGCTCAAATATTGCATGGATCAAATAGTTACTGGAAGGTATGCATATGAAAATTCTTGAACCAGTAATTATCTATTGTGATAATACCAGTGCAATAAACATTTCCAAGAATCCAGTCATGCACGCTGAGACAAAGCATATTTCTATCAAGTATCATTATTTGAGAGAACAGTTTTAAGCAAAGGAGGTGATACTTGAGTATGTGCAATCAAAGGAACAATTAGTTGATATCTTCACCAAGCCACTGCCCAAGGATGCATTCGAGTACTTGAGAAAGAGACTAGGGGTCAGACCCTTGTCTACTGGTCAGTAAAATGACTAGAAGGCTACATCAGTCTACATATTATCAGAATATCATTCATGTTGATGCAAGAAAAGAAATGGACTTCAAAGATATATCTATACACAGTAAGATATTTATCTACTTTGAGCACCAGAGTTATTGTATTGCTGATGGATTGGGAAATTCAAGGAGTATATTATGAATAGAAAGGATTATTTGGAAAAACTGTCAAATATTTGTTTGGCATTGCTATCAAAGGGAGAGATTATATCCATTATCACATTAGGGAGATATATATCCATCACATTATCCAAAGGGAGAAAAGTAACCAGAAAGGGAGAGTACATACAAAAGGAGAGAATTGCTGACAAGAGACATCAAAAGAAAAGAGAACAGTGAAAGGGAGAGAGTTAGACACAAGAAAAGAACACATCACATTAGAGGAATAAATATTTTACATCTATCTAGTGAAGGGATTGAAGACAGAGAGAAAGATGCAAGAATCAAATCTAATCTCTCATAAGCTTACCGAGGACTAGATATTTGTATCAATTCTAGTACATAAGATTGGTAGTTTGATGAACTTAAACTATTATATTTAATATTTTATTAAGTAATAATATAGTGTGATAATGTAGTGTGTTTCCATCAATGCCAAAGGGAGAGATTGATGAACTATAACTAATTGAATGTTTGAAGATGTTAATTTGATGATCACAGAGCCATAGAAAGTTAATGCAAGGCATTAAATCAATTAATGTATTATATTTTCAATGATGTCAACTTGATATAATTTGTATGGTCATAGACATACTACTAAAAGACTTCAAAGAACCAATTAATCAAAGGCTATGCTATCAATAATGCATAAAAGTCAAGTATTCACAAAGTGACTATATACACCGAGGAAGTGCACACTGACAGACAGAGTAAGCGAGAAAAGTCACGGTGTTACCTGATGAGCAAAAGCACAACATTACTGATGATCAAAGTCACAGTGTTACCTGACGAGCAAAGCACAGAGTAACCCGATAGACAAAATTACAGTGTTGCCTGACAGACGTAGATCCAGAAGACAACTGAAGTCACACCGATGGAACAGTTAGTTGTCACCGACGACTAACTGAAGTATTGACTGAAAAAACAAAGAGTTCAAAAATGACAAAATGCTTAGCTATCAAGAGCTAAAAATAGACTTAACTGATACTTATCATTGTTTTAATCGACAAGATAAATCCAAAGATAAGTAAAGGATTCAAAGATGCTTTGTCCAGTTGGCAAGAATATCTCTATGAGATAAAACTAGAGTTTTGCTTTAAATCTATTTGGCAAGAATTGTGGATCACGAAAAAATCAAGAAAGTCAAGAAATGGTGAAATCATGTCTATATAAGATAAAATATTATTCATTATGAATAAGGGGAGTGACAAGAAAATAGATGCTGAAGAGATTTTGAAGGAGAAGGAAGTCTTCATTCAGACCTGATCAATCAAGCTGAGGAAAGAATTAAATTTTGGAGACACTGACAAAAAGTGATACAGTATCATAGAGCAGAACAATGTGGAGCAAAGGTATTGAATTGATTACATTGATCAGAAAGGTAATGCACTTACAATAGATCTGAAAATCTGCAATTCTAGTTGTATATGTGAATGATTCAATTTACTATTTTAGTTTAACCATTGAAGCATCAAGTCTCTTAACCAAGCAGGACTTAAAATTATTTTATAATTGAGATACATCCGAAGGAGTATCAAAAAGTTTGATCATACAAAGTAGCATTGGATATGCCTGATACCTATTGACAGGCCAAGTGAGTGTTTGATCAAGGATGGTAGCATTATATGCCAGATACTAAGTGACAAACTATTCTTTTAAATCCTCTAACAAGGTCACACCTAACAGTGTGTTTGTAACCTTTAACAGGGTTGGCTCTTCACCTAGCTCACTTCAGAAGAGTGAAAATTTGGGGTACCATTCCTAGTGGTTTTTCCCTTAACAAGGTTTCCAGGTTAAAAATCCATGTGTCATGTTATGAGTCATTACTTTAGTGTTTTGAATTTCACATAAGTAAATTTGGATTGATTGGTATACACTAGTTATTTACTATGTTTTGGTAAATAGAAAGACTGCTTATCGGTAAACATATAGTAGAAGGTTTTACAAAGCATTCCGACAAGTAGTAAATTTGATATAAGTATTTCAAGGCATTCATCTTACATGACTAAAGATAACTAGAGGTATAATTTTGTTGGACTAAGTTTGAAGGGTTGATTTAAGGATTAATTTTTGAGGCCACTGATTCAACCCCCCCCCCTCTTAGTTATTACTAATAGAGAGTAAGTCTCTTGGAAATTGATTCCTTCAATCTGTGAATATCCTTTTCAAACAAAGCTTGCCTTATTCCTTACAAATTTCCCATTTTCATCAAGCTTGTTCTGGTATATCTATTTTGTATGTATCACATTCTTGTCTCTCATTCTGGGCACAAGTTCCCAGGTTTGATTATTTTCTATATAATCTCGCTCTTCCTTCATAGCATTTACCCAATTTTCATCATTACAAGTCTCGTCTACATTTACTGGTTCAATATCCAAAAGTAAACACAAAAAAATATGATCTTGTGTTGCCTTTCTCTGGGTAATGATGCATTTATTCTTATCTCCAATGATTTATTTATTTTAATGTTGCCTCAGTACATACCTTTGTTTCTTAATTGTAGATGTCGATGGTGGATGAACATTAACCTCATCCTTCTTTTCATTGTTTATCTACTCTTCTCCATCAGATTCATATTTAATATGCCTTTTGAGAGTCTTCTAAATGTCCTCATCAACCTTCACATTAGTAATTTTCATAATTCTGTTAAATATTTTATTTTAGCACCGGTAAGCCTTGCTTCTGGCTGAATAGCCTAGAAATATTCCTTCATTAGCACTACTGTCAAACTTGCCAAGATTGTCTTCATCTTTCCTAATATAACATTTCCTGCCAAAGATCTCTACATTTTCAACTGTCAATATTCTACCATGCCATAATTCATATGAATTATTTCCATACCTTCTCCCATACATAACTTTTTAAAGCATGTATACAACAATATGAACTACAACTCTCTAGTAAATCTCTGGTAGACCTGCTTCTCTCAACATAGTTCTAGCTTCTTCCTGAATTGTTTGGATCATCCTTTCTACAACACCATTTTTTTGTGGTATTCCTATTGCTGAAAATTATCTCTTAATTATATGCATCTCACAATAGATTTCAAATTCATTAGATGTAAACTCACCACCTTTGTCAGATCTCAAACACTTAATCTTTCTATCAGATTCAATCTCAACTCTTGCTTTGAATATCTTGAACTTTTCAAATGCTTGAAAGTTATCTCTAAGAATTGAAACCCATGTCATTCTAGAATAATCATCAATGAACAATATGAAGTACCTTTCACCTTGGAAACTCCTTGTTCTGGTTGGACCAAAAAGATCATTGTGCACAAGCTCTAGCACACCGGTAGATTAATAATATTTTTCCTTAAATGATTCTCTTCTCTGCTTCCCTTCTTGACAACCCTTGCAAATGATGTTTTCCATTTTTCGTAGCCTGGGTAAATCTCTTACTGCATGAGATAAACTTTTTCTTGCCCAATTTTCAAAGTTAATGTGACACATCCTCTAATGTCATAGCCAAGTGTCATCAATCTGATATAACAAACAACACCCTTTATATCCCCCTTCAAGTTGGTACATGTTTCTTCTAGATATTTTTCCAACTATAATCAGATCTCCATTTCTCTTTCTGATTTCACAACCTTCATCCTTGAAAATAAAATTATAGTCATTCTCACACATCTTACCAACACTCAACAGATTATGATACAAACCCTTCACATAGTATACATTGTTATGTTATTATTTCCATCAAAAGCAATAGATCATTTTACTACTATGTAAGCTTCTTTATCATCACCAAATCTTAATGAACCACCATCATATTTTCTTAGTGAAATAAATTTACTTTTGTCTCCATAAAGATGATTAGAGAAACCACTATTAATTAGCCATTCATTTTTGTTTCTTCTAGCATATAAAGCAGTTTCAACATCATCATCAACTCTTTTAAAAATATTAGTGATATCAATTTCAGATTTCTCATCCTCTCCAACATAAAAAAAGAAGAAGCAATCCTCATTATTTGATTCATCATCTGAGATACTAGCATTTCCATCTACATAGTAAGATCTTTTATCTAGTTTATTGAATCTTTGTCTAGGACCTTTATCATGACATCTAGTATCCAAATGACCAATTTTACCACATCTAAATCATTTTAGGGGTAACATAACTTTGTACTTGTCGCTACCTTTCTTCAGTCTCCTTGCAAAGTTAGCTTCAAATTCATCTTCATCATCAGCAAGATCATCGTCTGATTTTTGTTTGTTTGAATATCGTTTCTAATTTGTTCTTATCTCTTCCAATTTTTCTTAGTTCAAATATTCTCAAGGTACCAAACAACTACTCTTTGGTAAACTTTTTCAAATCATAAATTTCTTCAATTTCTAAAATCTTGTCATTGTAATTGTCTGGTAATGTCATCAGAATCTTCTCCATTAAGTCTTCATTTGTAATAGTACCTCCTTGATTCTTGACTTCATTAATTGCAATCTCAACCCTTTGAAAGTAACTGTTGATATCTTCACCATCTTCCAGTATCAAGTTCTCATAATGTCTTTTAGCTGTAATTTCTTGGATAACTTGACTCTATCATTTTCTTCAAAGATTTGTTTCAACTTTTCCTAAACCTCATAATTTGTTTTCAATGAAATCACTTTAGCCAGTTCAATCTTAGATAAAGAACTAGTAATAGCATACCTCGCCTTTACATTCTCCACATATTCCTCAATTTCATAAGGAGTAGTCAGTTCATTTTGAGGATAAAAATACTTTGATTCAACATTCTTCCATGTCTTGTAACCAGCTGATACCATGTATCCTTTCATCTGATCTGTCCAATAAGTATGCATGTTCATATACAGATATGGAATAAACACCAACTCAAACAAAGTTTTACAAAATGTGGCGTATGTCATCTAAAAATCTCTATAAAATATACATGTGACAACTATATATCTTTATAACATCCTAGATTACTGATGAAACATCAAAATGGAGCCTCTTCAAAGTTATATTTGTCTTTGAAGGATCCTGCACAAAAAAAGTTCAAACCACAATTGAGATTAGTTAAATTATATAATTTACATCAGAAAGTTAACATCAAAATTAATATACATTGAACTATAATTGAACTTTAAAATTGAATGCTTGTATAGATCAAGTCTACATCTCTTAATGTGGTCAAGAGTCCAAAAATATGTCATTGTTAGTGAAGGGATGTTGCTAATAGTTCCAATGTTGACCTATATATGTTCACAAGCATAAAATTGATACAAGTTATCTTATAAAGTTTTTGGTGATAGGATCATAAATTTACTAAGCACACTAATTAAAATAAATAATAACCTATGTGGGCATCTCTTCTTTTGTCTGTGTTGGTGCAGTCAACAAGGATGCAAAACCTTGGCATTGTATCTCCCTTGAACTAGGTGTTATCTACAAGAGTAAAATAAGATTAAAAAAATGTTAGTTAATATATATTTAAAATAATAACAATTTAAATGACAAGCATGTATACAATATAAATAAGTAAACAAATAAGTGCATAAATATATACTGTGTGGCTATCAAGGCAAAATAAAATGGCCGAGAGGGTGGATTCATGCACCTATGCCATGTCCTCCTCAGACATTAAGTTATATTAAATAGACCATGTAAATAAACATTAGTACAATCAAGTAATAAGTACATGCATAATCATGATAAGTTATTTAAAATCTTGATTACCTTCCCCTTATCAGTGGGTGTCACTACACATCCCTTGTAGTAGGTAAAAATTGCAAGAGTAAAATAAGATGAATGTTAATTAATATATAATTTAATCATCACAACTTAAACGACAAATATGTATACAGTAAAAAATATAAATGACGAAGTGTGGAAATATATACCATAAATTTCTAAAGGCCAAATGAAATGACCAAGAGCATGGTATCATGGACATGTGAACTTTCCTTCTCTAACATCAGTTGAGCATAAATAGACCATGTAAATAAACATTAGTGTACAATCTTAATAAGTTGTCTAATATAAATATTCATTTAAATTTAAATTCATTGTGAAATCACAAGTTAAGCCTTACCACTATATTCTTAATGAATGAAGGATACACCTCCTTGTATCTTTCATGAGAGGACTCTCCAAGATGTGCTCCATTCCTTGTCGTGTCATATGGTTCACCACCCATATCTTGCACCTCGTAATTAGATGTGTCCATAGGAGGCTTGACAAGCTGTTTAAGGGGACCTATAAAAATTTTCTTGTACATAGTGAAGGGATGGGGCACAAAAATATGTGGAACTAAGGAGGATGCGTCAACACCACTAGATCCACTACCAACATTATTTCCATGTGGATATACCATTGATTCACTCTGAGTAACCGAATGCCCACTCAAAGAGTGAATTTTCCTAATAGTTTGTGACGCAGCTTGTGCAATAATATCCAAATTTTGTATTGTAAGAGGCGGAACAATGCAGGTTGGGGAACATATGGGCCTTGTGCTACTTGATATGCCCCTAGTTTATCCTTGTGAATACCTTCTCCTATGCCCATGAATGATCTCATTCTCCATTAGTTCATTAACTTATGCAACACAAACTTGACATATAGTTTTTTGATGAAAAAAATGGCACATCCATATCGTTGTTAGGTGGTTTATCCAAAACCATCCACCAATAATCTTAGAATTTATCTCACATTTGATCATGTGTACACCATCTCATGGCCACCTTTGGTATTTTAGGATCCATTGGCTGTCCATTATTGGGACCAACAAATAGGGAAACTATTTGGGCTTTTGTTATTCCAAGGGCCTTCACCTTGTCATAATCCAACCCATTTGTATATTAAGTCCACATGCTTTTTCTCCACTGAACTATAACATTATGTTGGGTTGTGAGGGTTTATATATTTTCTATTATTGATTTCAATGTATTAAACATTAGGGATAATTTTTTGGATTTGGTTCTATTACAGGTGTTGAAATTCATGTTTTGTCAGTGATGTCAACATATCTTTTAGTTGAAGTCTCAGACAGACTGGTTATCATTGGTACATGGAAGACTGGGAGAAGTGTACGGATATTGTACGAGCTTGAAAATCATGCAAGATTAGAGATGTGTACATGGAAAAGAAAATATCTTATATCTAAGGTAACTTGGCTTACTATTACTATTGGCATATGTTATAGTTGTTTTGGTAGAGACTGGTTACGGAACTATGATAGAGGATTATGACAGAGTTGGTCTCTGTATTTTGGAGATAACTTGAATGTGAGCATAAGTTATGCTATGTGATATTGAGGCTTGGTACAAGACATATTTATTGTGATAAAATTCATTGGAAATGTTTAAGAAAATCAAGTTGTTATCAGTTAGTTCATTGGTTATTGTTATTCCTATATTTGTATTTCAGACAGTGAGTCTAGAAGGTGGATTTAACCTTCTCATTTAGGTAGTGTGCTTAGGTAGTGAGCCTCTTTTTTATCTTGACAAATAACATGGTTTTTCCTTTAACATGGATTATGTACTATATGTAATAATCAGCTCCTAACAGGGTTAAATCTCCTAACAGGTATACTATACTTTCAGTACATTATTTGTGGGTGCTAATTCCCACCAGGTTTTTTCCCTTAATAGGGTTTCCTTGACAACATTTGCTTGTGTTATGGTGTTTATTTTGATGTGTTTAGATTTACAATGAATATTTGGTTTATAAGTTTAAATTTGAATTATTTGGTACTCAACGGATTCACCCCCCTCTCAGTTATGTTGGTGGACTATTATTGCTAACAATTGGTATCAGAGTGTGAGGTCCTCTGAGAGAAAGCTTAACAACTTTAGGTGATCCTGAAGATGGCATACTATTAGAAAGAGAGTCCAAAATTTGATCCTACAAATTTTGACAGGTGGAAGAACAACACAAGAACTCATCTACTATGTTTAGGAATTGACTACTGGATGATTACAAAAAAGCATGGGAAGATCAAGCCCAGGGATGAATTAGACAAAGCTAATGAAGATGAAAAGAATATGCTTAGTTGTAAGCATTGATCAATGCACTCTCTGAGGGTGAATTCACAGAGGTTAAAGACTTGGATTTTGCACATAAAATTTGGGCAAGACTAGAGGCACTATATGAAGGAGATAAGTTGACTAAGCAGGTGAAATTACAAAATTGGAAGACTAAGATGGAGATTTTAAGAATGCAAGATGATGAGAATGTCAGATCATATGTACAGAGGGATACAAAGGTTGTTGTAGGGATTAGAAACTTTGGAGGCATATATACTAAGAATAAGTGATCGCAAAGATTTTTAGATCTTTGACTCCTGTTTACAAGGCTAAAGTGCAAGAAATAGAAGATATCATACCCTTGATAACAAACTTCAACAGAGAGATATTGATTTCTAATTTGACCTCCTTTGAGGCCACAAAGCTGGGAGATACTTTAGCTAAGGTAAAATATACATTAAAGGCAATTGTGCACAGTGAAAAAAAACACTTTATGCAGTCTTGTGAGCACTAGAAGAGATAACATGTATGAAGAGCTTGGTGAATATGTTGAGGATTTGGAAAATATAGTAGAAGAGGAAAGGAAACTATATGAACTTGTGTCTTTGATCACAAGAAGAGAGAAGAGAGGTAAGGGTAAATTAGAAGGAAAGTTACCCCTGAAGTGTTTTTCATGTAATAAGATTGGTCATTTTGCATCTAGATGTCCTACAAGGGTTCCTAAGCATAAATTTAAGTTTCATAGACTAGATTATTCTAAGGATAAGGAATGTTACTATGATATTTAAGGTGTGTCTAATGATGATATTGTGGATTATGATGAAATTGGATTTATTTCTATTAAATATGATGATCCTATTCATGAAGAAAGATCCTTAGTTTCTCATGTTTAAAACAAATCTAAATGGGTCATAGACATTGGTTGTTCACATCATATGATTGGTGATAAAATTTAGTTTGTTCAACTAACTAAATATGATGGTGGTGTAGTCAGATTTGGTGATAACCCTCCAAAATTAATCATTGGAGTAGGTTCTATTTCTCTTGATGGTAAAAATAACACTGCTAATGTATTTCTTATTGATGGACTTAAGCATGACTTGTTGAGCATTGGACAACTTGTAGACAAGTTCTATCATTTGAAATTCAATGATGGGAAATGTACTATCTGAAGTCAGTTAGGAGAGTTGATCGCATCAGGTACACAGTCAATAGGTAATGTGTTTGAACTGAAAACTACAAAGGCTACTTGTTTTCTTGCGAAGGTTGATGATAGTTGGTTATGGCACAAAATGTTTTGTCATATAAATTTTGATAACATTGTGAAAGAAAGTATGACAAATGTAGTAAGATATTTACCAAAAATTATGAAGCCTTCTAATACCATGTGTAGAGAGTGTGTAATTGAGGTATGCTTGAATGATTCTACTGAAACTCCAAAGACACCAAGGTATGTTAAGAAAAATCATCCCAAAAAACAAATTATTGGTGATGCAAATAAAGGATGACAAGATCGAGAGTAAGAAATTAGATTTATTTGATTTCACAAGTAGAACTAAAAACTATTGAGGAAGCATGTAGAGGTGAATCTTGGACTAAAGAAATGTAGGAAGAATTGGATCAGATAGAGAAAAACAACACTTGGGAATTAGTTCCTAGACCTAAGGACAAGAATGTTATAGGGACTAAATGGGTTCTTAGAAAAAAAAATGAATGAAGAAGGTATGGTTGTAAGGAATAAGGTTAGATTAGTTTGTAAAAACAAAAAGAAGGCAGATACTTTGAAGAAACATTTGCTCCTGTTGCGAGATCAAAAGTAGTAAGATTGTTACTTGCTTATGCAACACACAATAACTTTAAGGTATATCAAATGGATGTGAAATATGCATTCCTGAATGGAGATCTAGAGGAAGAAGTGTATATTGAGCAGCCTGATGGCTTTCTTTTGACATGTGATGAAGACATGGTTTTCAAGTTGAAAAAGGCATTGTATGGACTGAAACAAGAATCTAGAGCATGGTATGCTCGGTTAGATAGGTATTTACTATATATTGGTTTCATAAAAGGTAGTGCAGACAATGATTTATATTTGAGAACTAGTGAAGATGGAATCTTTATTGTTGAAGTCTTTGTAGATGATATTATTTTGTACGCAATGAAGAAATGAGCAAGAAGTTTTCTAAGGAAATGAAAAATGAATTTGAAATGTCTATGATTGGTGAAATGAATTTTTTCATTGGTTTAAAAATTACTCAAGATAATCATGTTATTTTCATCTCTCAAACCAAGTATCTTAAGGATTTGTTCAAATTTTTTTTGTAATGGAAGATTGTAAACCTGTTGGAACACCTATGGTTACTGGTTACAATCTTACTACTATTGATGAATCTCACAGTATTTTTTAGAAAAAGTATAGATCTATGATTGGAGGCTTACAATATCTAACTCACACTAGACCAGATATTGCTAATGCAGTTGGAATTGTTGTGATGTTTCAAATAGATCCTAAAAAGACTCATCTTTCTGCAATGAAGAGGATATCCAGATATCTGAAAGGAACACTGGAATATGGTTTATGATATGAAATTTTTTATAATTTTACTTTTCATGCTTATATTGATGTCAATTGGGCATGAAGTGTTGATGATAGGAAGAGGACAAGTGGTGGTGCATTTTTCCTTAGAAAGAGGTTGGTTTCCTTTATGATGATGCAAATAAAGGAATGATGACAAGATCGAGAGTAAGAAATGAGATTTGTTTTATTTCAAATGTAGAACCAAAAACTATTGATGAAGCATGTAGAGATGAATCTTGAACTAAAGAAATGCAGGAATAATTGGGTTGGATAGAGAAAAACAACACTTGGGAATAGGCTCCTATACCTAAGGACAAGAATTTTATAGGGACTAAATGGTTTTTAGAAACAAAATGAATGAAGAAGGTATGGTTGTAAGGAATAAGGCTAGAGTGGTTTGTAAAGGCTACTCAAAACAAGAAGGCATAGACTTTGAAGAAACATTTGCTCCTGTTTTGAGATTAGAAGCAATAAGATTGTTCCTTGCTTATGCAGAACACAGTAACTTTAAGGTATATCAGATGGATGTGAAATTTGCATTCCTGAATGGAGATCTAGAGGAAGAAGTGTATATTGAGCATCCTGATGGCTTTCCTTTGACATATGATGAAGTCATAGTTTTCAAGTTGAAAAAGGCATTGTATGAACTGAAACAAGAACCTAGAGCATGGTATGCTCGGTTAGATAGGTATTTACTACATCTTGGTTTCATAAAAGGTAGTGCAGACAATAATTTATATTTGAGAACTAGTGAAGATGGAATATTTATTGTTGAAGTCTTTGTAGATGATATTATTTTGTACGCAATGAAGAAATGAGCAAGAAGTTTTATGAGGAAATGAAAAATGAATTTGAAATGTCTATGATTGGTGAATGAAGTTTTTCATTGGTTTACAAATTACTCAAGATAATCATGGTATTTTCATCTCTCAAACCAATTATTTTAAGGAATTGTTGAAAAAGTTTGGAATGGAAGATTTTTAACCTGTTGGAACACCTATGGTTACTGGTTACAAGATTACTAGTGCAGGGCACCTCCTGAAGATCCCAGTTTGCTTACTTTTTGTGTTTGTAATAAGGTGCATCCATGAGATCACTCTTGTGTGTGTTTGTTTTTTTGGGTCTTTGATGTAAGGTGAAGGACCCAAGGTGAGTTATAAACCTAGGTTCCTGAAACCATGGTTAGAACTTGTGAGTTGTTGATTTTGTGTGTTTGGTTAGAATTTATGTTTCTAAGTTATTAGTTTAGGTCCTAGTCATGTTTTGGACCTCTCCTATATGGCAATGCAAATAAAGAAATGATGACAAGATCAAGAGTAAGAAATGAGATTTATTTGATTTCATAAGTAGAATAAAAAAATAGTAATGAAGCATGTAGAGATGAATCTTGGAATAAAGAAATGCTGGAAGAATTGGATCAGATAGAGAAAAACAAAACTTGGGAATTGGTTCCTAGACCTAAGGACAAAAATGTTATAGGGACTAAATGGTTTTTAGAAACAAAATGAATGAAGAAGGTATGATTGTAAGGAATAAGGCTAGACTAGTTTGTAAAGGCGACTCAAAACAAGAAGGCATAGACTTTGAAGAAACGTTTGCTCCTGTTGCGAGATTAGAAGTAGTAAGATTGTTCCTTGATTATGTAGAACAAAAGAACTTTAAGATATATCAGATGGATGTGAAATTTGCATTCCTGAATGGAGATCTAGAGGAAGAAGTGTATATTGAGTAGCCCGATGGCTTTCCTTTGACATATGATGAAGTCATGGTTTTCAAATTGAAAAAGCCATTGTATGAACTGAAACAAGAACCTAGAGCATGGTATGCTCATTTAGATAGGTATTTACTACACCTTAGTTTCATAAAAGGTAGTGCAGACAATAATTTGTATTTGAAAACTAGTGAAGATGAAATCTTTATTGTTGAATTCTTTGTAGATGATATTATTCTGTATGCAATGAAGAAATGAGCAAGAAGTTTTCTGATGAAATGAAAAATGAATTTGAAATGTCTATGATTGGAGAAATGAAGTTTTTCATTGGTTTACAAATTACTCAAGATAATCATAGTATTTTCATCTCTAAAACCAAGTATTTTAAGGAATTGTTGAAAAAGTTTGGAATGGAAGATTTTTAACCTGTTGGAACACCTATGGTTACTGGTTACAAGATTACTGGTGCAGGGCACCTCCTGAAGATCCCAATTTGCTTACTTTTTGTGTTTGTAATAAGGTGCATCCATGAGATCACCCTTGTGTGTGTTTTTTTTTTTGGGTCTTTGATGTAAGGTGAAGGACCTAAGGTGATTTATAAACCTAGGTTCCTGAAACCATGGTTAGACCTTGTGAGTTGTTGATTTTGTGTGTTTGGTTAGAATTTATGTTTCTAAGTTATTAGTTTAGGTCCTAGTCATGTTTTGGACCTCTCCCACACCTTGGTAGGTGGGTAAGGTTAGCTTTTACCCAAATTAGCAACTCTGTCACTTATTGCCAAAAGTTATCTTTTTGGAAAATGTTGCATGAGCAACTTTTGCAAAATGTTGCTCGGAGTATGACAACTTCTTTGTAACTGACCTCACCCACTCTCTAAAGCATTTTTAATGCTTGGATGATGCTATTAGGAGATGTGATGCCTTCCATGAAGGTAATATTTCACTGTGTACGGAGTTTGATGTTCAAGCAAGAAAATAGAAGAGTATTTTGAGCCATTCTAGTAGTGTACAACCTGGTATGGATTCATCTTGTGGATCCAGTTGTAGGATTTTGTGATGTCTTGAGTTTCTAAAGCATTGTAGTTGGTTTGAGGTTTTTTCATCAAGTTTTTAAAGAGTTATTGATTTTACATTCTTGTTGTCTGAGAAAATAAGGTTTACTGGGTCAGTCACAAAGATGTGATCCTAACTTGAGATTTATCTAGTGGATATGCTCGGCCACTTGGAAAATACAATTTAGTATCATGTTCTTTAAGAATAATAAGGCTCAAGCACTCAAATTTAGTCCTTCTGTTTGCATGACAAAGCCCTAGGCTAATTATGCCTATGTAATTAGCCTGGTCTGTTAGTACAGTCACATGCATGTGCAAGATATGAGTGGGGGGATCAAACCAAAGGTGTTTCTAGACTAATTTGGGGTAGGAGAATCCATCCAAGGCTCTACATTTGGTCCATGAACCCATCTTCTAACACTTTCTTAACAAACCAAGCCTAAACTAGATAATTAGACATGTGTGCTTTGTGAGAGTTTAGTGGTGCAAGAGTGGAGTGAGGTGTTGAGGCTTTGGGGGGTCTACAAAGTCCATAAAGGGTGTCTAGAAACTCAATTAGTTCAGTTAGATCCTTCCTTAGTTGAAAGTTAAGTCTAAAAAACCCTCTCGTTAGGGCTACAAGGAATCCTAGACGATTTGGGATTAGGCTACTCTTGGGTCTACAAGACCAAATACATTGTTGGATTCCTGACCCTTGGGGTCTATTAAGAGTCTCCAATCACTTAGGATGAAGTTTGGAATCATCTGGTGAAATTTTATACTTTGATGTGTGGTTTAGGGAAAGAGTCCCTAAAAGATAAATTGCTTGGTTTCATAGATTGATATGAAGAACCAAAAGGGAATAGGGGAAGCCTATTGACCCTTTAGAAAATCCAGGAGACATCCTAAGAATACTTTTGAGGAGTGGGATTGATCAAGTTTGAAGATTGAAGGAGTGATAAAGAGCTAGGGCCCATTAAGGTCTTCTTGCAATGCTCTCTGCATCAGGTGGTATCAAAGCCTGCTAAGATCTTGGAAGGAGCAAAGAATGGAGGAAAAAATAGAAGACTCTCAAGGAGAGGAAGTACCTACTAGAATCACAAATGTGGAATTGGCTAAAATTTTCAGGGAACAAATAGCCAAGAAGAAGAAGAAGAGACCATAAGTTAGATATGCCCATGTTTTGTGGAAAATTGGATCCTGAAGAATGCATGGATTGGGTGGAAGCTATAGAGAACTATTTTGAATATGACAACATCTTTGAGAATCAGATGGTTAAGGTTGAAAAATCTAGAATGAAAGGACCTGCCGTAAGTTGGTGGAACTTTCTGCAAAATGAAAGAATAGATGATGGAAGGAACCCTATCTCAACATGGAAAAGGATGTTAGTGGAAGTCAAGAAGCAGTTTGTACCAGAAGATTACGAGATCACCCTCCACAATAAGTTGCAAAATCTAAGGTAGAAAGACCTTGATGTGAGTGGGTACACTAAGGAATTTCACAAAAGGACCTTGAAGGCCAGAGTTCCTGAAAGTGAGAAGCACAAGCTTACAAGTTACATCAATGGACTGAAATATAGTATTCAAGATGAAATGAGCTTATTCAACCTTGAATCAGTACACAAATGTTTCCAAATGGCACTAAAAATTGAAGAAAAGTAGAAGAGGAGGGGAGAACAAAATAATAGAGGAAGAAGGAATAACTTCAAGGGTAGAGGTAGATTCAATGGTAGAGGACCATTCCAAAGGGGTCAAGGGGAGTTTAGTAACCATGAGTCAGAAGGAGAGAACAATAACAGAAACAATTTCAAAGGTAGGAGATCAAACAATAGAGGAAGATTTGGTGGAAGACGACCTAGTATATTTATAGGGAAGTGTTTCACTTGTAATCAAGTTGGACACCAATCTTTCAGATGTCCTGAAAAGAGTGGCACTAGAAGACAAGGAGGAGATAGAAGGGTTCAACTCACCGAAGAAGATGACAACCAAAGTGTGTCTTCCTACCATTCCACAACTTCAAGACTTGAAAATCCAGAATCAGGAGAATGTCTAATAATGCAAAGGACACTCCTAAGAGCACCTACCACTAAAGAACCACCTCAGAGGAAGTCATTATTCAGAACAAGCTGCAAGGTGAACAATAAGGTATGCAAAGTTATAGTTGATTTTGGATCTACAGATAATATTGCATCTAGGGAATTAGTCACTAAGCTTAAGCTACATGTTATTCCTCATCCCTTCCCTTATAAGGCTTCTTGGTTGACAAAATAAAAACAAACCATCATTAATGAACAAGTTTGGGTGGATTTCAAGATAGGGGAGTATACAGACAGGGTTCTATGCGATATCACAGAGATGGATGCGTGTCATTTATTATTGGGGAGGCCTTGGAAATATAATTTCAATGCTAAGCATGATGGAAAGACCAATGTCTACACAATATTTAATGATGGTGTTGAGTATGTAATGAACCCACTCCCTGACTGTGAAAAAGAAAAACATGTTGCTAGCAATATCATGCATATAGGAGAAAAAGAGTTCATGAAAGCATTGAAGGAAAGGGATACACCTTGTTTTTCATTAGTAGTGAGGCCCAAGAAAACATCTATAACAGAACCAAAAGCTAAAATCCCTACTAGTGATGTAGTTCCCAAGGAGGTCAAAGCATTGTTAGACCAATATAAGGGCATACTAGTTGAAAGGACACTATAGTCTTTGCCACCTGAAAGAGAAATAAGTCATTGTATAGACTTCATACCAGGGGCCACTCTCCCAAACAAGGAAGCATATAAGATGACCCCTGAACAAAACCAAGAGATAGCAAGACAGATTGAGGAATTGTTGTCAAAAGGCCTCATTAGGAAGAGTGTGATTCCTTGTGTTGTCCCTGCAGTCCTAGCACCCAAGAAAGAAGGCACATGGAGATTATGTATGGAATCTAGGGAAATCAATAGGATAACCATCAGATATAGGTTTCATATGCCTATAATAGAGGATTTAATGGACTGTTTGGGGGGTGCAAGTTACTATTCCAAGATAGATCTCAAAAGTGGCTATCATCAGATAAGAATCAGAGAGGGAGATGAATGGAAGACAACATTTAAGACTACATAAGGCCTCTATGAATAGCTTGTGATGCATTTTTTCCTTTCCAATGCTCCAAGCACCTTTATGAGATTGATGAATGAAGTGTTGAAACCTTTTCTTAACAAATTTGTTGTTGTATACTTTGATGATATTTTGATCTTTAGCAGGAGCAGGGAAGAACATCTCAAGCATTTGGACATGGTGATGAGAAAACTCCATGAGGAGAAGTTGAAAATAAACATAGATAAGTGTATGTTTCTTCAAGAAGAACTTGTTTTCTTAGGCTTTGTGATCTCCAAGAATAGTCTCAAGATGGATCTTACCAAAGTTGAATCCATCCTCAATTGGCCACCTCCTACTACTCCATCAGAGGTAACGAGTTTTCATGGCCTATCTAGTTTTTATAGGAAATTCATCAGAAATGTTAGTGGCATTTGTGCTCCCATTATCAAAACTATAAAAGGTGGAAGAAAATGTATATTTGCATGGACTAATGAAGCTAATGAGTCCTTTGAGTTGTTGAAGAAAAATATTGCAGAGTAGCCCATCCCAGTTCTACCATACTTTCACAAAGTCTTTATAGTAGAATGTGATACAAGTAACAAAGCCATTGGGGGAGTCTTGAGCCAAGAGGGGGAAGCTAGTTTCTTTATTCAGTGAGAAGCTCAATGAAGCTAAACAAAAGTACTATACTTATGACCTTGAAATGTATGCAATGGTTCAGTCACTTAGGAAGTGGAGGCATTATTTATTGCCCAAGGAGTTTGTTTTTTTTATTGATAACCATGCACTCAGCTTTCTAAACAAGCAGGAGAAACTTAATCACAGACATGTGAAGTGGATGGAGTTCTTATAGTCTTATACATTTTCCATCAAGCATAAAAAGGGGATTGTGAACAAAGTTGCTGATGCTCTCAGTAGGAGACACCTAACTACCCAAACTATTCAGTTTGAGAGTGTTGGGGTTCATTCCATGAAGGATATGTATGCTAAAGATGAAGATTTCAAAGAGGCTTATCAGATTTGTATGGAGATGATAGACAGATACCACGCTGATTTCTCAGAGTTTATTGTGCAAGATGTGTAGAAGTTGAGAAATCCAACTTCACAAATCACCAAGAACACCTGCATGCAAATAACCTATTGCTGAAAGGAAACCAAAGACAGAAGCAAGGGTTTGGAAAATCTCAGCGGAGTGAGAGCAAATTGTATTTCCAAAGTTATGAAACAATAATTACAAAAGTTCAACCTTAAAGGTGAACAAAACCCTAAAAAGGTAAAAGCTAGGTTGCGCAATATAATTAATATGAAATATTAATTATATGCACCTAAGAGACAGCTTAAGTGAA
>MU226364.1:2540139-2554828 GCA_018584345.1 Thuja plicata | reverse complement strand
TATAGTTGGCACAATTGACTGCCTCTGCCCAAAAAGACGAATCCATGGACCTGGACTATATCATACAATTAGCCATCTCCCGAAGTGTTCTGTTCTTTCTCTCTGCCACACCATTCTGCTGAGGGGTGTAGGGCACTAAAAACTGATGTTGAAGACCATGTTCAGAGAAAAAATCCCTGAAAGCTTGGTTCACATACTCCCCCCCATTATCTGTGCGTATTCGATGAATAGAAAGACCAGATTGCTTCTCCACAAATGTCTTAAAGACTCGAAATGAATCAAAGGCATCAAACTTGTACTTCAAAAAGTACACCCATGTGTTCCTAGAGAAGTCATCAATGAAAGTAAGCACATATATGGCACTAGAAAAAGAAGGAGTAGGAAATGACATGAGGTCACTATGAATCAACTCCAATGGTGCCAAGGCACGAGTAGCTCATCTGTGAGGAAAAGGATCCCTATGTTGTTTTCCAAGAACACAACCCTGACAAACCCCATCAGTGCAAGTAATCTGTGGAAGCCCAAGAACAAGTGCCTGTGTGCTCATCTGCTGAAGATATCGGTAATTAACATGGCCCAAACGCTCATGCCAAAGTCTACTCATTGAATCTGCATGTGCTATAAGACAGGAACCTATGCCATTAGAAGACTCAAATCCATCAAATCTGTATAGGCGGGATGCAGTGTCAACACTCCTAGTAGCCACAATCATATCAAAATCATGTAAGTCCTGAATAACCACATTATGTGGTGAGAACTCAAGTGTCTTACCAGAGCCAAAGTGGAAAATCTGATAGATAGACAATAGGTTTGTTGAAATGTCAGGGACAAAAAGAACATCTTGAAGAGAACCCCCAGCTAAGGCAACAGAACCAGAACCCAAAACAGAAAGATGAGATGAGCTCCCAATAGCAATTTGTGAAGTAGCACAAGGAGCAAGTGAGGTGACCAACTGCCGAGTGTGAGTGATGTGGTGAGAGGCACTGGAATCAAGAATCCAAGTGGGCCCAGAAGTCGTAGCTCGTGCAGTAAGAGCATGACCTTTCCCTACAGGGGAGGATGCGGACTAAGGAGATGAAATGTGATGCTCCTACATGGCTTGCTCTAAAGCCTCCAAACATATCTAGCATCTAGAAATAGGATGTCCATCCTTGCCACAAAAACTACAGGTCTCAACTGATTTCTTCTTAGCCTTGGAGGTAGACTCGGTAGACTTCAAAGAAGATTTACCCTTGGAAGGGTTAGCTGGAGGTTTGGAATCAGTTTTCTATGCAGGTTTGGAGGAATACTCATTGCCTGCTGAATCTTTCTTCGGTTTGGCTTTCTGTTTTGGTTTCCCCTGGGTAGACTGAGCAACCAATGCTTGGCTAGAAGAGCCAGAAGCATCCATCTACTAGATCTTTGCCTATTCCCATGTCAGCCGATCACAAAATGTCTCGAATGAAGGCATGGTGTGTCTAGTACCCAAAGCATCCATGGTGGAGTAGAAAGTAGAAGAAAAGATCTGATACTATCCTCTCAACTTTGAGAGTATCAGGAAGATACACTCATCATCTGTCTTATTTCTCCCACATCCCTGCAAAACTAAGCACAAAGATTTGAACTTCATCAAGAAATCTTCCATAGTGGGAAAGCTGGTAGGAGTCAAAGTGGTCAGCTCTGCATCAAGCAGTAGTGCCCAAAACTCATTCATTGTGCCAAACAAATCTAAAAACTTGCCCCAAATGGCCCTAGGAGTTGTCAAACCATCCAGGTGAAAAAGGAGACTATCAGAGATGTTCAGTGCAATCAAGCCTATGACTTCATCCATTTTATTCCTGTGCTGAAGAACCTCAAAAGGACGTTGCAAGATAGGTTGGTTTTCATCTAGACATGACCATAAGCCACGTGACATGAGTAGCCTGGTCATGTGTGCTTTCCAAGTGTGGTAATTATGCGGTGTCAACCGGGCCACAGAGGGGTCCGACATTGAGAGAAGAAGAAGACAGAAGTAGAAGGGTCGTTTCTGAATGTAAATGACAGAAAGCAAAAGCACCCCCCCATAATGTATGATTCTATCCCCTGTACAACAAAGAAATAATTACTAAAAGCATAAAAAATGAGAAGAAAACCTGGACGCCAGATGCAGAGATGGAGGAAATGGAAGCCTCTACTTCAACGCTAAAAAAGAGAGCTTGAATGGTTGAATCAGAGAACAAGACCAACATCATCATGTCTATCTCAGAAACACCTTTTTGGTGATATTTTTTTTTTTGAAAACAAACACCGTATGCTCAAGTTATGGCCAAAAACCAACTGCGCCTCCGAAAAAGAGCTCACTGGAAAAAAACCAGTCATGGGAAAAAATTTGACGTTCAAATGACCGTCACTGTCCACGTGAAAAAAATTGATACCCGTCATGCTTGTTGCCAGAAAAAATTTTCGGTCGCTGAAAAAATGGGAAACGACCGAAAAAATTTGAAAAAATTGTCAGAAATTTTTTTCTGATTGGTGACGTCAGGGTGACATCACCACCATACAAGAGCGCCACCGGTGGGTGGCAGGAGGCTAGCCACCGGCGGAGGTGGAGGCCAGGTGGCTCTGGGGCGCAGCACCACCGGGGGCTGCTGCAGTGGCCGGTGGGCGGCGCGTCGGCGGGTGGGCCGAGCCCAGGGCGGGCTAGGGTGGCGCCGGGGTGGCCGCTCCAGCAGCCCTAAAAATGTTTAAAAAATGTTTTTTTAAACTTTTTTTTTTCTCATTTTTTGAGTCATATGGCCTAGGAGGTCAAAAAAATTTCTCTGGGGTCACTATGACCAAAACCAGCAAAGTTTATATGTATTTCGACTCTCCCAGGCCTTCTAAATGCAATGGTGGAGTCCATTTTGGCTCAAATGGGTCCAAAAAATAGCGCCTCCTCCAAAGTGAAGAAGAAACCCTAGAAGCTATGGCTTTCATCTGTGACTCACAGATTCAAAAAACCTTTAGACCAGGCAGCAGCAGGGAAGCTCTGATACCATGTAGAAGTTGAGAAATCCAACTTCACAGGTCGCCAAGAACACCTGCATGCAAATAACCTGTTGCTGAAAGGAAACCAAAAAGACAGAAGCAAGGGTTTGGAAAATCTCAGCGGAGTGAGAGCAAATTGTATTTCCAAAGTAATGAAACAATAATTATAAAAGTTCAACCTTAAAGGTGAACAAAACCCTAAAAAGGTATAAGCTAGGTTGCGCAATATAATTAATATGAAATATTAATTATATGCACCTAAGAGACAACTTAAGTGAAAAAAGAGTACATAGACAACTTAATAATTAAATCAACATGATCTAATTAATAAGTGAAGATAAATAGATACTCTAACAAGATGGTCTCCTTTTCAAAGGGAGTTCATTATGTGTCCCAAAGGGATCTACGAGGGAGAACATTATCAAAGAGAAGCACTGTGGAAGCCTAGCGGGTCACTTTGGGGTGGAGAAAACTTTGGAGCTGGTTAGGAGATTCTACCACTGGCCCAAATTGTAGACAAATGTTAGGAGTTTTATGGAGAGTTGTTCAGTCTGCCAAAAATCCAAAGGACACACCTCCAATGTTGGATTGTACACTCCTTTACCCATCCCTGCCAAACCATGGGATTAAGTAAGTATGGACTTTGTCCCAAGTCTTCCAAAGACCAAGTCTGGATTTCATAGCATTTATGTTGTAGTTGACAGATTTTCAAAGATGGCACACTTTATCCCTTGTAGGACAACTCATGATGCATCTCACATAGCAGGGTTGTTCTTCAGAGAGGTTATAAGACTTCATGGACTCCCACTATCAATCATATTAGATAGGGACCCTAAGTTTTTAGGCCACTTTTGGAGGACATTATGGAGAAAACTAGGAACAAATGTTTCTCTGTCATCTGCATATCACCCAAAGTCAGATGGATAGACATAATTCATTAATAGGTCCCTTGGAAACCTTCTAAGATGTCTCAAACAAGAACATGGAGCCACTTGGGACACTATCATAGCACAAGCAAAATTCTCATTCAATGATTCAGTCAATAGGAGTACTAGTTTAAAACCATTCTAAATTGTCTATGGCACTCACCCTAGAGGAGTATTGGAGCTCAAAGATATCAACAACATGGACAAAAGGAGTGCACTTGCTGAAGACTTTGCTGAAGTAATGAAGAACATCCATGACCAAGTACAGATCAAACTGCAGCATACCACTGAGAAATATAAATCCCGTACTAACAAGAAGAGAAGAGATCTACAATTCAAGGTGGGAGATTTAGTGATGATCCACCTCAAGAAGGAAAGACTACCTAAAGAGAAATACACAAAGCTTATGATGAAAAATCTTGGCCCTTTCAAAATTCTGAAGAAATTTGGCAACAATGCCTATATAATTTATCTACCTTCTCACATTGGATTATCACCCATTTTCAATGTTGCATATATCTATGCCTACAAAGGAGAAGTTAGTACTATTGATCTTGCAGATACTCTAGAGCCTCCTACACTCCAACAACTCAAGGACATGCCATAAGCAACACCTCCTGAGATTGAAAGCATCCTAGACAAGAGAGTCAACAAGAAAACCAATAGAGGCACTTACTATGAATACTTAGTCAAATGGAAACACCAACCAGTTGAAGATGCTACTTGGATGAACCCTAAAGATATTCTAAAGAAAAGTTATCCACTTGAAGAATTCACAACTCAAGAGACTTGAGTTCTTTTTGTCATGAGGAGAATGGTGTAGGGAACCTCTTGAAGATCCTAATTTGCTTGTTTTTTGTGTTTTTAATAAGGTTCATCCATGAGATCACCCTTCTGTGTGTGTATTTTTTTGGGTCTTTGATGTAAGGTGAAGGACCTAAGGTGAGTTATAAACCTAGGTTCCTGAAACCATGGTTAGACCTTGCCAGTTGTTGATTTTGTGTGTTTGGTTAGAAGATATGTTTCTAAGTTCTTAGTTTAGGTCCTAGTCATGTTTTGGACCTCTCCCACACCTTGGGAGGTCAGTAAGGTTGGCTTTTGCCCAAATTAGTAACTCTGTCACTTATTGCCAAAAGTTGTCTTTTTGCAAAATGTTGCATGAGCAACTTTTGCAAAATGTTGCTCGGAGTATGACAACTTCTTTGTAACCAACCTCACCCACTCTCTGAAGCATTTGAAACACTTGGATGATGCTATTAGGAGATGTGATGCCTTCCATGAAGGTAAGATTTCACTGTGTACGGAGTTTGATGTTCAAGCAAGGAAATATAAGAGTGTTTTGAGTCATTCTGGTAGTGTATGGCCTAGTACAGATTCATCTTGTGGATCTAGTTGTAGGATTTTGTGATGTCTTGAGTTTTTAAAGCATTGCAGTTGGTTTGAGGTGTTTTCATCAAGTTTGTTAAGAGTTATCGATTTTACATTCTTGTTGTCTGAGAAAACAAGGTTTACTGGGTCAGTCACAAAGATGTGATCCTAACTTGAGATTTATCCTTTGGATTTGCTCTGAAACTTGGGAAATACAATTTAGGATCATGGTATTTAATAATCTTAAGGCTCAAGCACTCAAATTTAGTCCTTCTATTTGCATGACAAAGCCCTAGGCTAATTATCCCTATGTAATTAGCCTGGTCTGTTAATACAGTCACATGCATGTGCAAGATATGAGTGGGGGGATCAAACCAAAGGTGTTTATAGACTAATTTGGGGTAGGAGAATCAATCCAAGGCTCTGCATTCGGTCCATGAACCCATATTCTAACACTTTCTTAACAAACCAAGCCTAAACTAGCTAATTAGGCATGTATGCTTTGTGAGAGTTTAGTGGTGCAGGAGTGGAGTGAGGTGCTGAGGCTTTGGGGGTCTACAAAGTCCATAAAGGGTGTCTAGAAACTCAATCAGTTCAGTTAGATCCTTCCTTAGTTGAAAGTTAAGTCCGAAAAACCCTCTGGTTAGGGCTATAAGGAATCCTAGACCATTTGGGGATCAGCTACTCTTGGGTCTACAAGACCAAATCCATTGATGGATTCCTAATGCTTGGGGTCTGTTAAGAGTCTCCAATCACTTAGGATGAAGTTTGGAATCCTCTAGTGAATTTGTATACTTTGATGTGTGGTTTAGGGAAAGAGTCCCTAAAAGAGAAATTGCTTGGTTTCACAGATTGATTTGAAGAACCAAAAGGGAATAGGGGAAGCCGATTGACCCTTTGGACAAGTCAGGAGACATCCTAAGAAGACTTGTGTGGAGTGGGATTGATCAAGTTTGAAGATTGAAAGAGTGATAAAGAGCTAGGGCCCATTAAGGTCTTCTTGCAGTCTCTCTGCATCACTTACTACTATTGATGAATCTCAAAGCATTTTTTAGAAAAAGTACAGATCCATGATTGGAGGCTTACAATATCTAACTCACACTAGACCAGACATTGGTAATGTAGCTGGAATTGTTGTGAGGTTTCAATCAGATCCTAAAAAGGCTCATCTTTCTGTAGTGAAGAGGATATTCAGCTATCTGAAAGGAACATTGGAATATGGTTTATGGTATGAAAAATTTGATAATTTTACTTTGCATGCTTATATTGATGTCGATTGGGCAGGGAGTGTTGATGATAGGAATAGGACAAGTGGTGGTGCATTTTTCCTTGGAAAGAGGTTGGTTTCCTTTATGGCAATGCAAATAAAGAAATGATGACAAGAATGGGAGTAAGAAATGAGATTTATTTGATTTCACAAGTAAAACCAAAAAATATTGATGAAGCATGTAGAGATGAATCTTGGACTAAAGAAATGCAGGAATAATTGGATCAGATAGAGAAAAACAAAACTTGGGAATTGGTTCCTAGACCTAAGGACAAAAATTTTTTAGGGATTAAATGGTTTTCAGAAACAAAATGAATGAAGAAGGTATGGTTGTAAGGAATAAGGCTAGACTGGTTTGTTAAAGCTACTCAAAACAAGAAGGCATATACTTTGAAGAAACATTTGCTCATGTTGCAAGATTAGAAGTAGTAAGATTGTTCCTTGCTTATGCATCACACAAGAAATTTAAGTTATATCAGATGGATATGAAATTTGCATTCCTAAATGGAGATCTAGAGGAAGAAGTGTATATTGAGCAGACCGATGGCTTTCTTTTGACATATGATGAAGACATGGTTTTTGAGTTGAAAATGACACTGTATGAACTGAAACAAGAACCTAGAGCATGGTATGCTCGGTTGGATAGGTATTTACTACATCTTGGTTTCCTAAAAGGTAGTGTAGAAAATAATTTGTATTTGAGAACTAGTGAAGATGGAATCTTTATTGTTGAAGCCTTTGTAGATGATATTATTTTGTATGCAATGAAGAAATGAGCAAGAAGTTTTTTGAGGAAATGAAAAATGAATTTGAAATGACTATGATTGTTGAAATGAATTTTTTAATTGGTTTACAAATTACTCAAGATAATCATGGTATTTTCATCTCTCAAACTAAGTATCTTAAGGAATTGTTGAGAAATTTTGGAATGGAAGATTGTAAACATGTTGGAACACCTATGGTTATTGGTTACAAGCTTACTACTATTGATGAATCTTAGAGTATTTTTTAGAAAAAGTACAGATCCATGATTTGAGGCTTACAATATCTAACTCACACTAGACAAGACATTGCTAATGCAGTTGGGATTTTTGTAAGGTTTCAAGCAGATCCTAAAAAGACTCATCTTTCTACAACAAAGAGGATATTCAGATATCTGAAAGGAACACTCGAATATGGTTTATGGTATGAAAAATTTGATAATTTTACTTTGCATGCTTATATTGATGCTAATTGTGCAGGGAGTATTGATGATAGGAAGAGGACAAGTGGTGGTGCATTTTTCCTTGGAAAGAGGTTTGTTTCATTTTTCCTTGGAAAGAGGTTGGTTTCATGGTATATCAGATGGATGTGAAATTTGCATCCCTGAATGGAGATCTAGAGGAAGAAGTGTATATTGAGCATCCTGATGGCTTTCCTTTGACATATGATGAAGACATGGTTTTCAAGTTGAAAAAGGCATTGTATGGGATGAAACAAAAATGTAGAGCATGGTATGCTTGGTTAGATAGGTATTTACTACATATTGGTTTTATAAAAGGTAGTGTAGACAATAATTTGTATTTGAGAACTAGTGAAGATGAAATCTTTATTGTTGAAGTCTTTGTAGAGGATATTATTTTGTACGCAATGAAGAAATGAGCAGGAAATTTTATGAGGAAATGAAAAATGAATTTGAAAAGTCTATGATTGGTGAAATGAAGTTTTTCATTGGTTTACAAATTACTCAAGATAATCATGGTATTTTCATCTCTAAAACCAAGTATCTTTAGAAATTGTTGAATTTTTTTCGAATGGAAGATTGTAAACCAGTTGGAACACCTATGGTTATTGGTTACAATCTTACTACTATTGATGAATCTCAGAGTAATTTTTAGAAAAAGTACAGATCCATGATTTGAGGCTTACAATATGTAACTCACACTAGACCATACATTGCTAATGCAGTTGGAATTATTGTGAGATTTCAAGAAGATCCTAAAAAGACTCATCTTTTTGTAGTGAAGAGGATATTCAAAAATCTCAAAGGAACACTGGAATATGGTTTATGGTATGAAAAATCTGATAATTTTACTTTGCATGCTTATATTGATGTCGATTGGGCAGGGAGTGTTGATAATAGGAAGATGACAAGTGCTGGTGCATTTTTCATTGGAAAGATATTGGTTTCATGGTTAAGTAAGAAGTAGGATTGTATAGCTCAGTCTACTGTCGAATTAGAGTATGTTGTTGTTGCTATAAATTGTACATAGATTGTGTGGATGAAGCAGATGCTTAAGGATATTGGAATTACTTTTGAAGAGCCAAGGGTTATACATTATGATAATACAAGCACTGTGAACATGTCAAAGAATCATGTTATGCATTTAAATATCAAACACATTTCAATCAAATATCACTTTTTGAGAGACAAGGTTGCACAAAAGGAAGTCAGATTAGAGTACATCAACACAAAGGAGAAAATAGTAGATATATTCACAAAACATTTTTCAAAAGATGCCTTTGAGTATCTCAGAGGTATGCTCGGGGTGAGAAACCCTCCTTGCAAGAACTAAATGATGCAAAAATGTATCAGTCTAGTAGTTATCAGAGCTATAGATTTCCTGGGAATTGATGCTTGGATCTACTCCTTTGGGGGAGTGATTGGAGGAACACAACAACACATATTTGGGTGATCAAGCACCTGGTTGTTGAAGGCATGAAGATTTGAAAAAGCTACACCTTTCATAGGTGAGATGGTCAGAGAAGAAGATATGGAACCCTTTTCCATTGATGTTAAAGGGGGAGAGGTAGAAGTAGAAAATCCCTACTGTTTTAGGGGGAGTTGTGAAGAGAATATTGAGAAGATTGTATTGAGAAGGATATTGTTTGGGTTGATGGATTTTCTCATATGTTTTCATCAATGCCAAAGGGGAAGATTGTTGGAATTAGTTTTTTAGAAGTGTTGACATTCATGTTTTTTCATTGATGTCAACAAATGTTTCATTTGAAGTCTCAGATAGACTAGTTATCACTGGTATAGGGAAGACTAGCAGAAGTGTACAGACACTGTACGAGATTTCAGAGAATGCAAGCTTGGAGATGTGTACAAGGGTGAGCAAAGA
The DNA here is from genome assembly GCA_018584345.1 of Thuja plicata. Classification (NCBI taxonomy): domain Eukaryota; kingdom Viridiplantae; phylum Streptophyta; class Pinopsida; order Cupressales; family Cupressaceae; genus Thuja; species Thuja plicata. The sequence goes on along the minus strand of MU226364.1, from coordinate 2,545,178 downwards.
TCTTATATCTAAGGTCGCTTGGCTTGATATTACTAGTGGTATATGCTATAGTTGTTTTGGTAGAGACTGGTTATAGAACTGTGACAGAGGATTATGACAGAGTTGGTCTCTGTGTTTTGGAGATAACTTGAAAGCGAGCATGAGTTATGCTATGCGAGCTTGAGGCATGGTAGAAGGCATATTGGATAATGTTGCCTATTATTCTTGGGTTGGTGAGATCTTGTTGACATCAGCTGAAGCATGTGATTTTGCGAAGATTCATTTGTGGCTGACTACAATGATGAAAAGTGTTTAAAGTATGGCGAGCGTGGATTATGGATCTTGGAGTATATTTAATGTTTACTTGTTTAAGGTGTCATGTGTATCTTAGCAAGGGTCTATGTAATTGTTTTTGCATTGGGGAAGTCCTATATGGCCGACCTATTTTCTTATTGTAAACTTGTATAAAGGAGAGTTGTTTCTTGGTGAGGTAGTATGACGGTGTGATGTGGAAGTTGCGAGCTTGTAATTGTGAAGATTGTTGGATGTAGAGCAGAGATATTGATTGTGATAAACTTTTTTGGAACTTTTTAAGCAAAGCAAGTTGCTATCAGTCAGTTCACTGATTATTGTTACTCCTATCTATATTTAAGATAGTGAGTCCAGAAGGTGGATTTAACCTTCTCATTTAGGCAGTGTACCTGGGTAGTGAGCCTCTTGTTTTTCTTGAGTCCTAACAGGGTCTGTCCTTTAACATGGACTATGTACTATATGTAATAATCAGATCCTAACAGGGCTAAATCTCCTAACAGGGATACTCTACTTTCAGTACATTATTTGTGGGTGCTAATTCCTACCGGGGTTTTTCCCTTAACATGATTTCCTCGACAAAAAATGCTTGTGTTATGGTGTTGATTTTGATGTGTTCAGATCTACATTGAATATTTGGTTTATAAGTTTAAAGTTGAATTATTTGGTACACGTTTGATTCACCCCCCCTCTCAGTTGTGCTGGTGGATTATTATTGCTAACATAATGTAGGGATCATATAATATACATCTATTATGCCCCTCAATTAATTCAAAATTTTCACTCTTAGGTCTCCCATAGGTCAATCGTCTGGTGTCAGAGGGTTTGGTGCATGTGGGTCTGTGGGCTATGAGTTTTTAGGCTATGGGTTTCTAGGTTGAGGGTTATGAATGTTGTCTACCATCCCTGATTAAGTTGTAAATTTATATAATTAACATATCGTTTAAAATATATATATAATTTCAAATAAAAAACCTAATATAAACCCAAAAAACAAATTTATAAATCCCATTTATCCATTTGATGATGACTTTTGAATCGCCAAAAACTTCAATTTTCCCTATATTTTAGTCCACAACCAAAGTTAGTAGTAGTTTCAAGGCCATAATTTCAATGAACTTATTGTACCACTGCCTAAATCAACACTAAAGGATATAAAATGTTTAGGATTGAACTTATTGTACCTCATTCCCCACAACAACCAAGATGACCTTGACAAGCCCCATCGAAAAAACCCCACAAATATGTTTTATCAATGAAAAGAGGACTCACGAGACTTTGTATTTCAAACTTGTGGGCATGGAAATTAAATTAATCCATATTATATCAAACTTGACCAATTATTATCTTGGAACATTTATAAAATTGTATTTTTTTTTATTATGAGCTGAAAATGGCGACCGAATTTCTGAGAGGAGGTTTCAACGGATACTATACACATAGGGACAGGGCTTGGAATAGTGGATCGAGAAATGGACCCAGCAGGTATGGCAGCTGCAGGGGTAGTTAGAAATGGCAGGGATACGGCGGTAGGCACCCTTTGCGGCCACAACAACAACTATTCGAACAGTTCTGTCACCAACAAGAAACATATACCAATGGTAAGGCTTTCACACAGAAGAAACAAGGAGAATATAATATGCCACACAATAGATATGTTCGCCAGCCCATTGGATTTCAATCAGTTCCCTTTGAAAAAAAAAATATGCTAAAAGCAGATAAGATAGCCGAAAATGATGATATTATGAAAATTTTTAGAGGGAAAGTAACAGTTCAACCGGCAAAGCCCTTTTTTGTTAACCCTAGGTTCCAAATAAAGGCAATATCAAATAATAAAGGAAAAGGCCAGAACAAATAGATCTATAACATGCCGGTAACAGAGATGCAACGACAGCAAAAGATGGCTTCGAGCTTCCAGTTCAAACCCTCCATACTTCATGCACCTTCAACTTTCAAGATTGGGGATATTCTAAACAGGGAAAAAAAAACAGTCAGCAACATATAAACAAACCCTCACAAATGTAGATCGGGGACTGCTTGGAGATTGTCACGCACGGGAAAGGGGGAAAACCTTTTCCCACCCAGGATTCACTAAGAATTGGCATTTCCCAAAGCATAAAAGACTGAAAAAGGGCAATCAGCAACAAAAGCAACCAATTTTTGACATATGCGAGGGCACACCACCGGGTTCTCCTATAATCTTACGGGGTAATCAGGATCTGGAAACGAATGGGGAGGTCATCAGGACGACTAAACATATAACTGCTACACCAATTTATGAAGATCAATGGCCACTGACCAGTGGTCCATCCTACAAACCAAAACAATCCCTACAAATATGGCAGACCGCGCAGCACCAGTCCCATTCAAATCAGCGCCAGAAGTCTGGATACCAGATGGCACCAATGATCAATTTCCCAGATCATCTGCTACAAGATCAAATCCAGATCCTCCGAAGCAAAGCGTTAATAGGTAAGTTCTCGAAACTTGACCCCTCGATTGAAGATATAAAAAGATGGGCATGTGAAAATTGGGTAGGTTTGTCAGATATTTTTTGGCTAAATGATAAGCTGGGATATTTTCTTGCAAAATTTGATTCTATGCACTTGAGAAATGAAATCCATAAGAACAAAAGTTGGTTTTGTAAGGGGTCCGGCCTCTTTACCTCAATATGGACCCCCAATGTCATACTTGAGGATAGATCCCCAATATTTTTCCCAATTTGGGTTGCCTTACCAAACTTACCATTAGAATACAGAGATCTGGATATTATTGAAATTATAGCCAACAGACTAGGTATCTTTGTTAAACATGACTTAGTCCCTTTTGAGCTTCCAGAATGTGAAGTCAGAGTATGTATACTGCGGGATACTACCAAGGAACTACCAAAATTCATTTCACTCAAGTCCAAATGGGGAAATTGGGACCATAAAATAGTCATCCAAGATGAGGATACCATCATATCACATCAAAATTGGTTAGGGCATTACACAACATCATGTAGCCCTCAATCGACTAATCAGGTTAGGGTGTGTGAAAATCAATGTTCAAATTATCTCCAATGCCCACATTATCATCCTTTTCATCGACCCAGTCATAAGAATACACAAGCACTGCAAGGCCAACATAAAGAAATACTGCCTCCAGTTGTTTATACATACGAAGCCTCCATTTCCTTCTACTATACCATAAAATACATTTTGCTGATCCTGAGCTTTGCCAAACAGACAATGCTGCTAGAAGGGCAACAGGAAGAAGTTCACAAGAATGACATAGAGGAACTAGTGCAGTATCTTATGTTCACTGAATCACCAACAAAGAAGCCAATCACACATGAGGTTTTTGATGAAGAGACTATGATTAATCTCCGAGCGAGAAACATATCAGACCAATCAATAACATAGATAGCCACCAAAATTATACATGAGTTAGCCTCAGAAGATGAATTAATATTGAATGAAGAGGATGTAGATCCAAGCTCAAAGGACTATCAGCAAGATAGTTCAAAAGCCATGTTAAGACAAGACACCCAATGTGCCAAGGAAACAGAGCTGGTAGAAATACAGGATAAGATATCTATATTCAGCAAAGGAAACAACAATATTGGAAAAGTTGAAAGAATAGTGATATCCAATATAGTTCAGATACCGGTCAATAGCCAACAAGACAATCAATATAAACAAATCAGAGAACTATCTCAGCCCCAGGATAAAGTGACAAAGGCAAAGGAAATAACCTTTAGCATGGAGGATTTTCAAAGATCTGATATAGAAGAACTAGAATATAATCTAGATGGGGATCTTTTCAAACACATTGAGGATCTAGAATCCAAAAAGGGGAAAAAAAATTGGCAGGATGATTATAAAATATTGGCCCCCCAAAATTTGGATGAGCCCACATATTCCAATATTAGAGATTGGATCCAAAGCAATACATTCTTTGATTCAGAGGAGATGCAAACACAAATGATTCAGGAAGACTATGGAGTATCAACAATGGAAATAAAGGATCAAAAAGCTGACTAACCAATGTATGACACTAGTCTCACACTTTCACTGGAACAAACACCACTCAAAATAGCACAGGGGGAGGCAATACCAAAAAGGAGAGGCAGAACGCCAAAAATAAAAATAATTAAACAAGAAATAGCAGCGGGTATACAAACAACACTGGATGGGAAATTCACATCTTCAAAAAGATTGACAAGAAGAACCAAGGGTTCTTCTTGTCTGCAATGAAGATAGTCTCCTGGAATGTCAGAGGCTTAAATGCCTCTGACAAGAGAAAAAGAATCAAGCAAGAGCTAGATTCTTTAAAATTAGACATGATACTCCTACAAGAAACAAAGATGTCAACGGAGGTCTTTAAGAAAACAATTGGAAAATGGACAAAGTGGAATTCTGCACACAGTCCATCAGATGGTGCTTCAGGTGGATTGGCCATCCTTTGGGATCCGAAACAAATACAAGGCCAGATAATACACAGTAAAAATAATTGGCAAGCTCTTAAGTTGGAATGTTTCAACAAAACAACCTTATTATTCAATGTCTATGGTCCCACATCGACCCAAGATAAGCAGAGATTATGGTCGGAAATTACTCAGTTCATCAAAGGTCAATCAGATACACATCTTATAATTGGTGGAGATTTTAATGCCATCCTCAAGTTGTCAGAAAAAAAAAGGTGGAATTTGTCCACCTATGAAAACAATTCAGGACTTTTCCAACTTTGTTGAAGATAATGGTCTATTG
>MU226364.1:2461637-2534178 GCA_018584345.1 Thuja plicata | reverse complement strand
CACTCCTAATTTGCAATCTCAATCACTCATTTTGAACTTTCAACCTCAATCACTCAAATTTGTCCCTTTGTCCCAACCTTTGAGGCAAGCATTTAAATTGTCCCCCCCCCCCATTTGAAACCATCTCAAAGTCTTTCACCTAACCAAGGCTTGATCATGATCAATTAACTCTACCCCCTACACTTGGGAAAATATTATAAATAGAAGCCATTTTGAGAGCATAATAGATCCTAGACATTCATGAGCAATTGTATCCTTATTATAGAGAAATTTAGCAAGATCATAAGCATTTTGAGCATATTTTGAGAAATTGAGATCATAATAGACTTAATTACATTGGCAATTTGAGAGTTGTGAGCTAGAATAGGCGTAATCAATCAAAATTCTCATTCTAGGACTGTCACTAGTAAAGTTTAAGGCTGAGAGCTCTATTAGAAAAGCTTAGTTAGAGATTCATGAGATGTTAAGTGCTTTATTTGTCAATTCTTAGATTAAATTATATTATTGTTTCCATAGAATTGATAGATAACACCATTATTTCATAAATGTATGATTTATACATACACAAATGATGCCCACTGTGGGGTTTTGAGCCTCTAAATCTCATTTTCTTTTAGTTTAGGTGTTTTTGGCGCATTATTTCTATTAAATTTGCAGGTTGCAGGTCCAAATGATGCTTACCAATAGAACAATGACTTCTGTCAGCAGACAAATGATGCCTACAAAAATCTTTCCTTCTCTGTCCTAAATTCTTTCATCATCTGTCAGACAAAGTGTGTCGCTTGTGCACGTAAAGCGATGCCTGTGAGTCAGGAAATCATGCCTATTAGCATTCTTTTACTGCCTGTGAACTTTATTGTTTCACAATTTAAATTCTTTGCACCACCTGTTATCTTTCTTTTCACGCCTGTGATTTGTTAAGTAACGCCTAACTAACTGCAAAGTAACACCTAGGTTACTACAAAGAAACACTTAGCCTACTGCAAAATAACGTTTGTTAGCTATAAAATGACGCCTGCAGTTTGCTATATTTAATTGCTTGCAAATTGATAAATTCAAATTTCTAATGTTCTGTTACTGTATTTTTTTACAAATGAACAGACACTTGAAAGTACAAAAACCAGAGGTGCGCATCAAAAGGCCAAGCAAAGAGGTAAGAGTTCAAAACAAGTACTTAAAATAAATTCATAGTACTTTGATTTTAGAAAATTTAGAGGAGTAGGAATTATTTGAGCATTATATCAAAGTTAGTAGTGCTTACAAGAAAAAGTTTCCATCTCTTAGGTGATTTAATGCATTAAGTCCTTAAGTTGTTTTTGCAAATTTTACTAAGGAACTTATTTGGATTGTCAATTTCACTTTGATTTTTCTTTAGTTTGTTCGATTGTGTTGACTAACTTGATGGTGGAGCCAGAGAGGGAACGATCGCCACTAGATGAGTGAGCAAAAAAAAAATAGCAAAAAACCTCAAAAAAGTGCCTAGCCTTTGCTAGCATTGTAAGAGGTATTTTTCACATCAAGCTTACTTTACTTAACTTGTGGAATTTCATTGATATCTAGTATAATTAGGGACACCCTATTATTTTCCATTCCGAACAAAACATTCGGTATATGCTCTCAACTTTTTGAAGTTGATCGAAAAACCAAATATGTTGAGTTTAGGGTGGTAGAAAGAAAGGGAGGATAATTGAACCACACATTTCATTTTTTAAGAACCTCCTTGTCAAGAGGTTGAAAAAGAACTTAAGTGCTTGAACTATTTGGAATGAAGAAAAACAATAGGGATATGCTCTTCAGTCTTTGAGTGAATCAAACTCCCAAACTTGTTGGACTAAGTTCATTTTCCACTTTCTATATACATGCTAAATAATTTAGAGACTTAGAGGGCCTGCCTCCCGAGTACATCCTTACAAGGACGATGAGAGGGAATTACCCAAAGTGGGAGACAATCGCTTAAGTCACGATATTATCTGACCCACTATAAACAAATTCACTCTTCCTTAATGGGTTGTAGTGACTAAATTGTGCTTAAGTTTCTTCACTTCCTCTAGTAGTCCTTCGGGATTGCGCAAAATCATACTTTTGTGCGTGTGGGAAGCCCGCAAGGGGGTAAAAGAACTTTTCATGATTTAGAACAGAGGTGTTAATTAAAACCTTGATAAGTAGCAAGCTACCTTTTAGAGCCAATATTGTTTAAAATCCAAATCTGAGTCTAGGTAGATTGATTGGAAGTTATTCTTGTTCAAGACCCGTTGAAACAACTGAGAACATACACTTAGTGTGTTTTAGGGTTATGATGCAAACTTGATGTGTGTATTGCGTTTGTATTTACATTTTTAAGCAAGAATACCAGTTAACAGATATGATCATAGACTTAAACTTTTAAAAATCCTAAAAAAATGTGAAAACCAACTTGATGTATAAAGTGCCACGTACAACCATTTAAACAATGCCTGCATATTTGAAACGACACCTATCAGTGTTTAAATACCGCATAACTCACTGGAAACTGACACCTACGAACTGTTAAACACCGCCTACAAACAGGAAAATGATGCTTGCAATTTGCAGAGTGTCGCGTATAGTAATTCTAGTCAACGCCTATACACTACAAAGTCACGCCTACACAAGAAGGAAGTGACACCCAGAAACAAACAAGGCCAGGTAGGGGGCATTTCCCAAGGGCTTGGAAAATATTGATTACATTTTTGGATACCCTTTTTGGAGTTATTCCTTATCAGTACAACAAATAGATCATATTCTTCAAAAACATTTATAATGATGAACCTATTTGAGAAATAAATCAATCCTATGGTGGAGAATAATTATCAAAATCAAGATTGAAATCTCCATAGGAATCAATACGTTGAAGTAACTGAAGATGAAATATTGGAGGCGTCCCAAGATCCCATGTTTATGGAAACAATGCACTTAATTTTGAAGAGGGATAAAGAAGCATATTTCTTAAAGTTAGCTCAACGAGGAGTTACCCTTCCTCATAATGATGATATATCAACCTTAAAGAAGGATGAGAAAAAACAAAAGGATACATCATCTAACAAGCCATCATTAAGATTAATCTATCCTTTTCTTTATGATGATGGGCCATCTGTATCTTCATCTTCTTCACAAAATGAAACATTTAAGTGCAACAAACCTATCTTGGAAATAGGGAAATTTCATGACCACCCTATCTATGATCAAGATAATAAAGAGAATGAAGAGCAATGTACCACTATCAAGCAATATCTAATGCACAAACCTCTATCTAGCAAGGTTTCTCCTATAGCCTTTAATCCTTTCATCCTTCGTCCATCTCACAAAGCTTCACAACTATCCAAAATTCATCCATCAAAGAGTGAGCCTAATGATGATACTTTCCATGTTGACTATGTCTACCCTCAAGGGATACCTCTAAAAGAAACCTAAGCTAACTTACATCTTGCTGCAAATCATTTCCATACTTCAAAGATCTTAGACCCTAAGCTATCATGTGATTCAATGCCTATTCAAAATGATTCTCCATCATTCCTCCAAATATTCCCCAAGCATATCCAAACATCTACCTTTTCCTTAGAAGTGGCTCCATGTCAAGAGAATAATCCAAAGATTAAAGAAACAAATATAAATAAAGATCAAGATTAAGATTCTATACAATCCCCTCCCATATTTGATGAAGATCCCATATTCATAGAATCCTGTGATGATCCCCTTACACTCTTTCATTTCTTTGAAGAAGATATCCCTCCACCTCAAGAGCTACATACCTCTCCAATTCCCAAGAAAGCTCAAGATATCCCTTCCACCATTTCCAATGAACATATTGAAAATCAAGAGTAAAGCACCCTCTCTACACCATCCAGAGATCCTTGTCAAGATCCAAGTATCCCATCAACTCCTTGTCATACTCCTCCATATTTACCTCAATAAACCTTCATTCCTCCAAATCCCTTGCATGATAAGAAATCCCTTCAAGATTGATTTGATCCTATCAAAGTTTCTCCTGTGAAAGCTACTCATGAGTCTATTGGTATAAAGATAAATCTTAAAGATGATAACCTCGACAATGAAACTCATTCTAAAGATGTTGATATCCCTTTCACACCTTATCTCCCTCCATTCAAACACAACCATATGCCTTCACCATCCTCCAAATCCATTTTGGATTCCTATGTCCCAAAATGAAATTCTTCATCCCTTTCATCCATATTGGGTCCATATATCCCTCCATCAACCATTTCTACCATCTCTAGCTCTACATTCACTTACCCTACCATGTATCAAGATAAATGAAGGCACACATACTTGAAGAATTTCCAAACACCAATCCATATGAACCCGCCATATTCTTCCTATTCGCCCACAATTCCCAAGTCTTTTGGAAGAAATTTGGATGTGCAACATAAAAATAGAAATTCAGGAATCCACATATGTATAAAGATCACCATGACCCATCTAATTGACATGGGAATAAAAAGAAAAAATAAATATCTAAAAGGCCTCAAAGTTCCACAAAGAAAAATGAAATATCCAAAAGGCCGCAAAGGTCCACCAAGAAAAAAGAAAAATCAAAGAAAATGTGGGTTCCTAAATCCCTCATTGAAGAAATGCATTCTAAAGCATCACAAAAGAAATAAAAATCAAAGACTATGTGGATTCCCAAGTCACCTTTGAAAGACTTTCAGACAAAAGAAAAATCAAAGTTGACATTCAAGCTTCCAAAGGCTTCCATTCCGTCTCCTTCTAAACATTTTCCACTTTCCAAGTCTACTTTGGGTTCCTATATCCCAAAATCCACTATCTTAGATACATCCTCACCTCCTTCATCCATTGTTCCTCCATCATTTCACCACCCTTCAAAGTGCGTGTCAAAGTTGATCTTTCCAACATTTCCATCCACAACATACCTTCTTCTTATCCTCACATTCATTATCCAACATATACTTTCCATCTTTCCATCCCTCTTATCTAATCTATGGCATAAAACCTTTACCACCATCTACCCTTATCCTCCATATGTGTCCTTTATCATCACCTTATCAATATCTTTGAGCATTCTAGCCATATTCATGGTTTATTATAGCATACCTTTCAGAAGAGCATTGTCCAAAGATCCAGATGTTGGGGAAATTTTGAAAAATACAAAAAAAAAAAAAAAAAAAAATTTTTTTTAAAAAAAAGAGAAAAAGTGCCTTGGTTAAAACCTGGTAAACGCGCGCCTTGGTAGCAATAGTAAAGAGAAATAAATTTGTCCTATGGTGAAAACCACTTCTTATGGCGCCTTGGACAAGTACCATGATGAAAACATGGCAAACAAGCATCATGCGTAATTCCTTCCTCTTGCACTCTACACTTGGGGGCAAGTTTCATCCATGCTATCCTTCACCTTCCTACCATTCCTCTCACTTGCATCCATATTCCCTCTTTTACCTTTGGTCTTGACAAGGTTGACCACATCCATGAGAATCAAGTATCTTGACACTATTATCCTTCCCAAAAGCATTATCTCGTAGCCTCCATCACCCCTTTATCTTGATTGCGCTATCCTATCCACATCTTACCCAAATTGAGCCATTGGTCTTGATCAGAAATGAAGAACATAAAGTGCAAAATTTGTTTTAAAAAAAACAAATCCTCTTGACATGTCCACTCTTTTGGATCACTCACTTTCATGACAACAGATCATTATCCCATATGCTATTTAGAACTGTATCATTGACTTCCATTGCTTATCCAAAAACATGTTTCACATTGCTATATCCTTTTTCCTTAGCTTGGGTAATCTTGAGGAGATGGTCCTACGGGTCATATTCACATTCTTCATCCATCAATGACCTTTCCATTTCTAATCCATCGGCTTGCAAATCCATCCATCATGTCCTATACCTTTCTAGACATTGGGGACAAACCAATGTGATCTTGTTTGAGAGCTAGTAATTTCTAAAAAATCTAAAAATCTCTAAAAATATAAAAAATCCAAAAACATTATAAAAAAAAAACCTTGCATAAAGTCTCTGAGCTGCATTGTCACATACTAGGTTTCATTTGCCCAAGTTTTTAACATGGTCTCATTTTTCACTTGGGGGAATAGCATTGGTTTTGATACCAACAAATTTGATGAGGGCTACTTTTTGGTCACATGACAGAAGAGATTTTTAGAACTTCAGAGGAGAGATATTTTTGAACCTTTGATGAATATCATTGTTCAAACCAAGCATTCAATCTTACAACTTGATCCTTGAACTTCATGACTTTATTATCATGATTAAAAAATTGACACAACCCAAATGATCAGAATGTTTGGCAATTCTATTGAAAATCTTGATACAATACAAAACACTTGAAGCTTCTGATGATATTTATTACATTTTGTCATATCTTTTTAGCTAATCAATGATGTTTCAATTAGATTGGCGATGATGAAGACATGATATTTTCTTGACTTTGAGTGACTATTTTGAGGAAGATCCACCGACTTGTGTGAATTCTTCTAAGGACATGGTCATCAAAGAACCATCAAGGAATTTCATATAGGAAGAAGGGTTAACCTTTGTTTCTTTACTCAAATAAATACCTTGGCTATATAGATCTTCCATATCTTAATACCAAAATCCAATTGCAACATTGAATCCGATGAAACCGGTATTTAGACTCCCATAGTTGATTATTCAACTAGTGAGGGTTGTACTAGTTTCTAATGGTTACAAAATTGATGAAAGCAGTATTCATATTATCATGATGTGGCCAGTGATGATTGTACTTGCTCCTAGTTCCACAAACGCTCAATGATAAAAATTTATCTTTTTTGCATTTCTTTCGCAAAAAGCTAGTGACAGTTAGTTGCATTACATGGCATTCATATAGATTAATCTAGCAGTATAGTTGTTATAGGATTTTCCTTACTCAAGGGGGTGGAACTTAATCATGGTTACATCATCAAAGTCCTAATCAATGTCCTCAAATTTCTGATCCATCAAATGATCAATGCTACATCAGGGATATCATCACTATGCATCTGCTCACTTAGGGGCAACCTAACCATTTGATCATCTAGGGGCAATCTAATTCTCTTCATTACCCGTACCTATATCTGCACCTGAATCATATCAAATGACCATATCTATCAACCTCCCACCATTAATCATGCCATCAAATCCAATCAAATTCAATATCAATCAGTCAAATCATCCAATTGATCATTTGAAGTCAATCATTTATCCTATCATCCATTTGCTCATCTTGAGCGCATCAAATTTCCTAACTGTAGATCTTGAGGAAGGAAAATCAATCCATTTGTTCGTCTCTCTAGATCTTGAGAGAGAATTATCAGTTTATCCAATCAATCCATGAACCTACTTATCCTATCGGGTTGACATCAATACAACATCAACCAAGTGATTCTGTCTGACATCAAGTGATATCCAAAAATCATCAACTTATCTCAAACATTAACAACATTTAATCAATCATAGCTGTTCTCATCAAATTCTCTCGTGACTGGGGCATTTTCAAATTAATTCTATCGGGAAATGAATCTCAATTTTCTAAATTTAACCAAATTATCTAACATCATCTCGATTCATTTCCCGAGGGGGCACCATATCCACATCAATTTTCAAATCAATTTTCAAATCAGGGTTTCAAATCAGGTTATTAGTCAATCGGTTTTTTGTATCAATCAATCAATCAAGCATCAAATCAGTGATTAGGACATCAAATTTCCTTTGAATCAATGCGCTTCACACATCAATTCAAAGAGGGGAATTTGTAGATACCTAAAATTGGGCAGGTGTTCTCTAAACAAGCAAATCTATAAATCTTAGCCAAATGCTCTAAATTTCATCAAAATGGATCAAATCAATTTCAAATAAACATTTATCAATCAAATTGGACAAAATCAAGTTAAATCAAAGGATCAATTAAACAATGACATCAAATGATTAAATACAAGCCTAAAGGGATTAATAAAACTATATAATTGATTTTAATCAATTAATTGTATAGCTTAAATCAAAAAATCAAATTGAACCTATTCCCCTACATGGCTAAATTAATTAATTGATTAAATTTAATAAATCCTAATACCCTTCAACATAAATTTGAGCGACCAATGAGAATTGAGAACACAAAGCACATGGATCACTCTTGATTTGCAATCTCAATCACTCATTTTGAATTTTCAATCTCAATCACTCAAATTTGTCCCTTTGTCCCAACCTTTGAGACAAGCATTTAAATTGTCCCCCCATTTGAAACCATCTCAAAGCCTTTCACCTAACCAAGGCTTGATCATGATCAATTAACTCTACCCCCTACACTTGGGAAAATCCTATAAATAGAAACCATTTTGAGAGCATAATAGATCCTAGACATTCATGAGCAATTGCATCCTTATTATAGAGAAATTTAGAAAGATCATAAGCATTTTGAGCAATTGAGATCATAATAGAATGAATTGCATTGGCAATTGGAGAGTTGTGAGCTAGAATACGTATAATCAATCAAAAATCTCATTCTAGGATTGTCACTACTAGAGATTAAATTGTATTATTGTTTCCATTGAATTGATAGATATCACCTTTATTTCATGAAGGTATGATTTATACATACACAAAAATGATTTAGCCTTTTCTAACTAATTTAATCTAACAAATTTATATTAAAATTATTGCATGTTATTGCGCATGCAACAGTGAGTTGATAGGAAATTTGATTTTCCATGGAGTAAAATTAGTGAAATAAGGAGAAAAAAGAGATAAGGAAAAAAGAAAATAATAATATAAATTGTACCCAATAAAAGTATATTATTAAAATTAAGTAAAATAACAAAATTTGTTTATAAATATTCAAAAATTCTACTAAAATCTAAAAAAAAATGAAATAAGGACTAAAAAAGAAGATATAAGACTAAGGAAAAAAAAAGGAATAAAATATGAATAAAAGTAGAAAAATTGAATTATTCCTAACAAATAGCCTATCAACTAATTATTCCTTAATAAACTATATATTATATTATATTAATATTTATAAAATTAAACTATATTTCTACTATATTATACTAGATTTATATTATTAATTAAATTAAAATAAAATATTATAATATTATAATTTAATACTAATTATACTATATTATATTATTTATTTTTTTATATTATTAATTAAATAATTTTTATTTTGTTATTTATTGTATTTTATTAGATTATAATAATAGTATACTTTACTTTTAATTATGCTATTTTTTATATTATATTATTTTATCAAGGAACTAATAAATTATTTTTCCTATTGATATTAAATTATAAATATATGAATAATATTTTTTTATCGGTAATAGACTTTTGTTTTATTAATAAGTAAAAAGCTTTTACACCAACAAACAATCTAAAAAGCCTTATCTAACAGTTCATCGACCATCTGCACAAAAAACCACTAACCACTAACCAGGTACTCCAAATCCAACATCAAACCCCACCCCACCAAAAAACAAAACTAGTAAATTAAGTACTTACAGGGCATAACACAATCAAGCCCATACAATTACAATCAAAAGGAGACACACTAAAACAACACAAAACATCAAGTATAATAAAATTATAGAGGCAAAGAGGAATTTGGGCACCCATTTTGTAACAAGCCCAGGCCACCACCACTACTCAACTTCCTGGAGCTACCACAACCTAGTTTCTGCCACCACGAAACCCTTTTCTTGGTGATCGTCACTTCTGGGGTACTGCCACATCAAGAATTCTTGCCTCTCACTTCATTTCATTTATCTCCTCATTCAACTACTTTATCTGTAGAACCAGCTTCAATGCTTCCTAACCCATTCGGGCTTCCCTAAAATGGCGATTTCTCTTCCGCTCCTCAAACCGCCACACAAAAGGTGTGAATTTTGTGCCATCAATCATTTTAATGTGCACTCGGTCATCCATGAAGTTCATTACCAAACCTAGAACAACTCTCGCAAGCAGAGGATTCAAATCCCCCCAAAAATCCAGTGGTAGTAAGGTGAGCATTATTGCTCTTACTGCCTCAACAGTTTCACCTAGCTATAAGCCCCATGCCATGATCATTAAATAGATGTCTTTGATCATTCAGTTGTGATTTTTAAGCTTATTGAACATGTCACCCAGTAGCATGAAAACACTATCCACCAACTTGGTATCATGGAACCTGGACATTCCATTGAGCCTTCTCTTCATCTGTGGTCCGAAGAAAGGATTTTGTTGTTTCATCATCCTCAATGTGAAGAAAGTCTCCATTGCCACCGAACCTTGATTCAGAGCACAAAAATTGTCTTTTGCAAAAAGGAAATCCATAAACCATTTATCAATTGTCTCATACATCGTCCAAAATAAATGCATCATCCTCCCTTTGCTGACACAAACACTTCGACTTTCCCACAATAATAAATTCTCTTCGACGTAGAATGTTGTCACCCCACCAAACACCAAGTAATAAATGAGGGTAGTTAATGATTAACATTCTCTATTTAGTCTGAAAGGTTTGCATTACAAAGATCTTCAATTTGAAATTTGCCTAAAGAAAAGGATAGTGCCTAGTTTGATAATTTGTCTACCTCCTTATTCCCCTCTCGCTTAACATGTGTTACTTTGTAATCTTCCAACCTAGATAGCTCACTTACAATCTGATCTATGTAATTCTGTAGATGCCAAACCTGCATCATACCTTGGATAATGACATTGATAATTACCTGCGAGTCACCTTCCACGTGCAATTTTGTAGTCCCTAGCCTCCTCTCCATTTTAACTACCAGGAAACAACTGCATCAGCTTCCGCCACATTATTAGTCCCATCAACCAAGTGCTTTCCTCCTAACACTAAGGAATATCCATTCCGATCCTGAATAATTAAACCAACTCCAGACGACCCTGGATTTCCTTTTGAAGCCCCATCAAAATTAACTTTCCACCAACCTTCAACTGGTTTATTCCACACTACCGATTCCTCCAACAACGACATTGGTTTAACCCAACTGGAAACATTCACGGGTAATATATGAATAATTATTATATTATATGTATATTATTCCTAACTAAAGTATATTATATTATTTAATATATCAAAATTATTAATTAATTTTACATTAATATATGAATAGTTATTATATTATATTAATATAATCTTAATTAAACTAACTTCTTATGAATACAATTCCCTCAATATTTATAATATTAAATTATACTAGATTTATATTATTAATTAAACTAAAATAAAATATTTTAGTATATAATTTAATACTAATTATACTATATTATATTATTAATTAAATACTTTTTTATTTGTTATTTATTGTATTATATTAGATTATAATAATAACACACTTTAATTCTAATTATGTTATTTTTATATTATATTATTTTATCAATGAGCTAATAAATTATTTTTCCTACTAATATTAAATTATAAATATATAAATAATTATTATATTATATGTATATTGATCCTAACTAAAATATATTATATTAATTAACTTTATATTATTATTTTTATTAATATATGAATAATCTCTAACACATACAACAACCTTTTGGAACTTCTTGTATGAGGTGCTGAGAAAATTTGGTTTCCATGAAAGATTTATAAAAGTCACAATGGTGGGGGTGGAAATGGTGGACTATTCTGTGTTGGTTAATGGTTCACCCTGGGGGTCGTTTAAACCGGAGTGGGGGCTCAGACAAGGGGACCCTCTCTCCCCGTACTTGTTCCTGATGGTGGCGGAGGTGCTGGCTCAGAACCTATTGAACCTGAAGAATGTTGGAACCATCGTTGGTGTTAAGTCGACTTCCACTCTACCCCCGGAGGTTATCCAATAGTTTGTGGATGACACTTTCCTCTTTGGAAAGTCCTATTTTAGAGAAGCTAGGGAATGGAAAACTTTGTTGAATGACTATGTGGTGGCTTCAGGACAACAAATTAGCTACTGTAAGAGGAAAATTTATTTCTTTAATAAGGAGCATAGAACACAACAAAATATTTTAGATTGTCTTGGTTGTAAGGGGGTTGAGCTGCCACATACCTACCTGGGTCTCCCTCTCATGGTTAAGGAGGTCTCGGACCAATTCTGGAACACTATCCTAGAGAAAATGTAGAAAAGATTGGCATGATGGAAGGGGAAAGTGCTTAGTAATGCGAGGAAGTTGCAATTACTGTCGGCGGCTCTCCAAAGTATACATGTCTACTTCCTTTCTCTATTCAAAATTACTGACAGAATGATAGAGAAGCTTGAGAGGATTCAAAGGAACTTTTTGTGGATGGGGGTGGAGGAAAAGGCTAGAATGAGCTTGGTCAGCTGGGATACGATTTGTCAACCTAAGGTCAAAGACGGTCTGGGAGTGAGGAAACTGAAAGATTTAAATAAGGCCTTAATTACCAAGGTTGGTTGGCAGCTTTTCAGGGGTTCCACAGGCTGGTGTAGAATTACGAAGGCTAAGTACTTCAACTCCTCTCAATTCCTTATAGGCCAGGGATCACCAACTGGTTCTAAGATTTGGAACTTTATTACTAAGTGTAAGGGTGTCCTAAAAGCTGGGATGAAATGGATTTTGGGCAATGATAATCAGATTAGTTTCTGGGAGGATTGGTGGATAGGTGATAAACCCCTTGGTATGGGTAGGTATTGCCATAGCAGAGATCATCTTGAAAATTTCTTTGGCAGTAAAGTGAAGGACTATATATCTCATGACTAGAAATGGAAAAAAGTTGACAAAAGCTTATAATGACAAAAATAAAGTTCCCCATTATGTTCTGGAAATTCAGAAGTTATTGGAAGGTGTCAGAATCCCTCTCTCTCAGATAGAAGACAAAGTTGTTTGGTGTCATAACACATCGGGGGAGGTCACGGTAGAATCAACATACTTAGTTCAAAGAAGAGGTGAATGAGAAAATGTGGGGAAGTGTTTGGAACTCACAGTTGATCCCAAAAATAAATTTGTTCTAGTGGACGGTTTTGCATGACAAGATCCTCACTCTGTATAACCTCCATAAGAGGGGAATACATTTGGTCAACCATTGTGTGATGTATAAAAATTAGGAAGAGACCATAAATCATCTCTTAATCCATTGTCCTTGTGCAGTTAATGTGTGGTCTAGAATCATGGGAAAAATGCAGCTAGAGTGGGTGTTCATGGAGACTGTTAACCAATTTTTCACTAATTGGGGACACCTTTCTGTTCATCCGCTCATTAGTTTACTCTGGAAAATGTTACCCCTGCATGTGTGTTGGAGCCATTGTAAGGAAAGGAATAATAGGGTGTTTCGGGGGGAGGAAAGTGATATTGAAGGAACGGTGAGAACTATTGTTAATCTACTGAGGGAGAACCTTGAGACTTGCCGGTGGAAATTTCCTACCTTCCCCCCTAGGGATGGGGATTGTAGACTGGCTTGAGAATGGAAGCTCTCTAAATCCTTTTTTGATTTTGATAACTCGAAGGTGTTGGAAAGGAGGAATACCCACTGGCCGCCCCTAGCTGACACATTTTTCAAGCTCAAATTTGATGGGGCTTCTTGCAGTGGGACTACTGTGGGAGGAAGTATTATTAGAGATCATGATGGGAGGATGCATATTGCTTATGAGGTTAACCTTAAGATGGTTACCAATAATGTGGCAGAGATTTCTGCCTTATTATGGGGTCTTAAAGTTGTTGTTACTATGGGAATCAGGAAGTTGATTATCGAGGGTGACTTGAAAATTGTGATTGAGATGGTCAAAGGTAAAACTATAAGGCTAGCTGGAGTATGTCTAGTCTGTTGCAAGATATTTGGATGTTTCTCCCGAGGCTGGAGGAATTCAAATTACAAAACATTTATAGAGAAGGGAATGCGCTAGCGGATGCACTGGTGGCCACTGGGTTAACTATACATGTGATAAAGTGTTGGAGAAACTTAAAGTCGATGATGACACATACCATTATGCTTGTTGAGAGGGAAATTAATAGTAAATTTGAATGATGAGGTACATTGATGAATCTTATAGGTGGAGAAAGGCGGCTAGCAGAATCACGAGGAGCAACAAGAATTCAAATTTTAAATATAAAAAAGGAAATATACTTAATTATGGTAACTTGCTGATAAGAAGGGTTATTATTACCATATATGGTGATTGTACAGGCACTTTTAAGAGCAAAGATAGCATGGGGATTTGCACAAGATTTGTGACTTGTGAAAATATGGCCAGGCTTTATGAGCATTTTATTCCCAAGATCTGCAATCATACTATTTTATGGGCCTTTATTGTAATTAATACACCTCCCCATGTGAACAATTCTTTCCTTAGGTTGACTTACCAGCTTTTCATTAAGAAGATTAGAAATACCACTATTCTGGGTACGCTAGTTTGCTGCAACAGTTGTTTGAGCTGGGTTTGCTGCAACGACTGTTTGAGCTGGGTTTGGTTCTGGACTGTGTTTTACATAGGGAGTTTAGCTGTGATGTCTCTGGAGCCTCAGGAAGAAGTGCAACTTTTAGAGAATAGCGCTGAGATGTGAGGAGATATGGTCATAGTGGAACTGCCTAAAATCTAGGATGGGTTTCTCAAAAACCCTTGTGTCATAATATACCTAAAGGAAGATGGGTTTTACCCCTACATGGAAGCCATGGAGGGAAGCAATGAAATTATATCAATGCAACTTGTTGATTCCTGGGAAGATCGTAAG
Source organism: Thuja plicata (assembly GCA_018584345.1). Classification (NCBI taxonomy): domain Eukaryota; kingdom Viridiplantae; phylum Streptophyta; class Pinopsida; order Cupressales; family Cupressaceae; genus Thuja; species Thuja plicata. Next base: position 2,519,503 of record MU226364.1, on the reverse strand, counting down.
GTCACCATTAATGGTATCACCTTTGAGATTAACAAAGAAGTGATAGCTCAAGCCACATGTTTATCCTTGGAGGGTAGCAAGTGGAAGAAGGCTACCAAGAGCAGAGATGACACTAGTGTTAACAAATTCTTCAAAAAAATGGAGGTGCCTGTTCGTTTCCATGGTGGTTTCAAGCGTGATGAGCTGCTTGAACCTTGGAATGAGGTATCTTAATTCTAATGAAATATCTCACCCTTGAAGGTCATTTTGGGACCTTCTATAATTATCATTTCCCATTGCTAAATCATTTCCGTTATAATGAAGAGATCTCCATCCCATTCTTTCTGTTGCATTTTTTGGAAGCGTCGATTATGGATGTGAGGGGGAAGAAAAAAACCAAGTAGAACTATTGTATCCTCCACCAAGGGCTCATTCTTCGGTTGTATAATTATCACCGAGCCCTATGTTCTCCAAGAATTGTTACCATGCAAGAATTGAATACCATCCCTACCAATAACCCTAAAGAGAATGTTGCTTCCCCATCTCAACCTACTTCATCCTCTAAAACGCCTACTCCCATGGGGAAAAACCCTAAGGAAACTTGCCAAGGTCACGTTGGTAAGGTGGGGGATGTTCAAATTAACATTGACTTCTTGGAAGAAGAGGAGGATAATGACAACATGAGGAGATCCCACAAGATTGCTTCCAACACCCATGTCAAGAAAAAGGCAGTTAGGAAAAGGTACCTTGAGGTGGATGAGGAGGAGGTGGAGTCTAAGGAGGACGAAGGGAGAAAAAATGGGAAAAAATGAAGAAAACAAGAAGGGGAAAAAGATAAAAATTAAGGAGGAGGACAACTATGACAAGGATAAGGGAAAATCTACCCCAACAAGGGAGGGAGGTGAAAGAAGCCAGGAATCCACACAGGTGTTTGCTAGTTTCAAACTTCCCACTGTGGACTTTTTGAGAACAAAAGTGTCGGGAGGAAACAAAATTAAGTCTCCACTTACTGCTACATCGCCTTTGGGCATGCCGGAAGAGACTATTGCAAAGAAGGACACTAGAGGGAATAATGCTGGTGCCTTGGAGGATAGAAATGAGGAAATTAAGGCAATCATGCATCAAATGAAGGATGATCTTCAACGGCTTCAAGGTAAGATCTAGGCCTTGGTACTAAAGAAGATTTATAGGTGCTGAAAGGTGAGATCAAGGAGCTGGGCGAGAGTTTTAACAGGGTGGCAGACTTCGCGATTAAAGTGATGCACTCGACGGCCACAAATCTCCACCTTCTACACTAGGAGAGCCTGAAGACCTTGAAGAAGGAGAAGGGCGATGTGAAACTTTTCCAGTTTCTAGCAGAGGACTAGTTGAAGTCGCTGCTCAATGAAGGGGGGAAAAACCCTAAATGAATTTCCTTCTATTTTTAATGCTGTTCTTAAACTTTAGTTGTTGGTGGTCGGTCGTTAAGGGCTTGTTTTTAATGTGTGATGACTTTGTTATTGTTCTTGTTGGTGATCATAGGTTGGTTACCAATTTCGTGGTGAAGTTGGGAGCCGTGGTCACTCATTTTTTTTTTGATTTTAAAGAAGGGTGTTAGTTGAGGGTGTGCTGGTGTTGGTAATGTGCTGTTAGTCTGGCACTTCTTGTGCTGGCTATGTCTGTTGTTATGGGTCAACCCCCTCATTTTGACTATTTTTTAATCAAAAAAATATATGAATAATTATTATATTATATTAATATAATCTTAATTAAACTAACTTCTAATAAGTACAATTCACTCTTTTACTCTTGCATATTACTTTTCATATGTGACTTACTAATTGAATGTAATACTTTACTATAGAATTCCCATGACACATTAAATTACATGTTCTAGTAGTATTCCTATCAACTACCTTCTTGTATCCATATTTTGTCCTTTGAATGCATCATTGTTTGAATATAATTCCCATGACACATTAAATTACATGTTTTAGTAGTATTCCTATTAGCTATCATTTTTTGAAATGTTAAAAAAATACAATTGTACCAAATAAACAATTTTGCCAACATTTGACAACTACAGTACTTGTTTACTATTTGAAACATATAAATTTTAATTTTAATTAAAAATATTTATTTATTTATTTTTATCATACACAAAATATAAGAAACAAAGGTAGACTACCAACTCCCTAACTGAATTAGTCTATAAGACAACAACTTAAAAAAATTCCTAAAAATTTCCAAGTAGTTGTAGTTCTATTTTTTTAAACCCCTTTTCATAAGAGAAGTCTAAACAAAAAACTAACAGACATGCTTTACCAAAGGGACACTTAATTTTTTTCTTAAATTTTTTTTCTTAATTATCTTTATATAATTGTTTTTTCTTAATTGTCTTTTCATGGGACCCAGCATTATCAATGCATTTCTGAAAAAGGAAAAATCAATTTAATTTTATTATTATTATTAATTAATTATTGTTTAGAGTCAAATGGGCATTCACACTGATTCAAAGGTATACTTCAAATGTTTTTTCTCCCCTTTTTTGAATTGCCAATTAATGCACTTCCAAGAAGGTGAAATATTAATTTGATTCTAAATAATAATAATTATTACTGCCAAATGAGCATACAATATGCTGGTTGAACATCGCCCCTGCTTGTTTTGGATGAACAGTATGCTTTTCTGTGTTTTCCATATACTTTGTGTTTTTTAATGAATTCAGTATCTATACTTTTTTGTGTTTTTCTCAGTATACTTTTTGCGTTTTTTAATAAATAAATTGAATGTGCAGGCGTCCAAGCGTGTGAAGTTAATGGAAGAATTTTAACGATAATCTTTTGGGATAATAACAGAACTTAAATTTTCTCTGGTTTCAAATTTTCTGTCATTAGAAAAATCCGGCGAGAAGATCGATTTCTTAGTTTACTTTGGTATGTATATGCCGTGGAAAGAGGATTGAACTCATGATTTGTTCTCTAACCTAAACGTCGCAGTCAATTCATAATTCTTCCCCTGTTTTCCAATTAGTAAACGTTTTTATATTTGTTTCCTTTTTCAGGCTGAAGATATGGAATGCAGTCGTTGTTTGGAGGGAGTTCCCTTTCACAACATGGCACAGGTATTGTGTTTACTGAACAGTGCTTTTATATATTCCAATTGTCTGTGATTTAAGATTGTGGATTTTGAATTATGGTTGAAGTGCTGCAAGTTAATTAGAGAGGAGAAACATGCGTGTAAGTTATTTCTCGGTAAACAGCCCGCGGTTTCTGTGCCTACTGTTGTCAAAGGGATGTTCATGCTAATTAAATATGCAAATTACTTTTTAATCAGTATACATCCCTGTAAAACGGGAAGCCTACTAAAGATTTATTTTGGGTAAGTCACTAGTTGAGTAGCTTTATATGTACAGCTTAGAACGTTTTTATAATACTTATTCTACAGTCTTAGAAAAATTAATGTTCTCTCGATACGGCTGAAGTTGATTGAAACTTTTGGCTCACAATATGCTCTGAAATTTTTTTGGCTAAATTTTTTATTAGCGTTGATGATCATAATCAATGTTATGCACAATAATATGGTGTGAAAATCTCCTTTGTTTAGGTTTTTTAACCTTAATTATTAGAATCAATGGTATGCACAAGCATATGGTCTGGAATCTTCCTTATGAAGAGTTTTTACTCTGTATTATTATAATTAATGGTATGCACAATGATATGGTGTAAAATCTTTTTGTTTAGATTTTTCACCCTTAATTATTATAGTCAGTGTTATGTGAATAGAAAGATCCATAAATTTATTTAAACAACAGTGTGCAGATGGACACCTCTTTTGTGCTAAATGTTTAGAAAAGCATGTAGAAGAATACATATCGGGAGGTTTTGAAACTTGTACTTCTTTATGCTGCTTGGACACTAATGGCTGCAAGGAGTCATTTCCTTTGTCAGAGGTTTGTATGAATGCCACACAGAATTAATTTTCTATTTTCAGAAGTTAAATTTATTATGTTGCCGAGTCATGGTGAATGAAATTTTGTGTGGTAGATTCGAAGAAATCTACCAAGTGATCTTGTTGAAAGATATGAACAACGGCAGGCTCAAACAGATGTTGAACTAGCCAATCTTGAAAATCTGGTGAGCAGTATGGTTTCTTATATTGTCTTATGATTGCTATTTCATTTTGGTTAGACTTCATGATCTTTATGTTGCCCAAGATTTTGAGTCTGATGGTAATTTAGGGTTAACTAGCACCTCAACAGATTAGCACGCTTCTTTGTAATCATAGAGGCAGAGCAAGCTCTATTCATTATAAAACTTATTTTGTGTTAAAAACATCGGAACATACTTTGGATTTACCCAATGCATTTTTTTTTTTGATCAGTAAAAGGCTTTAAGCCATACGATTTTATTAAAAATTTAACCTATTTACAGACCGGCTCACTAGGAGCACCGGGAGGAAAGAGTCAGCTAGAGAAAACCTCACGGTATTGCTCCAAAGAAAAAATAAAAATCATTGAGTTTATATAACTACCCCAATTAATAGAGAGAGGGGGATAGCCAACAAGTTACTATGAACATGATTCCTTTCTATTGTACAAGTTGAGATACATTTTGATTCTACCAAAATGCCTCTAGATATAATTTCATGCTTAGCTGCCGCTGCTCCCACCATCCGGCCCACTTCCTTTTTTTTCCATGCCTTCTCACTTTTCTATTGCCATAGTTCCTTATGTTAGTCTTGTCCTTTCCTTTTTACTTGCCCTGATAAACCTGTGTTGAGACATAACAAAGAGACACTTCCAATAAAGGTAATTGGTTATGATGTTAGCTCGAAATTCCTTATTCCAACCAGCTTGAAAACATCAGCCAAGTAAGTATCATAGTTTATAAAATCGCACTATAAATTATACTTGTAAGAATTTGCCCAAGGCAAAGAGTGAAAATGCCAAGATCTAGAAGTTCAATTGATAACACAAACAAGAGAGACAAAATGATATGATCCTCAATTGACTGGATTCAAAGATGATCAATAATCAAACAATAATAGATAAATACAATGTAGGAGTACTTGAATATCAAGGTTACGTTGAGACGGGGAGACTTGGAGGTCTCTGGTACCGGTACCGGTACCGGTACGGCTATTTTTCAAAAATAGGAGACGTGGTAGTTGGAGACGGCAAATTTTTTTTTAATATAATTTAATAATTTCTAAGAAATACCATAGATTCATAACGTAGTGCTTTAAAAGCAAGAACAATGGAAAGTTATAAGTATGAACATTGAACATTAAAAGTTTAAAGAGTCAAAAACTAATACTAAATAGTAATGTCATATTAATATAGAGTCAAATAGTTCAAAATTCACATTGCATATCTCAGTCATATCTAATTTCTGAATATTGCATATGATCATGATCATATCAGATTGATAATCGCCGAGATTATCATTTCTTATTTAAATTTAAAATTCAAAAATATATAGTTTGATGCTAAATTGCTGATATGCAAACAAAAAACTCAGAATTGTAAACAAAAATCAGAAACCTATCTAGTATCATCTACTCCACAAGGTTGCGATCATCCATCTTAAGGTCTTTAGCTATGATGCTATCCAGAAAGTCATCACTCTCCAACTCAGGTTCCTGTAGTGGTAGTACAACTGGGGGCAATTCATTAAGGTCATCTGGTTCAACCGCTTCTTCCACCATGGTCAAAATGACTTAAATCATTTAAAATCGCCTTGCTAAAAAAACATTAAAATGAGGGTTGAAATCATTAAATGACTTAATGTTGTATTTTAATTAGGAGACGGGCGAGAGACTTCATTTTTTGGAATCAGAAACTCGGATTCTTTTGCAGACTTCGCCATGAAGTCTCCAGCCATTTTTGAAGACTCCAGAGACGCGTCTCTATCTCCAAGATGCGTTTGGAGGGGGGGAGATGGGTCTCTGGGTAACAGTGCTGAATATATAGGCAATGCAATAAGACTACATGATAAGGAGATGATAAGCTATCAACCACACTAGGTGGAATCATATGTCCACCAAAGGTGAATCATCCTCCATTATATAATGAAGTATGTGCAAGCATGTGCAACAATGAGAGGATGATAATGTGATAAGAGCACTAAAGGTGGATCTCACACAAATTGGATAGAGATAACAACTAACTCCACCTAATATGGATTTCTCCTACACCATGTGCTAAAATAAAATGAAATGAAATGCAAACTCCTATGTGTCTACATGACAACTAGTATGCAAATGCATTATCCTAAGTAAACTTAAGTAAAGTTTAATTAGAATTAGTTAATTACACCAACACCCCCCCTTAAGTGCAACTTAGGGGAATGCACTTAAGCTCACAATGTTAGATGACAATGCATGATGGGTCCCGGCTACTAGGTCATGTTAGGTACCCATGTATAATATGCAAGAGCAAATGCAATGTAATGCAATCTCTCATAAAGTGGAGAAAGAAGGAAAACGTCATGGGAAAAACCCTCCCCCAAAAAGAGAGATGAAAATAAACAAGATGCATGAATGGATGGAGTAATCAAGACACCCCCATTACGACATATATCATGTATATACAATAGTGAAGTATGAGAAGGACAAAACTCCACATGAGGAAAAAGTCCCCCCCATAAGAGAGAAGAAGTATAAGAAGAAGAAGAGAGACAAGGTAGCCCCCCCTCAATGTAGAATGCCCATCAGTGATAGCTGCTCCAGGATGAATGTAGAAGCTCGTCCATGAACACTGAACAACGTTCCTCCCCTTAGGAAGAAACAATTTCATAGGTGTAGATGAGATGCCTCCCCAATATGTAGGAAGAAACCTCAAGATGAATGGTGTCTCTGAAAACTACTCAACTGTCCCTGTGTCGATACTCAAGGCTGCCCCTTCCAAAACTGCTGAAAATAACAAGTTAGGATCTAACAAGGATGGATGTAGAACATGTCCCAAAGAACCAAGTGTCTCCCCTAATGATAAAGAGACCTCTTGCAATTGCTGTACATAAGGATCCACAATCATATAAACCTCGAAAGACTGATCATGTAGAGAATGGACAAGAGGGTTAGAGTGTTCCCTCGCAACAACTGTAGAAGGATCATCTTCATCAAAGAGAATATGTATATCATCAATGATGTCCCCCATGTCTGCAATATAGGACTCCACAAACAAACCTGCAATGTTTGTCAAGTAGTCATCCCCTGATGCTGTAACTGGAAGACAAGGTGTACCCAACTGTACTGAATCACATGGACCTATCACTGTAGCAATGTATGCATGTGGAATATGCTGATGTTGTGACCTTGTCCTTCAACTGTCTGAAGGATCCCCCACAAGTGAACCTGCTGAATCAAGTGTCAGTCTAACCCAACGAGATCTAGTGGAAGAAGATGGAGTATCCTCAACCTTAAGTTTACCAAGCAAAGGTGTAATCTTGCGTATCGAGGTTGAGGTAGATGAACCATCTGAATCACTATCACTGCTGTCACTATCAGTTTCCATAATGTTTGAAGTATGGAGAGGAGTAGAGGATAAGCTAGGTGAACTTTCCTCCAAGTGAACATTCCTCTCTAGGAAGATCTCATGAGTCTCAGGATCCATAAGTCTATATGTCTTAACACTTTCTTCATATCCAATGAATGTACAAGGCCTTGGTGGAGGTGCCTTGTATTTCTGTGAAGATATGTGTGCCCATGCTGGACAACCAAATACTCTGAAGTGTTTCACAACCGGTTTTCTTCTACACCATGCCTCAAAAGGAGTCATTCCATCTAAGGCATTATGAGGAGATCTATTGAGGATGTGATTGGCACAACTTATAGCTTCTACCACAAGTGATTGATCAAGAGACTTGAATTCAATCATGCAACTTGCCATTTCCTTAAGAGTTCTAATCTTCATTTTTGCAACTTTTGTCTGTTGTGGACTAAATGCAACTGGATTCTGAAGATCAATACCCTCAAGTTCACAAAAGTCCATAAGTCTTGAGTTCACATATCCTCTTTCATTGTCTATACGAAAAACCTTGTTGGCTTTACTTGATTGCTTTTCAACATGAGACTTGAAGGTGAGAAACTTATCAAACACTTCATTCTTGTGACCAAGAAAGTAGACCCATGTGTAGCATGAAAAGTCATCAATGAAGATGAGGACATAGCAACCCTTGCTGACTGATGTCACTGGAAAGGGGCTTGCTAGAGCACTATGAACCAACTCAAGAACAACTGATGCTCTCCAAGAATTCCCTTTTTCAAACTTCTCGTCTAGATGCATATCCATTGAACAAGTTGAACATTCACCCTTAGAAAAGTTGATTGTAGGTAGACCTTTGACCATATGTTTTGAGCTAAGTTGTTGAAGATAGCGGAATTCAAGATGTCCATACCGCTCATGCCATAATTTACTTTGTGATTGTGTATGTGTCAACAAGGCATGTGAAGGAGACTTAGGTACAAAGTGGGAGACAGAATAAAGCATTGTGTCATGATTAGCTTTATCCACTACAACCAATGAACCATCCTTAAGATTTCACACCATTACTAAATCAGGAAGGAACTCAACTTTATTTTCACCTCCATGGTGAGAGATTTGGTAAATTGAAAGGAGATTGGTGCTAAGGTGAGGTACATAGAGAACATCCTTGAATGCTCCATTTCCATCTCAACTTTTCCTTTCCCTTCAACTTCCACTTGTGTATCATCCCCTACAAAGATGTGAGGTACCTTAGATGGCTCCAATGAAGAAAATTGCTCCTTTGAAGCTCCCATGTGATGAGTGGCACCCGAGTCAAGAATCCATTCCTCCGAAGAACTTGTACTTGCCATAAATGCTTGCCCTTTTCCCTTTGAAGTGGATGGAGATGAATCCTTGGAAGCATTTGAAACATTGATTTTGTTCTTCTTGAGTAAGTTTTCCAACTCATCAATCCTCTTAGTCTTGCAATGATGCTCCTCGTGATTTGGTTTCTTGCAATATGCACAAAATAGTTTATCCTTCTTGTTGTAGTTTCCCTTTTTGTTGGAAGAAGAATTCCCTTGTTGTGAGGAGGAAGATTGTTGTCTCTGATTGTGATTTTGGCTTCCACTTCTTTTTGTTGTTGAAACTTTTGCTACCTTGATTTCTTTGGTTCTCATTATTAGCCACCAATGCCATAGACTTTGAAGACTTGAGAATACCCATATCCATCAATTTTGACTGTTCCAACATCATTTTTGTAAATGCATCAAATGAAGGCTTAGTGAAGGCACTTCCCATGGTCAACTTGTGAGTATTGTAACTTGAGACAAAAGCTGCATGTTCTGAAGGAAGCCTCTTCAAGATGTGATGAATCAACCTATCATCCTTCACGGGATTACCACAATCCTTAAGTAGTGCTCTCAAGTCATTGGCTTTGTTGACATAGTCTTGACTTGTGTCAAAATTCCTAGGATCCAAGAGAAGAAGATCATCTTCAATTGAGAATCCCTTTTCCTCATCCACTTTACCATACAACTCTTCAAGTTTTTCCCAAGCACCCTTGGCGTCCTTAATGCTTGAAATGTGGAAGAAGAGATCTTTATGAACACAACCCGTTATAATTCCTAAAGCCAACTTGTCTTTAATTTTCCATTCAATTTTTGCATCAGAATCAGTAGGTTCTAGAATTGTACCATCTACAAAGAGATTTAAATCTTTTTCCATTAATTTACTCCATACTATATCTTTCCACGTGGCATAGTTATGTGAAGTAACAATGGACATTTAGGTGAACCCATGATGCAAAAATGAAAGAGCACAAGAGAGAAAGAGATACAAGCACACAAGACACCCCCCAAATTCACTCAATCAAAGAACCCTTCCCAAAATGATGCTTTTGGCACTTTATATATAGTGCGTGTACAATTGCCACTTGCCAAAATGGGCCAAAGTGGACTTCTGATTTTGATGTTTACAACCACCTCAATGAGGCCAAATCAGACTCAATTCAATATTGCTAAGGATCAAACATAAATCCTAGCATTACAATGATCATAAATGGCCAAAAAAGGACCTAGATCTGAAAGTGATATTTTTGCCCAAATAAGGCTACAATCTGATAGCAAATTTGAAAAGTACTCGAAAAATTATTCACTTTAGAAAAAAATGGCACCTGAAAATGTGTCCGTATGAGCTCGAACGAAGCCTCTGAAGTTGCAAAACTGAGGATTGGACAGATACAGTCGCCAAAAACTATAATTTCTGCAAAATCCGTACACCAAAACCAGAAACTAGCTGTACCACCAAAAAGTTCAGGAAATTCTACCCAAAATAAAAAAAATTGCACTAAAAAAGGAGTTTGTATGACCAAGTTATGGGCCTCCAAAGTCGGACTGTAAATCTGAAACTGCAAATGGCGAGGGGTCTAAAATTTCAAACCTTGGCGACGTCACCAAAACCGTGCGATTAAATTTGACGTCCAAACAGTCTTCGTGCCAAAACACAAATGCCCAGATATGTTTGACCGTCAAATTTAATATATGAAATGGCTGTTGCAGATAGGATTTTAAAATTGACTTGAAAATGATCGTCCAAACAAAAGAAAATTACCTGCGTTTGACGTCTGAACGACCGTCAAACTTAGGACAAGTGAAGCTTGCGTCTCAAAAAATCGGCTCGGGTGCTGACTGGGCTGTTCGTACGATGTCGTGGAAATTTTGACTATTCACCGTACTATTTGGGTGGCTTTTGTGACGTGGATGTGCCGATGTGGCTTTCTTGCCACGTGTTGTCCTCTGATTGGCATGCTTGCTGTCAGGGCAAGGTCTGATGTGGTGCCCGCATGGCAGACGTGGGTTTGACCTCGCTGTTGACCCAAGCTGGGGAATCAGTAGACCTCGTGGCGAGTTGGGAGGTAGTTGTGAAGGAGCTCGGCCGAGGAGCTGGGAGATAGCTCGTGGAGGAGCGTTGGGAGGGAGCTCGTGGAGGAGCTTGGGTGAGCAGATCTGGCTCGGGTTCGTTGGCAGAACCTTGGCGTAGACAACAACTCACCGCACTGGGAATGTCTAATGTCCCCATTTTAGGCGCATGGGATTAGTTTATTTCTATGACCCTTGTAGGCTAATCAAGATGTTAGAGGGGATTGTGTGGCAGAGCCAGTGGTCAGTTTCCACTCTGGAGGCCTGTGATGCTAGGATTGCTCTTCGTTTGAGTCAGATTGATAAACTTACTATTTATAGTAAGTGCTTATTTTGGGATTGTCATGGTTTCTACTTTTAGCAAGGGCGAATGTGCATTGGTATCAGTTGGAGTTGGGAAACATTTGCAGAGCTTCCAGTTTGAGGGACTTACTATTTATAGTAAGTCTATTTTTGGCAGTGTCTATTTGGGGTAGGGTGTCCTAGTGATAGACTTGGTAGAGCATTTGTACTGACTTGAGGAGTTTATTGTTGTAGTGACGATAATTAATTAAGTTCACTTAAGTAATTATTATATGAGCTTATGTTAGAAAGTCAAGTCATTAGTTAATCATAACGACTTTATATTTAATGCTTTGTCTTTAATGATGTGGGGAAATATAATGAAGTATTATATTTCAATGAAAGGTATGCAAGTCTAATGTTTTAATGGCATAATGTTTTATGTTATGCAAAGTGTGAAGATGAAGCTTATGGATTGATTTGTAATGAAGACTTTATAAAGGCCTCTTGGAAGAAATTGATTCATTCATGTTATAATTTTTTTGGAATTTGGGAGTTTTGAAGGCAAGGGTTTGAAGACTTTCGACCAGCAAGGAATTGTAAATTTCTTGTTGTTACCTGCACTTTGAATCAGCGTTTAATGCTGATGAATTGTGAAGATTGCGGTTAGTGGACAGAAGCATGGAGATTTGGTATCATTCCGTAAGTTAACTGCAATTCATGTGAATTGGCATGAGTTCTATGTTCAGCCGCCATTCTTTCATAGCTGCGGCCTGCATGCATAAAACTTCACTTTACTTCCACAGCGCTATAGTGGAGTGGATCAGCAATGTGAGAGTGGGGGTCGCGATTCATTGTTAAGTGTTGGGCATTCATTGCAAGCAGCAGCCATTTCCTATATCAGCCACAACCAGTGCTAAAAAGTAAAAGACATGAGACATTAAACATGTTCCTCTTTATGTATTTGTTGCTTTGGTTTGATGTTATTATTGAATAACCTCAATTTCGTTTTTCAATCAGAATGTTCAGAGGTGGTGTTTGTAATTGGGGTTTTGCATTTGAATCAAATAGAATGCCTAGTAATTTGATCCTTGAATGGTTATTTGTATTTTGAACAAAATTGGGTTGTTAAGGAATATTTGTGATGTTATTGTTCTTACCTAACAAACTATGTAAAAAATTTATATCATATAACAATTTCAAAACAAATACAACTTTTGCAAGCAAATTCAGAGATAGAGCTAGATAGGATCTTTACAGTGGTATCATAGCAGTTTCCTGCCATCCTGTTAGGGTGGAATTCATTGACCTTAATTGATTGACTTGAGTGCTCAACATTCTTGTTTTTATTCTAGTCATGGACATACACAAGAAATCTAGAAAACATGGAAATCAGTTAGACAATATGTCTATTCTCAGACAGCAGATAGATGCCATGATGGAAAACATGGAGAAACTGAGGCAAACTCAGGAAAGATTTAATACAAAACTTTCAAATCCAGCAACTGTTGATAAAGCAACAAATTACTTGGTTTCTTTGTTCAATAGGTCCTCTTCACAGAAAAATATGAGGAGAGACGAGAGTTTTTTACAGGTGAGACATCCAAAGATCTCCATGATGAGTTTTCAGGGGCTGTTGATTATGGTGGAGATGTTCCTGTACTTAGTGGATCAGCCACTGGTCCTATTTGCACACCTTAGGGTGAAGATTCTTAACAGGGACATGTTGTTATATCCCCCCTTTAAAATGTCTCCAATTGAGACTATTAATTATTTTTTATTAGTAAATTGTCTTAAACTAATAAAAAATAATTGATATTATAATAAAGTATTTTTGTTGAGATTATGAATAAATTATTAGTTTATTTTTATAAACTACAGCAGTTGCAGTTTGCGAACTAATTCAGAATTACTAATTCAGAATTCAGTTGTTGATTCGGTCCTTTATATTAGCATCAACGAAGGAATGGAGGATATGCTTTTGGAATTGGGAAATAATTTGGCAGATAGTGCAAGATAAGACAAACTCCTTTCGTCAGAGATCCTGACCTATTGGAGATCGTGGAGAGGAAACGTATTCAGCGAGTAAGATACTACCCTCCACATTGATGTTTAACGTGAGACGTGGCATGGAACAATGATTTCTAGGCGGTGTGGCCACACACAGACCACGTGAAGTTTATAAGTAGATTCACGGGTGCAAAACGGTAAGAGCGCTTGTTCATTCATTCAACGCTGGACACGAGGAAGCAGACTTGGCTGCGTGAGAACAAAAGTGTTGATTGCGCAGATAGAAGCGAGCCCAGACACCATCCGTTGTCGGGGGTGAGCACGCGGGTGTATGTACAACAGTGGAATGTGTTGGAAGCACACGACACATCTTCCATAAGAGTCCATGGTTCCAGTTGATGCGGCTTAGTTACAGGAGACAGCGCGGGGTGGATACAAACCCATCAACCAACGCTACAGAGTGGGCCACCTTTAAACTGTATATGACCTTATTTCACATAGGTGCACAAATTCCAAATTTCTTCAGACTTTGTAATTAAAGTATTTGTTACACTCAGTTGTACATACATAAATTATGATTCTGTGAAATTAAACAATAAGCAATTGATCAATGATGTTCTCCACAATATCGTAACTCTCTCACTGTGAATGTATATTATTCATGATACTATACAATGGAAGCATAGTTTGGGTCATGCATTCACCAACGATTTTCAGAAATATAGCATTAAGTGTTGTCACACACAATTAACAATTGCTAGAACTCTAGAGCAAAGTTAGAGATTGCGTAAAAATTTAGCAGGGAATTTTATAGTGGTATCAGAGTTGTGCATCTTGCCAGTCTGTAGGGTAATTCAAGAGTAAAAACCTCATAGGTCAGAAAATGAACAACTGAGTATGCGACAAGGAACCTATAATTTTGAAATACTCAGGTAAGACAAAATAGAAACCAAAACAATCAAGTAGCACAATCTAGTTCATCTATCTCGGTTGACATTGAAGATAGCCATACCGAATCAAACAAAGAGATAATTTTTGACCAGGATAATACTATGGGGGAACCAGACAATAATAGGGATTAATAGCAACATTAATCAGAAGCCAACAGGATATGCAGGATAATGTAAACCGTATGACTGATTTGATGACTCAGTTTATGGCCCACAATGTAAACCAAAGCCAGAATAATACAGGGGGAAATGGTGGACGGGAGGATCATTCAATGAACAACCATCCGGAGGGATCCACGTCAACAAGGCCTTTCATGCCAACTTTCACACCTAGGAACCCACAACCGGAAACGGAGCTGACTATTAGAGAGATACAGGATGAAATACACTGGGATTGGTTATTATCAGGGGATGATTTTAGATCATCAATGACCTTTCGAGACTACTTGGATGTCAGAATGAAGCATAGGCCTAAAGGGCAGCGAGGGCACAATTTTGATTTGCAGAGGAAAATCGGTAAGATGTCCATTCCGTATTTTGATGGGTCAGGGAAAACAACTGCCAGGGCTTGGGTGCAAAAACTTGACACATACCTCCAGTTAAATCCTATGATGGAAGATGAAGCAATCAAATATGCAGCTCTACATTTGGATGGTGTTGTAGCACATGAATGGTGGCACTATGGGCAAATGACTTTGGGGCACAATCAGATACACACATATGCTGAATTTACTGAAAGAATCATAGATAGATTTGATTCTAAGGATCCTGAACTCCATCTGAAGGATTTAACCTAGCTTCAACAAACCGGAACTATGGAACACTATATTTCTGAATTTGAAAAGCTAGCAATCTTAGTAACTGAGATTTCAGAAAGGCACAAAATTGTCATATTCATAGATGGGTTATCTGATGCACTCAAGGGATGGGTCAAATCTTTAAACCCTCCTACCTTACAGACAACTATTAAAAGGGCAAGATAATTGGAATCTTCGACAAATGGAAAAACATTTAATAAAGGACCTCCACCGAAGCTAGATAAAGCCAAACAACTCTTCAACAAAGACAATTTCCCAAAACACAAGCTAGAAAAAGAAGAGAGAGAAGATCTTAGGAGGAAAAAGTTGTGCTTCAGCTGCAAAGAATCATGGCAGCCAGGACATAGATGTTTGGGAAAAGGCAAAATTCACTATATTGAGGTCATATCAGATAGTGAGGATGAAGAGAATATGGAGCCAAATATAGATCATGCACCTACAAACATGGAATCCGACACAGGTAGTAAACAAGAGGGAGGAATAATAGCATCTATGACATGAATTCCACATTACAATATTTTCTGAGTTAGAGGAGTCCTACATGGGCAGCGTGTAATTGTTATGTTAGATAGTGTGTCTACTCACAAATTCATAGATGCTGTGATGAGCCTAACTTGGCCTCATCGATAAACCATCTAAGTTTTAATCAATTACCGTCCAAATCATGTGATTGGCATTCTGTAAATCAATTAGCATGTAATCACTGCAAAGATCTTATGCTAAACAAATGGATTGTTTTAGAAATCACAAGGGACAAAACTTGCCAGATAGTATTATACTCGAATTTCAGTGTTAGATTCCCACCATGAACATAGGCATTTCCAAGATATTCAGTAATGAAAGCTTCAGAATTATCTAACTCTTATATTCACATGCATTTCACATAACATAGATATTTTTTTATCGAATAGGGCTGTATTTAATTGAATAACAATTATTGATAAGAATTCTAGCAATTTCTGGAAATACCATATACAATTTACTAGGTGATAGTAAATACCATTTATTTCTTCTGAGATATTAACCCACTGATTTCCATCGCTGGCTCCCAGTACAGTCAATGAACTATGCCACCGCAATAATCTGTACACACAACCCACACGGCTTCCTCCTTCACTTCCCACGGCCTGCACCCTTCTCACGGCCTTGTCTGCAATCTCCCACGGCCTGCAATGCCTCACACGGCCTCCTCTGCAAACTCCCATGGCCTGCAATGTCCCATGCGGCTTATGATTAGCGGCCATGGGTCCCTAGCACCTCAACGTGCTTCCACGCAAAACTTCTGCAGCCTCCAGTCGCGGCCTGCAGCTATACAACAGTGGCTAACGCCACTTTACTAATCCTAGCCTTCTCCACTCAGCAACAACTCTACCAATCAGTGGCTAACGCCACTTTAAGATTCCCAATGAAGACAATGATTCAGACAACAATTCTCCAGCTTAGTATATCTTGCTGAATCAACCAATTTGACCTCTGGATAGGCCACAATGCAATTAATGATTCAATTTCAGAATTGAATACTTCCTTCAGACACATGCAACACAATGCGAAGGAAAAACGATTGGTTATACAACAGCAACCAAGAGAGACAATTGATCATACAACAACGATCGATTGAGGATTAGATGAAGAAGAATCAGTCTTCAATCAACTAATTTGACCCTTCAGCTAGGGCACAGAAAGTAGGAACGATTCCCAAGAACAAATTCAATAATCAATATTCAATAGATCATCAACTTCACAAATGAGCTTGTATTTATAACTCCTTGGTCTCCATAGTTTCCAAAAACCATCATTAGTTAACTGCTCTTTATAATATAAACTTCCAAAACATTATAATAATAATAAAGTATTATTATCATTATAATATCGCCTTAATATTAATTAATAACTAACACAAGCAATAATCAAATATAATTCTGATGATAATTCCTGCAACACCTGCCATACTGACTGACCAACAAGCTCATCACTGCCCTGTCAATAATGGCAACTGCCAAATATAGACTTACTATAAATAGTAAGTCCCCAATCCAAGAAACTGCAAAACTGAATATCGTCTGGAGAATTGACCATTGCCGATTCTGCCCTGTCAGAAGTGGAAATTGACCACTGACTTACTAAAAATAGTAAGTCCAGACTTACTAAAAATAGCAAGTTTGCCAGCTGGGACCCTCAAAACCCTGCATTAGCTCACGAAGGTCGTGATGATGAGTTGACCAAGTCACTGTCACAACCTGCTAAAAATAGGGTCATCACAGATGCTGCTCTTGTTAAAAGGCGAGGTTTACAAAGAGAAAAACATGAAGGATTTGATGTTAGAGTAGCAGGTGTAACGAATTTAGCTAGTTCACACAAGGTTCCTAAATTGAGTATTTCTCTTGGCAATTTTACTGTGACTGATGATTTTTATGTGATTGATTTGGCTGATACTAACATTGTTTTGGGAATACAGTGGATGGAACACTTGATGAATGTACACAGAGTTTCAAACGGTTGGAATTTTCTTTTAAGGTTGATGATAAACAGGTAGTTCTCCGAGGTATGTCCAACGGAGGTCCTAGGATCGTCAGTGCCAAAAGAATGGAAGCTATTTTCAGACATGGTGATGTTGCTTGGACAACACAATGCCTTATATCCACCAAGGTAACATGTCTTGAATCCAAACAATATTAGAATGATTTGTTAGAAGTTATAAATTCACACAGTGTGGTTTTTAGTGATATACCTCCAGGAGTACCACCGGACATGGGTTTTGAGCACATTATTGAATTAGAAGAAGGTGCCAAACCAGTCTTTATGACACCGTACCGTCATCCCAAGAAATTCAGGGATGAAATAGAAAAGGCTATCAAAGAATTGTTGGATATGGGACACATTAGGCTCGGTTCTAGTCCTTTTGCTTCTTCAATAGTGCTGTTTAAAAAGGACAGGACTCTACGCATGTGCATCGATTATTGGGCTCTCAACAAAAAAGCAATAAAAAATAGTTATCCGATTCCCCAAATTGAGGAATTGCTAGATGAACTACATGGTGTTGTTTATTTTTCTAAAATTTATTTAAGATCAGGATACCATCAGATTAAATTGAGGGAACAAGATGTTTAGAAAACTGCATTTCGTTGTCATTATGGCCATTATGAATTTCTAGTTTTGCCTTTTGAACTAACGAATGCTCCTGCCACATTCCAATCATGTATGAACCATATTTTTAACAAACAATTAAGGAAATTTTTGTTAGTTTTCTGTGATGATATATTGATTTACAACAAAACTTGGGTAGACCACTTGAAACATATTAATGAAATTCTGGGAATCATGGAATCACAGTCTCTTTATGCAAAAGCTTCTAAATGTGAATTTGGTTTGATAGAAATTTTGTATTTGGGGCATATTATTAGCGCTCAGGGTGTGCAGGTTCATCAAGAAAAGATAAGAGCTATTTTGGATTGGCCACCGCCATGAAATCTTTTAGATTTAAGGGGCTTCTTTGGTTTATGCAGTTACTACAGGCGGTTTGTCAAAGGGGTTTTCGCAGCTTGGAGCGCTATTGACAGATCTCACCAAAAAGAGTGCGTTCAGATGGTCTGAGGAAGCACAACAGGTATTGGAAAAACTTAAGAAGGTAATGAGTTCATGCCCAGTACTTGCACCTCCAGATTTTAATCAACCCGTTGTATTGGAATGTGATGCTTCTGGTGATGGGATAGGTGCAATTTTAACGCAAAACAAACATCCCATAGATTATTAGAGTAGGAAACTCATTAGTATTGAAAAACTGTACTCAATCTACGACAAGGAAATGTTAGCAATCATGCATGCATTGGGAAAATTTAGACAATATTTAGTTGGAGGGAAATTTGTTGTTAGGACCGATCACAACTTGAAATATTTCTTGGGTCAGAAGGATTTGAATGATAGGAAGCAAAAGTGGATCAGTAAGATCCAAGCTTATGATTTTGAAATTGAATATGTTAAGGGTAAGAACAATGTTGTTGCTGATGCTTTATCCAGGAAGCCAGAAATAAATGCTTTATTAGGGGTAACAACTGATTGGAAATCTCTTTTATTGGTGGAATATTCTAAACACTCTTTTGCTTGTGAAGCGATGGAAGGAAATACTCATAATGAAAGATACAAGGTTGTGAATGATATTATTTATTACAAAGATATAATTTTCTTGGTTCCTGGCTCTAAGCTATAATTGAAAATTATGCAGGCTGTTCATGACTTACCATTGTCAGGACATCCAGGTTATTTCAAAACTTACAGGAAAATACGGGAAAGATTTACATGGAAAGGTCTCAAGAATGATGTTTTGCGCTATGTCAAGGAATGCCCCACATGTCAGCAGAATAAAATAGAGCAATCCTATCTAGCAGGGTTGTTACAGCCATTACCCATCCCAGATCAAAAGTGGGAAAGTATATTAATGGATTTTATTACTGGATTGCCTCGGGCTCAAGGTAAAGATTGCATTTTTGTTGTGGTTGATAGATTAACAAAGTTTGCCCATTTCTTTGCTATTACTACAGACTTTAAGGCTTCTCAGATCGCAGAACTATTCTTCAAAGGGGTATTCCGTTTACACGGGTTACCAAAGAATATAATCAGTGATTGGGACAGTAGATTTCAGAGTATCTTTTGGAAGGAGTTGTTCAGATTAGCAGGTACAGAATTGAATCATAGTACCAGTTATCATCCACAGACAGATGGTCAAACAAAAATAGTCAAAAAATGGATTGAAGGGTACCTTCGTAACTATGTTGCTGGGCATCAAAAAGCTTGGGTTAAGTGGCTTCATTTGGGGGAATATTGTTACAACACAACTTATCATATGTGTATCGGTATGTCTCCATTCAAAGCGTTGTATGGATATGATGCTTTATCCTTTGTTGAACTTGCTTTTGACAATAGTAATGTTCCTAAATCACGGGATTGGCTTCAAGAATGTCAGGATATTTTGAAAATAATCAAGGATAATTTGCAATGTGCTCAAAACCGACAAAAGGTTTATGTAGACAAGAAACGTGTGGAGCGTAGTTTTGCGGGTGGAGACTTGGTGTACCTCAGATTACAGCCTTATTGCCAGTCTTCTTTGAAACGTCGCGGGGCAGAGACACGGAAGCCTAGATTCTATGGACCCTATCAGATTATCCGGAAAATTGGTGCTGTAGCATATGAGTTGGACTTACCAACTGACAGCCGAATACACAATGTATTCCATGTTTCTTGTCTTAAGGAAGCTTTTGGTCAGTACATAACAGTGTCCGATGATTTACCCCCATTGGATAACGAGGGAAAATTAGAGCTGATTTCAGAAAAAAATTTGGATACCCAAGAGAGGTAGTTGCGCAGCAGATCTATCAAAGAGTATTTGATCCAATGGGAAAATTATTGTGGTAAAAACATGATGTTATTAACAGAGATCGAATGATCTATATGTACAAAAGAATGGAACGATGTTTCCTTAGGAAACGATCGTAAATAATAGAAACTTTCTATTCTATATACAAAGAACTAAATATTAGAAACATTCTAATATTTACAGGATATTTACAAACATATTAAGATAACCATTAATAGCATATAAATAATAATTTAATACCCTCCCTTAATGGTTAATCTATCCACCACACCAAGCTGTCCTCTGAATTTGGAAAATTTGTTTGGACCAAGAGGCTTGGTGAGAATGTCTGCAGTCTGATTCGCTGTAGGAACATACTGCAAGTGTATTGTCCTGTCTTCAATCAATTGCCAAATATAGTGGCAGTGAATATCTACATGCTTAGTTCTTTCATGGAAGACTGGATTCCGGGCTAACTTGATAACGCCTTCATTATCAACAAACAAAGTTGTCAGGCCTGCTAGTGACATCTGCATATCCCCAAGCATCCGACGAAGCCAGACAGCTTCACACCCTGTCTTAACTATCCCTCTGTATTCGGCCTTTGTAGAGGGGAGAGAAATGACCTGCTGCTTCTTACTGATCCATGTGACGACACCAGATCCCAAACTTAAAACATATCCAAAAGTTGACTTTTTATCGTCAACAAAGCCTGTCCAATCTGAATTTGTGAAACCACTGAGTCTAGGATTAGGACTCCGAGAATGGAGAATTCCAAAATTAGGAGCGCCCTTCACATAACGAAGCACACACTTAGCAACCATCCAATGAGCAGCCTTGGGAGCTGTCATAAACCGTGAAATGTAGCTGACGGCGAAGCTGATATTAGGTCTAGTAGGAGAGAGAAAGATGAGACTGCCTACTAGTTGCTTGTATGTAGTATCATCAACTCGAGGAGAATCAGACTTGGCTAATAACTTTAGATCTTTCTCCATAGGTGTAGATGCAGGCTTGCAATCCTGCATACAAAACTTGTCTAACAGAGCACTGGCATATTTGGACTGAGAAATGAATATGCCAGAAGACTGCTGCCAAACCTCAACATCGAGGCAATAATGCATGAGGCCAAGGTCAATCATATCAAAAGACACATAAATTCTGTTTAATTTCCTGAATAAATGATGCCGAACTACTAGTGATGATCAGATCATCCACATAAATGACCAGAAGGATGATGTCACTGTCAGTAGTTTTGATGTTCAAATTTGAGTCCCAAGAACTCCTCTAGAAGCCTTGATCACTTAGGTACTTATCAATTTTCATGTACCATGCCCTGGGGGCCTGCTTTAAACCATAGAGAGCTTTCACCAGTCTGAGAACCTGGTGTTCTTTACCAGCAACCTTGAAACCAGGAGGCTGCATCATGTAGACCTCTTCCTGTAGGTCACCATTCAGGAAAGCACTCTTGACGTCCATCTGATGGACCTGCCAGCCAAACTGAGCTGCCATGGCTAGAACTAATCTGATAGTACTCATTTTTGCTGCAGGAGCAAAAGTCTCCTCATAGTCAATGCCTTGACGCTGAGAGAAACCCTTCACAACTAGACAATCTTTGTACTTATCCAAAGTACCATCAGACTTGTACTTTATCTTGTAGACCCATTTGCAGCCAATGGGTTTCTTCATGGTGGAAGATCATAAAGGACCCAGGTGTGATTCTTTAGCAGGCTGTGGTGTTCAGAATTCATGGCTTGTTCCCACTTTGGAATGGCTTTAGCCTTTGAGTATGTCTGCGGTTCAAACACATTGTGAATGTTGGCCATGAGAGCAATATTGACAGTCTCTGTAGGCTTGCTCTTCTTTCGAGCAGTTCTCCCCTCGATGAGATCCCGAAGATCAGCAAGTGTCCTAGCCCACTGTTTAGGCCGGAGAGGACCAACATTATAATCAGGAGGTGCTCTATGATCAGGTTCCTCATCAGAAGAATTTGGATCAAACTCAGGAGAAGCATCTGCATATCTAGGTGAACATGGAGGAGAGGCCGGAGGTGTCTGTACAGGATTCATCACCGGTACTACTGGAGCTACTGGAGCTGTTGGAGCCCTCCCAGGAGATGGACCTAATGGAAGACGAACTCCCAAATCATGAGCCTTCATAGGCTGGTCTGCTGAATCTGGAACAAGAGAGACACGCATGAATGGTCCTCGCTGTTCATCAAAGACTACATCACGACTGTACAGGAGACGAGATGTATCAATGTCGATCAAGCGGTAGGCTTTGTGAAGACTATTGTATCCAGCAAGCATGAGTTTTTGGCTCTTGGCATCCAACTTGGTGCGAGACGCATCAAGGATTCAAACATAGGCAAGAGAACCAAAAACCTTCAGGTGATTGATTCTGGGCTTGCGACCTGACTAGGCCTCTTCCGGAGTCTTGCCTTTGACCGCCACAGTGGGTGACCGATTCAAAAGGTAGACTGTAGTGTTAACTGCTTCGGCCCAAAATTTCTTCGGAACATGTCTGTTCTCAAGCATTGACCTAGCCATCTCGGTGATTGTTCTGTTCCGACGTTCAACTACATTGTTCTGTTGTGGTGTGGGGTGTAGTTAACTGGCGCTTGATGCCATGAAGATCACAGAAGCTAGAGAGTTCAGTAGAACAAAATTCCCCTCCATTATCTGTCCTAAGGGCAATAATAGATTTCCCAGACTCTTTTTCAACTAGAGGTTTAAACTTTTGAAATACAGTAAATGCTTCAAATTTCTTTTTGAGAAAATAGACCCACATTTTTCTACTGAAATCATCAACAAACAACAGAAAATACCTGGACCCAAGAACAGGAGTGGCCATATGGCCGTAGATATCTGCTTCAACAAGATGAAGTACTTGAGAAGCCCGCCATGAATCACCAACAAGAAAAGGTGTGTGATGTTGCTTCCCAGCCTGGCATGTATCACAAACTCCAAGTTATTGAGTTTGAATCTCTGGCAAACTGAGGACAAGCCCATCATGAGCAAGTTGAGAGAGATAGCGCACATTTAAGTGCCCATAACGTTGATGCCAAAGTGTACTGATAGAAGATTGCCAAGCAACCATAGCAAGGTCCTGAGAAGTACCAAAATCTGCAAGTCTGAAAAGACCATGATCCTCAAGACCAGCTGCAACAACAGACTGAGTCTCTCGATCAGTGATGGTGCACTAATGTGAACTGAAGGTGATATCTAACCGTGGAGAATGTCGTAGCGTCTGACTGACTGAGAGTAGATTTAGTTCCATCCCTGGAATGTGGTACACATCGAGGAAAATGAGATTCCTCCCAACAAACTGAATCTGAGTGTTGCCTTTGCCGACAACCATGTACTCTTCCCCGCCACCAAAAATAACAGAATTTGAATAAGGATGGTAGTTAGTGAACCAGTCTTTGCGGTGGGTGAAATGACGAGAGGCACCTGAATCAATGTACTAGGCAGACGACTTGACATGATTTGCTGGTCTTTTAGCCATGAAGGCGTAAAAGGCAGATTCGGTCTGCTCAGTGTGCTCTGCGTTGTTCGCTTTGGGCAGTGAACCAGATTGCTTAGATAGGGCAGCTAACCGCTTCCGACATTCAACCTTCATATGACCATACTTGTGGTAGTAGTTGCTTTGAATTTTCTTTTTCTTGGAGCCCTTTGATGCCGGAGCAGATGGTTTCTACTAAGAAGACTGCTGAAAATACTGCTGAGAATGAGACTTGCCCTTATCTTTCTGAAATGATTTAGCAGCAAAGGCTTTCTCAGTGGAGGTGGAGGTGGAACTGCTATTGAGTTGTTTCTAGTGATCTTGCTGAAGCAGAAGTGTGTAGAGATCGGTGAACTTCAGATCAACACCAGTGGAAGTGATGTTGAGAGTCGATAAAATACTCGTAGGACCTGGGTAAACTTTTGAGAGTGATTACCACAATGTCCTCTTCCTCCATCTTGCGTCCAATGGCGAGCAATTGATCACAAATTTCCTGAATCCATTTCAGGTGATCCTAGAGAGATTTCCGCTCATCCATGACAATAGAAAACAGAGTGTTCTTGAGAAAGAAAGCCCTGCTTTTATCTGAAGTCTCATGTAGGGTTTTGAGATGCTCCCATATCTCGGTAACTGTTTTGCCAGATGGAATCTGAGGGAGCTGATCATCAGCCATTGATAGTTTGAGAAACATGATTGATTCTCGATTCTGTTGGTCATAGGTAACCTGATTAGGACCAGTGGTAGTTAGACGCTTAGTATTACCCAGAACCACCTAATCACTGCCACGATATTCAAAGATGGTTAGCATCCATTGCTTCCACGTGCTATAATTCCGACCATTAAATTTCTGATTTCCCTCGAGCAGAAGACTGGTGAGTGATGCCATGGCACAAATTTCAATGAAAAATGTGAGAAACTGAGCAGACACGTACTTCGAGGTGAAATGTCGGAAGACCCAGAAAAATGAAGTACCCATAAGAGAACTCAAAAAACCCAGAAGGAATATGTTGTCAGATTGCGTATCCGTTGGCTCAAAAATTGAGGCACCCAGAAAAATGGACGACAACCCAGTTGAGCTCTCGAAAAACCCACCAAGAATCTAAGATTGAATTTTTTTTTTGAACCCAAAAATTAGGGTTTTCGACCAAAAAATAGGTCGCGGTTGGAAGCTTCAAGAATTGCAGATTTGCAGAAAAAAGTAACAAAAGCCACTGTTTTAAAAAAAAAAACAACCTGAAGAAGGGCCGAAATGGCTTTTTATTGACCTCAAAAAAATACTGAGTTGCAGACAACCCATCGCCCTTTGGTCAGATTTTCACTGCTCGAAATGCAGATGAAAAAAAAAACCTCGCCCCTTTTTTTGCAGGCAGTAGTCATGCGGAAGGGTGTGGGTAAAATCCATGCGCGAGTTTACAAAAGAATCGGTGCAGGAGAAAACACCAAAAATTACAGTCGCGATTTGCTACGAATGAAGACACCTCTTCCATGCGCGAGTTTGCAAGGTCGCGATTTGGCTGAGAATGAAGACAACAAGGTCGTGATTTGCTGAGAATGAAGACACCACAAAAACCCTAGACGGGTTTCAGATTCGAACAACAAATTCGAACAGTAGAGGAAACGCATTTCTCAAGGAGAAATGTGAGGATCTCTCAGAAAAAATTTCGAAAAAAATGATGCTCAGATAATTTCAAAACAAAATTATAATTTTTCGAAAAATTTAAAGAATATGCTCTGATACCATATTGTGGTAAAAAATTGATGTTATTAACAGAGATCGAATGATCTATATGTACAAAAGAATAGAACGATGTTTCCTTAGGAAACTATCATAAAGAATTGAAACTTTCTATTCTATCTATAGAGAACTAAATATTACAAACATTCTAATATTTACAAACATATTAAGATAACCATTAATAGCATATAAATAATAATTTAATAAAAATTTGCCGACCGACGATGCTACCTGGGAGGGTGAGCAGGTGCCCCAACATCCCAATTTACAGTTGCTTGTGGGCAAGCAACTTGGGGAAGGGGAGACTGTCATATCCCCCCTTTAAAATGTCTCCAATTGAGACTATTAATTATTTTTTATTAGTAAATTGTCTTAAACTAATAAAAATAATGATATTATAATAAAGTATTTTTGTTGAGATTATGAATAAATTATTAGTTTATTTTTATAAACTACGGCAGTTGCAGTTTGCAAACTAATTTAGAATTTAGTTGTTGATTCGGTCCTTTAGGCCCCGTTTGTTTGCGGGAATTGAACCGGAATTGGCGGCGACACTTCCCGATTTCCATGAAATCCGCCGTTTGGAACCCCAATATGCAATTCGGGTTATGCAGGTGAAAACCAGGTTTAGGCCCGAAAACGARCGRCACCATCTTCCAGCAAAAAGGTGGAATTCAAAATGAAATCCAGGTTTTAGAAAATTATGAACCGAGTTTAATTTCACTGTCGGGTCCGTGATTTTCAAAACAGGAAGATGCAAAACCGGGATTTCAAAACCTGGTTTTGTGATAATAAGGTTTTGACTCAATTCTAATTCCGCGAAACAAACGGGGCCTTATATTAGCATCGTCAAAGGAATGGAGGATATGCTTTTGAAATTGGGAAATAATTTGGAAGATAGTGCAAGACAAGACAAACTCCTTTCGTCAGAGATCTTGACCTATTGGAGACCACGGAGAGGAAACGTATTTAGCGAGTAAGATACTACCCTCTGCATTGATGTTTAACGTGAGACATGGCATGGAACAATGATTACTGGGCGGTGTGGCCACATACAGACCACGTGAAGTTTTTAAGTCGATCCACGGGTGCAAAACGGTAAGAGCGCTTGCTCATTCATTCAACGCTGGACGCGAGGAAGCAGACCGGGCTGCGTGAGAACAAAAGTGTTGACTGCATAGACAGAAGCGAGCCTAGACACCATCCGCTGTCGGGGGTGAGCACGCGGGTGTATGCACAGCAGTGGAACGTGTTGGAAGCACACGACACATCTTCCGTAAGAGTCCACGGTTCCAGTTGATGCGGCTTAGTTAGAGGAGACAGCGTAGGGTGAATACAAACCCATCAACCAACGCTACAGAGTGGGCCACCTTCTTCAAACTGTATATGACCTTATTTCACACAGGTGCACAAATTCCAAATCTCTTCAGACTATGTAATTAAAGTATTTGTTACACTCAGTTGTACATACATAAATTATGATTCTGTGAAATTAAACAATAAGAAGTTGATCAATGATGTTCCCCAAAATTTCGTGACTCTCTCGCTGTGAATGTATATTGTTCATGATACTATACAATGAAAGCATAGTTTGGGTCATGCATTCACCAACGATTTTCAAAAATTTAGCATTAAGTGTTGTCACACACAATTAACAATTGCTAGAACTCTAGAGCAAAGTTAGAGATTGTGTAAAAATTCAGCAGGGAATTTTACACATGTGGATGTGCCTGTCTTATTGACAGATAGTGGTACTGAGTTTTAGCATCCCGAGCCTACCAGAGTTAGTGACACAGATCATGTTGATGACATGTTCACTACCTTTGATGGCAGCGTTTCATCAATTGGTAGTAGTAGTGATACAGGGTCTAATTTTCAGGACATCAGTCCTTTATGTGAGCCTGTTGTTGTTACCGTGGATAGTGTGAGAGTGGAGGATGTTGTTGATACCACTTTGGATTCCGACACTACAAATGATTGGGTTGTCTTTGAGGACTGCGAGGAGGATATGAGCTCTGACAACAGTCGTAGCGTTGAGTCAGTACAAGAGACATCAATTTTTTCCTGTATTGAGGAGGTGAGCATGGAGTTACCCAGTGATGACACTCAGGATTGGAGTGTTATAGACGAGTCAGGTAACATAGATTCATGCCACAGTATTGATGATTGACATGATGACGTTGAGTCATGTATGCAGCCAGAGATAGCAGAGGGGTCTCAGATTGACAATGTCGATACTAGCATTGTGGATACATTTGATGTTGGGTATGAGGATGATGAGTGCTGCAGCGAGTCTGATTTACCATTTCAGACTTTGGGAGTTGACTCAGAGTTGTCATCAAATGCTGATGGGTCCCATGATCTTCTTTTATAGGGACTCACGGATGAGGATGAGGAAGCAGATGAGTGGTAGGAGTTTGTTACAGCGAGGGCTTCCACTTCTTTAGAGGTGTTTGTAGAGGTACCTAGTAGCGATACCTTGTTGGTGGACATGTCCGAGGTTGTTAGCGCACATGAGGGGCGTGATCATGAGGTGAGTTGGGTGGTTACAGTTTCCTACCATAGTTCGATCAGTGAGACTGAGAGTGTGCAGGAGAGCCAGGGCATGCAAAGACATTTTGTGTCCAGACAGTTGAGGGTGAGTGATAGAGATATTTCTTCATCTCTTGAGCATCATGATGCTATCTGACATATGTTGGCTATTTACGGTTGGGGTGCTCCTATGACAGATGCGCACGGTGGTAGTTACCTTTCACTAGCAGAGAATCATTCACTTCGAGAGGCTATTAGGATTTTGAGATAGAGCTATGTTCAGTTGGTAGCTGATAGGGAGCACCTGCTTGAGTGGGGCAGTACCTGTTATGAGGCATTGTTAGGGAAAGAGGAGGTAGTTGAGCTCACCCATGAGCTTCAGGCAACTGCTAGGGTGTTAGAGAGCACTCAGTTGGCTCTTCAAGAGTCACAGTTGCAGTTGGGAGAGGTGACTGTGGAGTTGGAGCGGATTCAGTCTATGCTAGCCATAGATCTAGTTTAGTTGCATATAGTAGTGGTTGGTGGTGAGTCAGCTTTTACAGTTGGCAGTGATGGATGTGTTGGGGACATAGTTACATCCATCCTTGAGATAGATGCAGTAGACATAGAGGAGGTGAGTGCTTCAATGGAGGACTGTAGAGAGAGTCTTGTGGTTCCAAGTTCTCCAGTTGATAGCATGATGACAGATGATATGGAGTAGGTTGTTGAGAGTCCTGAGGTAGTAGGAGCGGATTCGCTAGAGAGTTGTGTGCCAGTTTCTAATACTACTCCCTTAGATTCATAGGACATGGACAAGGTATCATCTGGTTTAGAGACAAGCTCTCGTGATGATTTGTTTCCTTCTGCCGAAGCAAATCTATTCCTTCATCTCATACAGTTGATAGGGATGGGCAGTTGGTAGTGCCGCAAGTTCAGAGGGATCAGCTGTGGATTGCAGGGGAGTAGGTTGATGCTGCTTCTTATAATTTCTACTGCACGGAGTCGTTCATGGAATACTTGCTTGAGAGTCCGGTTTTGCAGGAGGGAACTTTCGGGGCTTTTGAGGGTACACTTATCCGGGGTTCTCACGGTGTTTAGCTTTTAGCGGGGAGAATTGTAGATACCTTGACTACAATGCTTCCTCACTGAGATTTTGTGGTTGGGTTTGCTGAGAGGGTTACCCAGGATCCTGCCCAACCAGTTTTTCAAAGTTAGAGATTGGAGCCATCTCTTGATTCTTGGATTGTTATTGATGAGCCTTTGACAGAGATTGGATCTTTTCACCATGATTACACAGTGATCATCGCTCATCACTTCTCTTTTGACCCATCGGTTGAGGACTTGTGTGTGCATCAGTGTGGGTTGGCTCCAGGGTCATACCATTCTTTTTGGGATGGGTTCACTCCATCTGCAGTTGATGGGGTGGGGTACTGCGAGTTAGCAAGAGGCGACTTGCAGGGTTAGTATATCCAGGATGATATTGCAGAGGATGGATATCTGGGTTACGAGAGTACTTGTCCTTGTTGCATAGATGGGTTTCATACACAGAGCAGATTGGTAGGATGTGCAGGGAGAGTTGATCTATCAAATGGTTTTGGATATCCATTTTTCCTTGTTATGGATGGCTGTGAGTTTCATCTCTACTGGGATCCTGGTGATGACAAGTTTAGCACTGCAGATTGTGTGGGTCGCTATGGTTGGCATAGTGACAGGGTGTTCTGGTTAGCTCAATGGATGGTGATTTCATTACAGGAGTTTGCAGGTGATCGTAGGGACATAACACCATACTATCCTTGGGATCCGGGTGGACTTCTATGTTTTGTTTTATGAGATTGCTTGGGGACAAGCAATTTCAGGAAGGGAGGACTGTAATGTCCCCTTTTTTAGGCGCATGGGATTAGCTTATTTTTGTGACCTCGTAGCTAATCAGGATGTTAGAGGGGGTTGTGTGGCAGAGCCAGTGGTCAGTTTCCACTCTGGAGGTCTGTGATGCCAGGATTGCTCTTCGTTTAAGTTAGATTGACAAACTTAACTATTTATAGTAAGTGCTTATTTTGGGATTGTCATGGTTTCTACTTTTAGCAAGGGTGCCTGTGCATTGGTATCAATTGGAGTAGGGAAACATTTGCAGAGCTTCCAGTTTGAGGAACTTACTATTTATAGTAAGTCTATTTATGTCAGTGTCTATTTGGGGCAGGGTGTTCTGGTGATAGACTTAGCAGAACATTTGTACTGACTTGAGGAGTTTATTGTTGTGGTGACGATAATTAATTAAGTTCACTTAATTATTATATGAGCTTATTTTATAAAATCAAGTCATCAATTAATCATAACGACTTTATATTTAATGCTTTGTCTTTAATGATGAGGGGAAATATAATGAAGTATTATATTTCAATGAAAGGTATGCAAGTCTAATATTTTAATGGCATAATGTTTTATGTTATGCAAAGTGTGAAGATGAAGCTTATGGATCGATTTGTTATGAAAACTTTATAAAGGCCTCTTGGCAGAAATTGATTCATTCATGTTATGATTTTTTTGGAATTTGGGAGTTTTGAAGGCAAGGGTTTGAAGAATTTCGACCAGCAAGGAATTGTAAATTTCTTGTTGTTACTTCCACTTTGAATTAGCGTTTAATGCTGATGAATTGTGAAGATTGCGTTTAGTGGACAGAAGCATGGAGATTTGGTATTATTCCGTAAGTAAACTGCAATTCATGTGAATTGGCGTGAGTTCTATGTTCGGCCGCCATCTTTCATAGCTGCGGCCTGCATGCATAAAACTTCACTCTGCTTCCACAACGGTATAGTGGAGTGGATCAGCAATGTGAGAGAGGTGGTTGTGATTCATTGTTAAGTGTTGGGCATTCATTGCAAGTAGTGGCCATTTCCTGTATCAGCCGCAGCCAGTGCTAAAAGACATGAGACATTAAACAGGTTCCTCTTTATGTATTTGTTGCTTTGGTTTGATGTTATTGTTGAATAATCCCAATTTTGTTTTTCTATTAGAATGTTCAGAGGTGGTGTTTGTAATTGGGGTTTTGAATTTGAATCAAATAGAATGCCTAGTAATTTGATCCTTGAATGGTTATTTGTGTTTTGAACGGAATTGAGTTGTTAAGGAATATTTGTGATGTTATTGTTCTTACTTGGCAAACTATGTAAAAAATTCATATCATATAACAATTTCAAAACAGATACAACTTTTGCAAGCAAATTCAGAGATAGAGCCAGGCAGGCTCTTTATAGAATGCTCGCCGCGTTGCGGGTAGGGAGCGGGCCGTGCTGGGGATCTCTGAGGTGTTTAGTCCCACATTCTCCGTGTGGGGAATCTGTGGGCGTTTATATAGAATAACACCCTGACAGTATGTGAAAAGAACTCGCTGTAAGTTGGAGTTGCTCGGGCGGGGGTTGGGATTGGGCATCTCGGTACTCTGTTGTAGGTTGACTGAGGTATATTTCCCCTTCGCAGACTGCATATACTGACAAAGTCTGATAAAAAGTAGGTGAGGGGACCCAACAAAAAACCCCTAATATTTTGACAGACGCTCCCACAAACTGTTGCACTTCCAGATCTGAATCGTGGCCCTCCAAAAGTTGAAGCAAAAAGCTCTCCAATGGCTATGCAATGAACACTCCTATGATTCTGATACCATGTAAGAATTTGTCTAAGGCAAAGAACGAAAATGCCAAGATCTAGAAGCTCAATTGATAGCACAAAGAAGAGAGACAAAATAATGTGATCCTCAATTGACTGGATTAAAAAATGATCAATAATCAAACAATTATCAAATAATATGATCCTCAATGTAGGAGTGCTTGAATATATAGGGAATGCAATAAGACTACATGATAAGGAGATGATAAGCTATCAACCACACTAGGTGGAATCACATGTCCACCAAAGATGGATCATCTTCCATTGTATAATGAAGTATGCACAAACATGTGCAACAATGAGAGGATGATGTGGATAGAGATAACAACTAACTCCACCTAATATGGATTGCTCCTACCCCATGTGCTAAAATGAAATGCAAACTCCTATGTGTCTACATGACAACTAATATACAAATGCATTATCCTAAGTAAACTTAAGTAAAGTGTAATTAGAATTAATTAATTACACCAACAATACTCCTATTAATTTCATGATAATAATGTTTCTAAAAGGCATCCCAATGAAAAGTAAAATACAATCTCTTACCAAGCTGTCCTGTTTTATCAAGGCTATTCTAAAGAACTCTATCATGAAAACTGTCTGTGAGTAGCCATATAACCATGGATCCATTAGTGCCATAATGATGCATAACATCTCATAAACGTAATCCATGCAATAAATATAATAAACCATCAACCTACTGTATCATCACATTCAGACAACCACTAGAAACCCAATATAGCCGCGAGGGCCCATAATCTTTTTCAAACATGAGTCAATATACTACTTGATGTGACTCTTCTATGC
The DNA here is from genome assembly GCA_018584345.1 of Thuja plicata. Classification (NCBI taxonomy): domain Eukaryota; kingdom Viridiplantae; phylum Streptophyta; class Pinopsida; order Cupressales; family Cupressaceae; genus Thuja; species Thuja plicata. Next base: position 2,487,034 of record MU226364.1, on the reverse strand, counting down.
ATACATATATTACTGTTTCCTCAAAGGAGACTACAATACCATATCCAGACTGTAGCCATTTCCGTTCATTACCCTGTTTCTAGTGACTGTCAATGATTATTTAAAGTTCAAATTATGATATTTAAGCAAATGTAAGAATAATAGACAATGAAAAACATGAATATAGCAACTAAATCTGCTTAAAAGATTCATTGCTAAGAATCAAATGTTAACAGCCAAAACCCCTAGTCAACCATTAACATGGTCGCAATGCAAAGTTGAAAGAGCTGAAAATGTCAATACCCATTACCTCTGTATTATGATCAGTGAGACTACTTCCTCACTTCCCAAGTCTATCATCTTATTAAAAAAGCTATATCCATCCAGAAAAACCAATCACCAACCATACTCTGTTTTCTGATTTCCAGTAAACACTGAAATCTCAAAATAGCAAATGTGATAACAAAGCTCATATTAACCAGATTCCAAAATCAACTTGTAAGAAGTGATAAGCAGTGGAACTTTGAGTGACTCAATTATTCTGCGGCAAATGATACAGCATAGAGCTCTCTTGGAAGATTAAAGCAAACCATAATCTCCCGAGGAAAGCATAAATGCAGTGGTAATGCTTACCAAGTTTAAGGGATAATGCCAGACCAAAGAAGTCCATCATAGATAATTCCAAGAGCAATGATTTCCAGAGCCTTAAAAAGAAAGTGAAAGGTATATATATATATATATATATATATATATATATATATATATATATCCAGATTCTTATATATAAATATATGATCGAAGGAACCATTTGAATTCTGTCCACTTAACCTTGATATCAATTTGATATATGAATTATGTATCATAGTACAGGGCACTTAATTAACAAACTGCCCAGACAATCTGTCTAGATAATGGTTCTCTTAATTGCCCAAATGATAGGTATCTGTGAGATTAATAGGGGGAATATAATTCTGCTTGAAACTGTAATACTCTATTAACACATCAAAGAAACAAAGATGATCTAGTCATCTGTAAGAGCTGCAAAGTATGACATTGAAGCATAATAGAGATTAGATACCTAATTTAATGTGTGTCTGCGAGCATATCAAAATAATAAGGCAATGATAGATCACCATTTAAATCCATAGGAACCATGAAATAATGCCCATAGGTCCATAAGCTGTATTTGTCCATAAGTAACCATAGTAACATAATGTAGCAGTAAAGTTCCATATAGTCAATTATATACAGAAGAGATGTCTAACTGCCCGGAAAACTACCGTGCTTAGTAAAGACTTATATCTTAATGGCAAACCTCAACCATATAAAAGGATTAGCAAAGATATAGCTTCTTATGCCATATGTGCATAAAGAGGTATCAAAGATTATAATGATATCTCCAAGCATATGTGAAGGGTGCTCAAGACTAAGTTTCAAGTATATGTATCTAAGAATAAGTATAGATCCCATATGGTCTTGCAATGCAAAGCCAATGTTTATATTCTAATGGGAAGCTATATAGCTCTGCAAGTGAAGGTATGTCTTATATTTCCTAAATATGGTCAGAGTATAGGTTTGATCCTTAGGCTTAGAAGTAGGGGTTCTCCTAGAAGTTTGAATCGGGTCTTTAGGGTGAATAGATATTTTCTAACTGTGTACCATCAGCCCCCAAATTTGCCAGTTCGTCTGCTACTTTGTTGCCTTCCTGATATATATGGTTAATGGTTAGTTCCTCAAAATATTTTAGCAGCTCAATTGCCCATCCCAATTTTGAATGCAATTTCCAATTTTGTAAATTGCTAGTTCTAAGAGCATTTATAACTAGTAAAGAATCCCCTTCAATGGCCACCTTTTTGAGCTGAAGTCTATGGCATAGCAATAGACCTTCCATGAGGGCACTAATCTCTGCCATATTGTTAGTATTGAAGGCGTGGGGTTTAGCAAATTTGGCACAAACGTCCCCATCAGAATTATGAATGACACCACCAATGCCAGCTACCCCTGGATTACCCCTCGACGCTCCATCAAAATTGAGTTTATACCAACCCTGTTCTGGTTTGGACCATTGACATTGTGCTCTCCTTTTATCCTTATCCTTAGTATTGTCATAGAAGTGCGGGGGGATGATCAAGCCAAATCACTTCTTTCTCATTTTACTATCCCATGTAGTAAACCTTGCTTCACCTAAATTCTCATTTTCAGCCTATTATTCATGGTCTCTACAATAGATGCTTCAATTTTGTTCAACAAGTTGTCAAGATCCATTTTTTTTGTCTTGGAAGATGCGTCAGTTTCTTGCCCAGGATAGTATGGAGGGGGCTATCTTCCACAGACAATTGTATAGGCAGTTGAACTCCAACTCGGGCCATCCTTTTAGAGTATCCTTAAGACTATTTGGCAGTGCGGAAGACCAATCCAATTTTTCCATCAACCATTGCTAGCATGATGAAGAGAAGGGACACTCTAATAGTAAGTGATCAACTGATTCTTCATTAGATTCACAAAGTACACATTTTGATGGTCCTTCAAATCCTATCTTTCGAAACCATTAAGCAGCGAGAATTCTACCTTGCATTGCTGTCCATAAGGACATTCCCGCTTTAGGGAGACAAACTTTATCCCAACATAAATACAAGGGTAGGTCTAATTTTTCCAGTTGGAGCTGTTTGACCAAGGTTGCGTATCCATTTTTGGTGTTGTAATTTCCCGACTTAAAGCCCATCCAAATTAGTCTGTCTACCCCTGATTTCGGAGTTGTCTTTGACTCTCAAGACCTTATGTAGTTCCTCTATGTCTTGCCTAGGTACTGGAAGGTTATCAAAGGATTTCCACTTCCAACCTAAGGAAGGTTCTCTCTCTGGGAATGCTAGATAATCCTTAACTCGATGACCCCATTGTTCTTCCATGTGCCTTCTAATGTTGACCAGATTGGGATTGTTTTTAATGGTCTGATGTCCCCCCCCCAGGAATCTGTCCAAAACTGAGCCTTTTCTCCATCTTGAATGTCCCAAGTAATGAGGTCATTAATTAGGTCCTTACATTCTAACATGAAATTCCATATTCGAGAAACCTTAGGAGGGTTGGCAGTCCTAAAAATACTCTTTGGGGAATCATTTCTAAGGCATTTTTTCCTAAGTATTTTGGCCCATTTGCTGTTAGATTCCTTATACAGTCTCCATACCAATTTGGCTCCGAGGGCCTAGTTCTGATTTTTCAAAATTTTGAAGCCAACTCCCCCATACACTTTTGGTTTGCATAACTTGTCCCAGCTAATTAAGTCCATTTTCTTCTTTTATGATGTGCCTTGCCAAAAGAAGTTGTGCATCTTCTTTTCTAAGTTGTATCTTGCTTCCTGAGATAGGGAGAGACAAGACATTTGATAGATTGGTAGAGCTTCTAAAACTGATTTCAGCATGGTAGAATTAGGAGCAGTGTGAGCCATTTCCCTTTCCAGCTATCCATCCTTTTGTCCGATTTCTCAACAAGAGGTTTCCACATTTTATTTGTTCTTGTGCCTTTATCCAAAGGAATGCCTAAATATATGCTAGGAAATGTGCCCTTTTTAAAACCCAAAATGTTACAAATAGCAGTTTCCTCTCTAGAATCCATGTGAAAGAAGAAAATTTCTGATTTTTCTTTGTTGACTCCCTGCCCAGTGGCTTTGGAGTATTTATATAAAATGTCATTTAGTTTTCTAGCTTCTTGCCTTGTACCTATTCCTACTAGAATGGTGTCATCAACAAATTGATGATGGGTGGTATTAGTTACGCACTCTGTGATCTTTACTCCATTGATTAAATTCTGATTTTGAGCCTTTGTTAATGTTCTTCCTAGTGCTTCTGACATGATGATATAAAGAAAAGGAGATAGGGGATCCCCTTGTCTGAGACCCCGAGACGGGCTGAAATATCCCTCAGGAGATCCATTGATTAGCACGAAAAATTGAGGGGTAGATATACAACAAAAAATTAGCTTGATGCGTTGTTTAGAAAAGCCAGATGCCTCCAGGCATTTGCATAGAAATCTCCAGTTGACCTTATCATAGGCCTTTTTTATATCTAGCTTCATTAGCATGCTTGGGTCTAGATTGTTTTGGATGGTGTGAATGACTTCTTGGATTATGATTACCCCATCAAAAATTGACCTCCTGGAACAAACCCAGTTTGTTCTTCATATATTAGCAGGGATAACAGTGGCTTAATTCTGTTGACTAGTAGTTTAGAGAATACTTTATATAGTGTATTACATAATGATATAGGTCTATAATCCTCTGGGTTTTCTGCTTTATCTTTCTTAGGTATCATGGTGATAAAAGTGTTGTTAATTCACTCAAGATGTTGCCTGAATTTCTCATTCCTTCTAGGGCTGCTGTCATTTCTGCTCCAATAATATGCCAACACTTTTGAATAAAACATGCAGAAAATCCATCCGGTCCTGGGCCTTTATCCGGATGTAGCTGATTTAGGGCAGTTTCTACCTCTGATAATGTAAATTTCTGATTTAGAACCTTATTTTGATCCTCGGTAATAATCTTGGGGATACAACTAAGTAGCTCTTGTTGTGACAAGTCAGAGCCATCATAATCATTCAGCAAATTCTCAAAGTAATTGACTATTTCTGAGGAAACCTATCCAACTTTTTTGCTATGCTGCTGAAACCTGATGTTCGGTTGTGCCAGGTATAGCAGCCATTATTGGCTGCAACTTCCACGAGATTGACATTTTGTACCCATTCCTTAAAATCTCTTTGGGCTTGTGACTGCACTGAGGAACCACCTCTTTTCTCATGGTTATACAGTATAACATTGAAGTCTCCTCCCAATATATAGTTCGATTCCATATGACTGTTAGAAAAGGATTCAATTTCTGTCCACAACTCTTTCTTTTTTAGACTGGGAATGGGTCCATAGATATTGATTAGGAAGAAGCCTAAATTATTGTTGATACTCCTTACCCAACCCCCTTGCCAATTCTTGTTGTTAACCATGGCCTCATAAGTTACTTTTCTCAGGTCCCATATGATTGCTAATCCTCTCGAGGCCCCTTCTGCATTCCTGCTATCAATCTTCTGGATACCCAGACTTTTACTTAAATTGAGCCCTTCTTCCCAACTAAGTTTAGTTTCCTGTAACATCACTATTTCTGCCTGAAAAGTGTTTAGAGCGTTCTTTAGCACGCGCTTCTTGTTAGGGGCCATTAATGCCCCTAACATTCCAAGTGATGACCTTCATTTCTCTGTGGGAAGGCCCTTCCCCTTCCCATCATGCAACAGTGAGGTAGTTTTAATTTGACCATTTGCAACTCCAGCCTACAAAAATAAATCCGCAGTTGATTTCCTTCCCCTTTTCTTAGGGACTTTTCCATAATCCTAGCTGGTCTTATCAGGACGACAAAGATCCAGTCCTAATTTTGTAGGAGGTACTAAGTTCTCTCCTTCAGGAGTTTCATCCTCCTTTAGACCAAATAAAGCTGCTTTCTCTTGTAACTCTAGATCATTAAGGTTTGTAAAATTTTCAAACTGATCTTGAGGGTTGATCATGACCTCCTCCAATGTCCTATCCACTTTATTATCCATTTCCATTTCCATAATTTTAGCTGAGTACTTGCTTTTCTTTGCTGATTTCTTCCATATTGATGAAGTCCTCTACTATTTGTTCTACCACTGTTTCAATAACTTCATTACTTAAATGCTCAAGACCTATCATGATGTTCTCCTCTTCAATCCCTGCTTCCCTAAGAATTTCTCTCGCATCTTCTTTTAAAGGCAGCAGTCTGTCTTCTTCCAAGCTCAAGAAACCATTATTTCTAACTTCGTTCTCCAGGAGTATTTCTTCCCCTACCCCTGCAGTCATTGTTGATATATAATCTGAGGTATTTTCTTTGTCTTGATCTTCTACCCCCCTGTTGTTGGAGGACCTCATCCTCTTCAGCTATTTCATTAGTGTCACTCCCCATAGAAGCATTATTTCCATTATTGTCTGAATGGTCGTTTTCAGAGTTATTATTATTCTCCATATTTTCTTCCTCTAACTTCTTTTTCAGTATGATCTCGGTTTTAGCTATTTCTTTATCTTCACCAGTAGTCTGATCATTGATTATGGAATCTTCTGCCACTGTAGTGGTGCTTTCTTCTGTCAACCTTCCTTCCTCCAGTTGTATGTTCATCGTGCTTGGTTCTTGATTTCCTAACTCCTCATCTGGAATGGTTGCCAAAGGGATAACATCTCTCAAAGTGGTGGGTGTCTCCAAATTGTCATTAGTGGCTCCTCCCCCACTCAAGTTCTGAATGCTCTTATTCGGTATGTGTTCATCTATGGGTTGTTGTGATGCTACTTTATTGATTTCTGCTTCATCTTCCACAATTTGTCCTTCCTCCACCTCGGTTGTTTTGGGAAGTTGGGGGTTGATATTAATCTGCTCATGTCTGGGTCGAGAGTTTATGATGAATCCACCTTTCTCCCTATTAAAGCAAATGTGAACTCCGTTGTCCAATCTGAAAGGTTTAGGAGTAGGTGTCTTACTAAAGTTACGAGACAGATTCTTGAGTCTAAATACAATGTTTTCAGAGATAGGGCCTATGTATAGTTTTGGTTTGATGAGATATTTTACATTTGCTGTGGTTAGCTCTATTGTTTTTAATTGAGAAAGACTATTGTCAAGTCTAACTAGCATTTTGAGGTCAAATGAATGTACCCAATCCTCTTCCAGTCCTATGAATCTCCCTAATGAATCTCCTAGTCTGAATAGTATTTGTGAGTGCATTAGCTCAACAGACAGATTTCTAAATCTAATCTATTTATACTAATTATTGGAGTTATGATGACTGGGATTGAATTTAGGATGCCAGTCAATAAATATAAAATTATAGCCTTTAAAGAAAACAAAATCCCCAAACAACAGATTATGTTTAAGATCTACCTGTTTGCAATCAATGTATAAGAAATCATTGGAGAGGATGGTAATACTTACCTGGCCTACATACATTTGTTCCCACCAGCTCGCAATAATCCCAATGGTTTGCCCATTCCCGCACCATTTGGCAAAGAGACCATGCTTTCTACAGTGCATCCTCAAACCCTTTGTATAAGTGTTTTCTGTGATTGTCAGATTTGAGTCCAAATTAGTGACTCTGTAGTTTGGGGTTCTGCTTCTGTCCTGCCAAGCACGTGCCCTAGGAATAGACTCTCCACTGGTTTGCTCTGCTTGTTGTCTAAACGCATGCCAGGGCTTCTGGTGAGGTCTAGGTATATTAATATTATTACCTCAGTTTCCCTTCATTGGAGGAATTCTAAAGGATTCCTTCACATTGCTTTGTGATGGAGGAATTCTATTTTGAGTTCCCCAATTTCTCAAATTGCCGTCTGCTGACCGAGGGATTTGATATTCATGAAACTTGGCTTGAGGGTTTATGGGTCGCTGAATATTACATGAGGTCCCCTGGATAAACCCTCGATTCCCATGTCAGGCTTTTGATAAGGGAAGGCTTGTGAGGGGGATCACCGACCTAGATCTGCAATTTGCGCCTAGGGTTACAAGTTTGGACCTGAAGCACAACTCAAAATGCTTGATGTAACGGGTACCACCCACATGCCTCTGCCTATAGTTCCTGCCTTAGTTTGACTGCTTGATGCTTGTCTGGCCCTTCGGTTCGTCTCCACTTGCCACCCTTGCTCATTCTGCCCTCCATGATTATAATTCTGTGATTCAGGACGCCGCTCCTTCCTGGTATTTACCACAGCAGATTGAGGAATTCTAGATTTTCGATGTGAAAGCCCATCTTTGACCTCTTGAATGGAAGGAATCTGGCAGCCCAGAACCTCAAACTTATTTGCAGAGTGCCCTAAAGGGCCATAAGTAAAATCCCTGATCTGTGCGAATGTATTTGTATTTTGATAGTTTCCTGCTCTTAATCGCATAGTTTGCTGCTTTCGTGTGCGAGCTATTTTGAATATTTTGCCCATTCCCAATGCATTCTTTTTATTCAACTCTCTTGTATCCAAAAATCAGGCGATTTCCATGTAATTAAATTTAACGGTTATTAGTGATTTGTATTTTAATCAATATAAATGTTACTACTGTGCAGGTCTATTGCCCTTTCTGTAACATTCCTTATCAAGGGAATAAGGATGCACTTATTTTGCTATGTCCCTGTTCAAAGGTATGGGTGTAATTGCTCATTTATAATTGATCATATTTATCAAAAATCACAACTACAAGTACTGTTCTCTTTGTTGGATTTTTTAAAATTTTTTTATATGAAGATATCTCTATCTTTATCATCAAATTTATCTTTTTATTTTTACAAACATAAAGTTTTGTTTTAGTTTCGTTATTCTGAATCTCAAAAGTGGATTAATATATATTTATTGAAGTGAATGTTTCATGAATATTTTTAACTAAAATTGATGGTGCCACGACTACTGGCAGTGCCAGAAAATTCACTCCAGTCCTCTTTACTTGCTGCTTGAACAATGAGAGGCTGCATTGCTTTAGGCAACTCATGCAGCTTCAAGGAAAAATATCATGATTCTTTGCTGCAGTCTATTATGCAACCTCTAACTTGCTGCAGGTAAGCCAATAACTACCTAAATCAATCACTAGGAGCTCACACCCAGTTTACCTGTTCCTGCAGGTAAAGACATCATATGTACACACAAAGACGAGCATATACATGTAATGACTACAACAGGGGAAGCTAATTAATCAGACAAACTCACACCAAGGATAGACAAAAAATCTGACACATACAAGCATATTGAAAGGAAACAATTTTAAATACATATCTTGTTTCATTATATCAATTGAAAATACATTTCTTTAATACAAGTCGGCAGAATTTGAGTTCCCCTGGGTTCACACACACACACACACACACAAAATATACAGCCTTGTACAAAGATGAGATTCTCTGTCCCCTCAAACTTCCAAACTCTCCCGAAAGCTCTCTCTTTCTCATCTTCTCACCTCACGTCTCTTTGTTTTCTTTAAATCTTTCTCTAAATCTTACCCCTCTACCCTCTTCACCTCACATAACCTCCTTTTTCACAAAAGGACGAACAATGAGTTGTGCAATAAAATGTATCCCACTAACAAAATTCCCTTGTCTTTTTTGTCCTTATTCAATCTCCAATGCAGCCTTCTTAGTTTCTTATTTCCTCTTATGCATTCACCTGGTCTTCAGCTTCTTACATGCGGCAGAAAGGGCCAACCCATGACTATTTAGTATTTAGAGTATCCAAATACTAATAGTATATAAATGCAAGACAACAGGGACACAGATGATTAGAGTCAACCCTATGCCACAATCATATAAATAAGGGAGGCGGGGCAAATTACACAACCGCCCCCCCCCCCCCCCCCCCCCCCGCCCCGCCCCGCACCATCTCACATACATATACATTTATGACATTTACCCCCCTTCTCCAGGGGCACTTCTTTAGGTTTGTCATCTGACTCGATTTCACAGCAACAAACAGGAGACTTGACATGAGCATCAACATTTAAATTTACCTCGAGGTCCTTCAGCACATCCACTAACGCCTTGTGAGTCCTTCGGACTTTGTCCATTAAATCCTGTAAGTGTTGCAGATGACAGTTGAAGAACACCTCAACTTGAATACCAACCCCATCTATATCATCATGGAGCACATAAATGCTTACAACCATAGACAGCACAGAGGCACAACTTAGCGATTTGGATGCATCAAACATATTCCTCTGCCCAATGAATTGATTAGGATCCAGTAATAGCTTCAAGATGGCTTCCCTTATGCACACATAGGGAGTGCCATTTATACTTCTTGCCAATTCCCAAATGTGAATCATCCATGTTGGTAAATTAGGATTCAAGATCTCTTTCTCCTTGTATATTTTTTTATCATAACTTCACCACACTTTTTCTCCTTCCTTGTAGTTGTCTTAGACCCAATGCTTAACCTTATATTATCCTCTGCACTGTGATGCTTGCCTTTGCTGCCACCAACTGAGGAGGCCATTTCAACAAAGTGCAAAAGCCCAGAGTCAAAGCACCAAAAAGCTTTCCCTTGAGCTGGAGCTCTCACACTGACTTCACATACCAGTTAGAGTATCCAAATTCTAATAGTATATAAATGCAAGACAACAGGGAGACAAATGATTAGATAGAGTCAACCATATGTCACGATCATATAAACAAGGGAGGCAGGGCAAATTACACAGCCCCCCCCTCCCCCACTTGACATACATATACATTTATGACATTTACCCCCCTTCTCCAGGGGCACTTCTTTAGGTTTTTCATCTGACTCAATTTCACAGCCACAAACAGGAGACTTGACATGAGCATCAAAATGTAAATTTACCTTGAGGTCCTTCACCACTTCCACAAATGCCTTGTGAGTCCTTCAGACTCTGTCCATTAAATCCTGTAAGTGTTTCAGGTGACAGTTGAAGAACACCTCAACTTGAATACCAACCCCTTCTATATCATCATGAAGCAGATAAATGCCTACAACCATAGACAGCATAAAGGTACAGCATAGGGATTGGGATGCATCAAACATATTTCTCTGCCCAATGAATTGATTAGGATCCAGTAATAGCTTCAAGATGCCTTCCCTTATGCCCACACAGGGAGTGCCATCCATACTTATTGTCAATTGCCAAATGTGTAACATCCATGTATGTAAATTAGGCTTCAAGATCTCTTTCTCCTTGTATGTTTTTTTAATCGTATCTTCACCCCTCTCTCTCCTTCGTCATCTTATACCCAATGCTCAACCTTATATTTTCCTCTGGACTGTGACGCTTGCCTTTGCTGCCACCAGCTGAGGAGGCCATTTCAACAAAGTGCAAAATCCCAGAGTCGAAGCACCGAAAAAATTTCCCTTGAGCTGGAGCTTTCATACTAATTTCATATACCAAGATGCCAACTCAATGCTTCATACAATGAGTTCACACCTGGGAGATTAATGATAATCTCATCCCAACGAACCAGTAGCATAGAATACCATAAATTTCACTATCCCTTTATGTATGTGAGAAAGTTAAGATCTTACTGCAGAAGGAAATCTGCCACCTTCCAGCTCATCCACTTCCCACTGCCACATGTCTACTGTATTGCTTTTTTTTGATCGGTAAAATCGGATTTTTATTCATATTTTCAAAAGGTACAAAAAGATTTTCAGGTGTTACATTGTATTCCAAAGCTGCAAAAAACCAGTCGGTAACAGCACCAAAGACTGTATAAACACAGAAAACAAAACTCAAAAAAGACATATGAGAGTACCCCATGTTTTACATTGAAGATCATGGTACTTTGTTACCCCTCCAATCGCCATATTCACAAAAAACCCATTCACAAAAAACCCAAAGCAGTAATACTATCAGATCCCACCAATCCTATCGAAACTAGCCGCAAGCCTCCTCCTCCGAGAAATTGGGAATGGCCCCTGCCGCTGAAGCAGAAGCACCTCCAGTCATGTATTTCTTCTTTGGGAGTTGACGACGGATTTGGGGCCTTCCGGTACTGTCGATAGGTGCTGTCGACTTCATTGGAGTTGACTTCTGCCGCTTTGCTTTGGCAGGGGCTCCTTGTACTCTACGAGCCGCCACTTTGTCGAGAAAGTCTTGGATGAAGACCCAGCCTCGCCTTACTTCTGGGAGATGCACCGCTTGTGGTTGAGTGGAGCTCCATACCACTAGAGGCTGGACCTCTCCAGACCCACCTCTGATAGAATGCCAGGGCCCATGAAGAATGCGAAGTCCTACACCCAACTCGGCCCTATGGACAATGCCTTCCATGCCGACAACCCACTTTGGTTCCAAGCACTGCAAGGCCACTGAGAGGACCTTCGTCTTAGAATTCCCCACCATGAGACCAAGGGCCAGAAAAAGCGAAGAAATATCCAGGTTGGTTCAGGGTCTCCATTCATGATTTAGGAATTCATCCCCGAACAAAGTTACTAGCGCCTCCATAAATTCGGGCTCAACAAATCTAAAGACATTGCCCAGCCTCTGCGTAGTAATTTCATTACGGAACGCAGGGAGTTGCTTTGGGGAATTGAGTGAAAAATTCGCCTCCATAACCCAATACTCGAACTTTCTGTGGAATGAACCAAGAGCAAACTACTTCCAATGGCGGATACCTCTCTGCGCTACAGAAATTATCTGATAGATTGTGAAGAGAGATCCCCGAACTTTCGCTTTTAAAGAGGAGTTTCAATAGATTTCTGCCTTCATGACTGCAATCTTCATAAATGCTCGTCGTACACAATCCCATCAGCCCTTATAACACTTGCCGCCGAATATGTGCGGAAGGGAGAGGAGGTATTGAATGTATAGATGGAAATCTTATCATTCATCAATACAAGTGATACTTGCACTCATGCGAAACTGGGAGATGACACTTGTCTGTTCCTTGTGRCGAATTTCARTCAAGTTGATGATTCAAATTTATTTGTTTATGCGCCACTACTTTGAAGTACACAAAATCAGCTGATATTAYTGCCCGYGCCACCATTTCTTTAAATGATGCTATTTTGGAGAATCCCAATGACACTACCCTTATGTCATCTAATCCCATCTGAGATCAATTTGACTATAATCCTCAAGTAATTCGGTAGTATTGGGTGCTCTTCTAACTCCAATATTTGAGAGTGAATCAGCAAGGCCGTTGGCTTCCTGAGGAACATGGTTGATTTGAACCTCTGTGATCTGGTTAAGTATGGCTCGGATACTGCGGATATATGGATTCAAATACCAGGCCTCCATTGCACCTTTTTTTATGCCATTAATAACAAGCAATGAGTCACCTTCTATTATTACTTTTTGAACTCCTAGAGAAATTGCCAAGCGGGCAGCTTCGAGTGCAGCTTGGCATTCTGTTGCATTGTTTGTTCCATCTAGCAAGCGGCAAGCACCTAAGGCAACTATATCACCTTTGGCGGACCGTGCAACATAGCCAGCCCGAGCGACCGGGATTCCCTTTTGAGGCACCATCAAAATTAATTTTGGTCCAACTCAGCGGTGTGGGGATCCACTGAGGTTGCTGATGAGTGGTCGGGGTAGGTTTAGGCCTACAAAGCCCATGAACGGGCCATGTCTACTGTATTGCTACTTACTCCCATTTTCAAGCAATTTGTATAAGTTTTAACTGTTTCATATTAATCTTCGCAAATAATCAATAGAAAAATGATGATTTTTATTGTCCAAACAAGTAATTGCATTGCACCTAACTTTCCCCTATTGAATATAAATACATAGTATAATAAAAATTAATATATGCTAATTAAAAAATATAAATAAATTGAATATAATCAACCTAGATTAATTAATTTAGTTGGAATGATATGATTATAATAAATGGATAATCTAAAATTATATGAGATATGGCATTTAGTTTTTGGTATGCAATAAAGAGTGATATGCTAATCAAGTATACATATGGATGCTCTCAATATGCTTGTTATTTGGAAACCATAAAAGACAGAATTTTGTGCAGGTTAGACATGTGTTGTGTGGGATCGAACCTATGCTTCATGGACATGTTGTAATGTGTAGCCCTGCTCTACAATCCACAAGTTTGATCTCACATATTGTGTACTTTTGCAACCTAGCTTGCTCCATTCTTTATTGTCTATTGGATATTAAAAACCACCTGAGAGAAGCTTGCAAGAGGTTTACATTCTCCTCATCAATCTCTTAGGTTACCAGACTAATGCCTTTAGCGAGTGACCAATGACAATAGGATCAAGCATGCAATGGCCAAGATGATTTTGATGTAAATGTTGATTCCTTTTAAAGCTCCAAATCAAAGTGTTCCTTAAAGTGTGAATGCTCTAGGATTGCTTGATGATTCCTAGATGCATGTAAATCTTTAAATATATGTCTTTAAATACCAAGACATAGCAAATAGTCACATGGACATGTTTCAAGTCAACTCCCAATAGCTAGTGAAAAAGGGTAGGAGTTGGCAATTTGAATTTGGGGTCAAATCCATGCTATGAAAAACCCCTTGCATTACAAAAATGACTCAGGAAAACAAATGTAGGATTTTGAGGCAAGAATCAAGGGTATGAGAATTTGGACCAATAATGAAGCAAATGTATGAAAACATGTGCAAATAGGAGGGGAATAAAAGAGACTAAAAAAAATGTGTAAAGGTGAACATAAAAGAAGATAAAAAAGGATAAGTTGGAATTGGAAAAGAAGCCAAAGTTAACATAGGAGTGTTCTGCATATCTAATGCTAGAGCATCCAGCAGTAGACAATGATCCACATCATCCAAAACAAAAGGGTATTTTAATTTTTTTTTTTCATCCTTTTGTGTTTGTTGTTTTGTTTAGTGTTCAAATTTTTGTCAAACAATTCCCCTGCAATTCTTGGAGGATTTAAGTGCAATTTTGGGGGATCTGAGGAGACTTTTAAATTTCCACAAGCATCTATGATGTAGATTGGAGGATGTGAGCGTCAAAAGCTGTTAGTTTTGGGAGGCTAAGAGGATGCTTGGGAAGAGTCCTGTTTTCTTCTCTTACTGCTACGTCATCAAAAAAGGAAAAAGACAGGATGATAAAAGGTGTAGAAAGAAACAAAGAAAAAATTGCATGTAAGTGTTTAGGGAGAATCTAGAATGCTTTAGAAGACTGCCACTAGTTGGAATTAGGGACATGCAATAGTGGGGAAATGGAAGTTTACCCCATGCTATCACTATTTTAAGAGAAGTAACCTACCATTTGACTCAAAAACTACATAGTTGAATACTGATAGCAATATCACAAGAAGTAACCTAGGCTTGAAATGTTGTAATTTTTGTCATTGAAATGATAAACCAAAAACTATTTTAATTGTCTTGTTTTGTTTGTCATGTTTAGTTGTCTGTGTGGAAGAAGGGCATAATCCTATGTTTTAAATTAAATGTTCTATAGTTGAATCTATCCTTGCTGGCTTGTTGGATTGGATACTTGTTCAATTAGGCATCCACTTAGGACCGCATCAGATGGTATCCACTGCAGTTCATCCTTGTTGGACTAGTATGAAGAAACTCTTGCAGAGAAAAGTGTTGCAAATTGTGAAAGGGAAGTTTTGCAAATGTAGAGGAGCACTGTGAAGATTTTGTTGTGGCTTTGGCAGGTAGTGAAATAGAGATTTGTAGTTGTGTGCTAAAGGAATTTAAATGAGGTTCTCTTAGTAGGAGTAACTAGAGTTGCTAACTTGGTGCAAACGATGAGAAAGATCCAAGAAAGATTGGCTGCAGTGGAGATAGCACAAAGACGGGGGATTAATATTGGTATGTAAGTGACGATGAAAGAGAGGGAACCAAAGGATCCCAAGGGCCTAAAGAAGAGGTAGCTGGGACCAATTTTTTCAAAGCCATGGTGAAGATTAGGAACAAGCCCTAAATAGTTACACCTTGTTATGGAAGGAGCTTGAATGCTAAAGAGCTCATGGATTCGATTGCAGTATCACAAATTATTTTGGTTTTGAGTAAATGGAAGAGTCTAGGAAAGTGAAGTTTGCTTGTACAAGGGTAAAGAGTCGTGCTTCTCTATGGTGGACCCATGTACAAATTTAGAGGCAAAATTGTAATAAAGTTACCTTAGCGACTTATATTAGTATTAAAATATTTATTTAGTTGGGAGTTAGTTTCTTGTAGGTAGTTTTGGGAAGTTAAGAGAATACAATGCTCTATAACATAGTTCGCAAGGTTGGACTTATAGAGTACTCGACAAGCCCAAAATTTTCAATTCAGCAAAAACTCGGCAAAAACTTGACAAAAACTCAGCTACTTAGCTAGTACTAAAAATAAAAACTTGTTAAAGAAACATATTTTTTTTGCAAAATTCAATCATAAAATGTATTAAATTAAAAACTGACATCTTGAAAGAGAAAATGCATGCTAAAGAGCTCATGGATTCGATTGCAATATCAAACATTATTTTGGTTTTGAGTAAATGTGTAATGTCCTCATTTTTAGGCACATGGGATTAGCTTATTTCTGTGACCCTCGTAGGCTAATCAGGATGTTGGAGGGGGTCGTGTGGCAGAGCTAGTGGTCAGTTTCCTCTCTGGAGGTTTGTGATGCCAGGATTGCTCTTCGTTTGAGTCAAAATTGATAGACTTACTATTTATAGTAAGTGTTATTTTTGGGCGATAGTCATGATTGCTATTTTTAGTAGGGCGCCTGTGCATTGGTATTAGTGGGGTTGTGAAGTTAGTTGTAGAGTTTCCAGTTTGAGGGACTTACTATTTACAGTAAGTCTATTTTTGGCCAGCTACTATTTTTGGGATGACACTTAGGCATGCAGGTTCAGTTGATGCTCCTGGTTCTTGTTGATTGGAGTTATTTGCGTATGATTATTTAATTAAGTTTATTTCATTAAATAATCATTATTTGCCTAAATCAATGATTAATTATATGAGCTCATTAAAAGGTTATATTATATTAAGTCAAAGGGGAGTTATGAGCTTATATTGTAAAGTGTGCTTATTAGTAAAAAGTGTGAAGTGGAAGTTAGGGTTCGATTTGTAAAGAAGACTTTATAAAGGCTTCATGGGAAAAATCGAATTCAGGATCATTATGCTATTCTTTTCATTGGAAACTTGGTTCTTGAAAATGGAGAAGTTTGGAGAATTCATCTTGGCAGGAAACGTAGTTCTCCTGCAAGTTTGTGAGACACTTTGAATCAGCAAATGGGTGCTAGTGAATTGTGTAATTTTCAGCATTGGAGGAAGATTAGTCTTGGAGTGTTTGACACCATTTTTAGGGAGATTGTTTGGTTCTTAGTTGGGCGTGGAGCTTTAATCTCTAACAACCGCCACCTTTCATAGCTCTTGCAGCTAGAATTGAACCGCTGGAAGAATATCAGCAGCCGCCACTCCTTCCTTCATCAACCGCACCAATATTTTGAAATTGTGGGCTTATACTTATCAGCCGCAGCCAGAGTTGGAGTAGTAACAAATCAGGTTTATAACAATGAATTATTTGTTTAGTTTCTTTCATGGAAGTTGAATATTTGTAAATTTGTTTTAAATCAGAATGTTTAGTGATGGTGTTGATAATTAGGAATTGGGGTTTTGAATTTGCATCAAGTAGAATACATGGTTATTTGTATTTAAAAGGAAATTGATTTGTTAAAGGACATTGGTAATATTATTGTTATTACCTGGCAAATTATTTGAAATAAATTCATAAACATTGCAATTTTCAAAACAACTACATCTTGGCAAAGTAAATTCAAAGATAGAGCCAGGCAGGCTCTTTACAGTGGTATCAAAGCAATTTTCCTGCCATCCTGTGCGGGTGATATTTATTGGGCTTGATTGTTTGACTTGAGTGATCAACACTCTAGTTTTTATAGTAGTCACGGATAGATATAGGAAATCTAGTACTCATAGAAACCAGTTAGACAGTTCGTCTCAATTAAGAAAACAAACAAATGCTTTAGTTAAGGATATGGAGAAACGAAGGCAAACTTTGGAAAGATTAAATGCGCCACTTTTAAATCCGACAACTGTCGATAGGGCAACAAATTATTTGGTTTCTTTGTTTAGTAGGTCCTCTTCTTAGAGAAGAAATGAGGAGAGACGTGAGTATTATACAGGTGAGATATCCAGGAATATCTATGACGAATTTTCAACAGCTGCTGATTTGGGGGAGATGTCCCTGTACTTAGTGGACCAGCCACTCGTCCTGTTTGCACATCAGAGGGTGGAGATTCCTTACAGGGACATGTGGATGTGCCTGACTTGTTAGCAGATAGTTGTACTGAGTTTCAGCATCCTGAGCCTACCAGAGTTGGTGACACGAATCAGGCTGGTGACATGTCTACTGCTATTGACGACAGTCTTGCATCAGTTGGTAGCAGTATCAGTGATACAGGGTCTGATTTTCCAGACACCAGACTTTTATTTGAGCCTGTTGTTGATGCCATGGATGGTGTGATAGTGGAGGATGTTGTAGATACCACTAGGGATTGTGACACCATGGATGATGGTGTTATTTTTGAGGACTGCGAGGAGTATTTGAGCTCTAACAGCTTGGATGTTTATGACAGTTGTCACAGTGTGGAGTCAGTACAGGAGATTGCGGTCTTTCCCTGTACTGAGGATGTGAGCATGGAGTCACCTAATGATGACACTCAGGAGTGGAGTGGTATAGATGAGTTAGGTGACATAGGTTCATGCCACTGTGTAGAGGATTCACGTGAGGACATTGAGTCATGTATGCAGCCTAAGATAACAGAGGGGTCTCAGATAGAGGATGTTGATACTAGCATCGCGGATACCTCCGATGTTGAGTGTGAGGATGATGTTGGCTGCAGTGTGTTTGATTTTCTATATCCGACTTAGCGTTGTCATTCGGTGGTGGTGGGTTCCAGGATCCTTTTCTGCTGGGACTCACAGATGAGGATGGGGAAGCATATGAGTGGCAGGAGTTTGTTTCAGCTAGAGCTTCCATTCCTTCAGATGAGATTATTTCTTGAGTGACAAATGAGGATGACTCTATTTGTAGCGAGTCATGTTTGATTTATTAGACCTTAGGGGAGGATTCAGAGTTGTTAGTGAGTGAGGATGGGTCCCAGGATCTGGATTGTCATGTGGTTTTAGAGGACGAGGTAGCTGAGGATTGCGATGAGTGGGATTCAGCAGCAGCTTCCTCAAGGGTAGATGAGGACGAGTCCGATGTTAGTACTCAGTTTGTAGATGTGTGCTCGGATGACAATACACAGAAATTCGGTGATCTTGAGGGGGTTTGTTGGATACAGCTTCCTTCCATAGTGTGGACAGTGCAGTTGAGATTGTGCACAGGAGACCCGTTGTGAAGAGTCATCATGTGACTAGCCAGTTGAGATTCAGTGAGAGAGACATTACTTCTACTCTCGAGCATTTCGATGCCGCTCGTCAGTTGTTGGCTGTTTATGGTTGGGGTGCTCTTATGGAAGATGAGCACGATAGTGGTTACCTTTCCATGATATAGATTTATTCCTTGCGGGAGGCTTTCAGGATTTTGAGACAGGATTATTTACAGTTAGTAGCCGACCGAGATCATGTAGTTGAGTGGGGGAGTACGACATATGAGGCTCTGATGGACAGAGAGGAGGAGGTGAGCGAGCTTACTTAGGAGCTCATAGCGACTTCTAAGGCTTTAGAGAGCACTTAGTTGGCTCTTCAGGAGTCGCAGTTGCAGTTGGGAGAGGTGACTGTGGAGTTGGAGAGGATTCAGTCTTTACCAACCATAGATCCAGTTCAGTTGCAGATAGTAGTGGTTAGTGGCGATCAGCTTCCACAGTTGGCAGTGATGGATGTATTGGGGACACAATTACATTCATCCTTGAGACAGATGCAATAGATGCAGAGGAGGTTAGTGCACGAGTGGAGGACAGTAGAGAGTTTTGTGGTATCTAGTTCTCCAGTTGTTAGCATGATGGCAGATGATATAGAGCAGGTTTTTGGGAGTCCTATGGTAGCCAGTGTGGATTTGTCCGAGAGTTGTGTCAGTTGCTGACACCACTCCCTTTGATTCATAGGACATAGACAGGGTATCATCTGGTTTGGAGGCTAGTTCTCATGATGATTTGTTTCCTTTTTTCGGAAGAAAATCTATTCCTTCTTTTCATACAAAAGATAGTGATAGGCAGTTGGTAGTGCCGAAGGTTCTGAGGAATCAGCTGTGGATTGCAGGGGAGCAGGTTGATGCTGCTTCTTATAATTTCTACCGCACAAAGTCATTCATGGAGTACTTGCTTGAGAGTCCGGTTTTGCAGGAGGGACCTTTTGGAGCTTCTGAGGGTACACTCACTCGGGGTTCTCGCGGTATTCAGATGTTAGTGGGGAAGATTGTAGATACCTTGACTACAATGCTTCCTCATCGAGGTTTTGTGGTTGGGTTTGTAGAGAGGGTTACCCAGGATCTTGCCCAACCTGTTGTTCAGAGTCAGAGATTGGAGCCATCTCTTGATTCGCGGTTTGATTTTGATGAGCCTCTAACATGGATTGGAGCATTTCGTCATGATTACATAGTGAGGAGCGCTCATATCTTCTCTTTTGACCCACCGATTGAGGACTTGTTTGCCAATCGGTGTGGGCTAGCTCTAGGATTATACCATTCTTCTGGGGATGGGTTTATTCCATCAACAGTTGATGGGGTTGGTTACTACAAGCTAGCAGGAGGTGACTTGCAAGGGCAGTTCATTCAGGATGGTTTTACAGTGGATGGATATCTGGATTACAGGAGTACACAGGGCAGATCGACAGGGAGTTCTGGTTTGTTAGATGGTTTTGGATATCCATTTTTTCTTGTTATGGATGGTTGTGAGTTTCATCTCTACCAGGATCGACTACAGGTTTGGCACTGTAGATTGTGTGGGTAACTATGGTTGGCATGGTGAGAGTTTGTTTTGGTTGGCTCAGTGGATGGTGATTTCATCATAGGAGTTTGCAGGTGATTGCAGGGACATTACTCCATTCTATCCTTGGGATCCGGGTGGACTTATGTGTTTTGTTTCCTGGGATTGCTTAGGGACAAGCAATTTGAGGGGGGAGGACTGTAATGTCCCCATTTTAAGCGAGCATTGGAGTTAGCTGATTTAGCCTATCACTGGGTCCTTGTAGGCTAATACTGGTGATTAGAGGACCCTGTTGTGGGTTTCGGCCCTGTTTTGAGAGACTTACTATTTATAGTAAGTCAACTGTTGGTTCCATGGTACTCAGATGATTTAGAGGAGTTATATGATGCTCTCAGATTTTATTTTCGGCTTCCGGTCTGGGCTAAGATTCTTGGGGGGAGCTTCTATTTCTAGTAAGTCACCCCGTTAGGTTCATTCATCATATTTCATCATCAGGATCACTCCTGTGCTGTCAGATTTTGATTCTGATGCTTCCTCTATTGTTTTCGCAAGACGGGTGAATTATGATTATTATTTATTTAAATCGGCTAAGGTTGCTATTTTTGTTGGAATTATATTTTGGGCATCTTAGTGTTATAGCTCGTTGGAACTGGGTTGAGAAGTTTTAAATCTTGAGCTCATAAAACAAGGACCTTATGTGTCAGAATATGGTTATTTTAATAAAAGGTCTCTTTTCATCATTAAAGTGGAGAGAAATATATTAGTTTATTATATTTCAAATGTGCACATAAAGCATAGTCTTTATGTAAGTGAAATGTGTGAATAAGAAGGTAGGGTTTGATTTCTTGTGGAGAGATTATAAAAGACATGGAGAAGAAATCGAAGGCATTATTGATTATGCTATTCATTCATTCTTGTTTGGGTTCGAATTATGGAGACAAGGGTTTGGGAAAAACATGCTGATTGAATCGGGAATTCAATTCAGTGTTTCAATCACTTTGAACTGGTGAAAGATTCCAATGAATTGTGAGTGTTTGGTGGAAGACATTTCGGCATTGAGTGAAAGAGCTTAGTGCTGGATATTTTTAAGGCAGAGAGTTTGCTATTTGCTGTTTTAAGGGAGAAAGTTGGTGTTTTGTTGGATGTGTGGTTGTCATAGCAGCCCATGGATGTAGAAAGGAGTAGTCGCCATCCCTTATAAGTTGCGGCTAGAAGTTGGTGAAGTTAGGGAACCTTACGCAGGTTCAAACCATGATGACTTCCTTTTTAAATAATAACATTGCATATGGTATTTGTTAATTGCAAATTTGAATTTGAAAATGAATTCAGAATTTCAACGACATATGTATTTCCATAGATGTTTAGAATTAAATTGTGCTTTGTATTTCAATTTGATTAATGTGGAGAAAAACAAAAGGGAAAACTATATATGTATTGTTGGAAAAATTTTAAAAAATCAGAATTCCAGACTTTAAGAATTTTCTTGCAGTCAAATCGAGGGTTAGAGCCAGGGAGACTCTTTACAGTGGTATCAGAGCAGTCTCCTGCCATCCTGTGGGGTGGAATATATTGGGCTTACTTGTTTGACTTGAGTGATCAACACTCTTGCTTTAATTGCAGTCATGGACAGATATAGGAAATCTGGAAAACATGGAAACAAGTTAGACAATTTATTTGAGTTAAGAAAGCAAACAAATGCCTTAGTTAAGGATATGGAGAAATGAAGGCAAACACTGGTAAGATTAAATGCGCCACTTTTAGATCCTGCAACTATCGATAAAGCAACAAACTACTTGGTTTCCTTGTTCAATAGGTCCTCTTCACAAGGAAGATATGAGGAGAGACGTGAGTTGTTTATAGGTGAGACATCCAAAAATCTCCATGTTGAGTTTTCAGTAGCTGCGGATTATGATGGAGATGTTCCTGTGCTTAGTGGATCAGCCACTAGTTCTATTTGCACACCTGAGGGTGGATATTGTTTACAGGGACATGTGGATGTGCCTGATTTGTTGGCAGATAGTGGTATTGAGTTTCAACATCCTGAGGCTACCAGAGGTAGTGACACGGATCAGGATGGTGACATGTCTACTGCCATTGATGAGAGTCTTGCATCAATTGGTAGCAGTATTAGTGATACAAGGTCTGATTTTCCAGACACTAGTCCTTTATGTGAGCTTGTTGATGATGCTGTGGATAGTGTGAGTAGAGGATGTTGAAGATACCACTAGGGATTCTAACACCTTTGATGATGGTGTTATTTTTGAGGACTGCGAGGAGTATTTGAGCTCTGACAGCTCTGATGTTTATGACAGTTGTCGAAGTGTGGAGTCAGTACATGAGACTGCAGTCTTTTCTTGTACTGAGGATGTGAGCATAGAGCTACCCAGCGATGACACAAAGTGTTACAGATGAGTTAGGTGACATAGGTTCATGCCATAGTGTAGATGATTCACGTGATGACCTGGAGTCATGTATGCAGCCAAAGATAGCAGAGGGGTCTCAGATAGACGATGTTGATACTAGCATTGTGGATACCTCTGATGTTGAGTGTGAGGATGATGGGTGTTGCAGTGTGTCTAGTTTTTTATATTAGACATTGGGTGTGGACTTAGTGTTGTCATCTAGTGGTGGTGGGTCCCAGGATCCTTTTCTACAGGGACTCATGGATGAGGATTGGGAAGCGTATGAGTGGCAGGAGTTTGTTTCAGCCAGGGCTTCCACTCCTTCAGTTGAGGTGTTTGTAGAGGTACCCAATAGTGATACCTCGTTGGTGGACATATGCGAGTTTGATAGCGCACATGAGGAGAGGGTTTATGAGGTTATTTCTTCGGTGAATTATGAGGATGACTCCATTTGCAACGAGTCATGCTTGATTTCTTTGAGTTGTTCATGGGTGATGACGGGACTCAGGATCGGGATTGTCATGTGGTTACAGAGGACAAGGTAGTTGAGGATTGTGATATATCAGATTCAGTAGCAGCTTCCTCGGGGGTAGATGAGGATGAGTCCGATGTCAGTACTCAGTTTGTAGATGTGTGCTCAGATGATAGTACACAGAGATATGGTGAACTTGAGGGGAGTTTGTTGGATACAACTTCCTTCCATAGTGTGGATAGTGCAGTTGAGATTGTACATAGGAGACCTGTTGGGCAGAGTCATCATGTGACTTGCCACTTGAGAGTTGGCGAGAGAGACATTTCTTCTACTCTCGAACATTTCGATGCCGCTCGTCAGTTGTTGGTTGTTTATGGTTGGGGTGCTCTTATGACAAAGGAGCACAGTGGTAGCTACCTTTCCCTGATAGAGATTCATTCCTTGCGAGAGGCTGTCAGGATTTTGAGACAGGATTATTTACAGTTGGTAGCCAACTGAGATCACGTAGTTGAGTGGGGGAGTACAACATATGAGGCTCTTATGGACAGAGAGGAGGTGAGCGAGCTTACTCAGGAGCTCATAGCGAATTCTGAGGCTTTAGAGAGCACTCAGTTGGCTCTTCAGGAGTCGCAGTTGCAGTTGGGAGAGGTGACTGTGGAGTTGGAGAGGATTTAGTCTTTACCAGCCATAGATCCAGTTCAATTGCAGATAGTAGTGGTTGGTGGTGAGTTAGCTTCCACAGTTGGCAGTGATGGATGCATTGGGGACACAATTACATTCATCCTTGAGACGGATGCAGAGGATGTTAGTGCACCAGTGGAGGACAGTAGAGAGAGTTTTGTGGTATCCGGTTCTCCAGTTGTTAGCACGATGGCAGATGATACAGAGCAAGTTTTTGGGAGTCCTGTGGTAGCCAGTGTGGATTTGACCGAGAGTTGTGTGCCAGTTGCTGACACCACTCCCTTTGATTCACAGGAAATGGACAGGGTATCATCTGGTTTGGAAGCTAGTTCTCATGATGATTTGTTTCCTTCTATCGGAAGCAAATCTATTCCTCCTTTTCATACACCTGATAGTGATAGGCAGTTGGTAGTGCCGCAGGTTCTAAGGAATCAGCTGTGGATTGTAGGGGAGCAGGTTGATACTGCTTCTTATAATTTCTACTGCACAAAGTCGTTCATGGAGTACTTGCTTGAGAGTTCGGTTTTGTAGGAGGGACATTTTGGAGCTTTTGAGGGTACACTCATTCGGGGTTCTGGCGGTATTCAGATGTTAGTGGGGAAGATTGTAGATACCTTGACTACAATGCTTCCTCATCGAGGTTTTGTGGTTGGGTTTGCAGAGAGGGTTACCTAGGATCTTTCACAACCCGTTGTTCAGAGTTAGAGATTGGAGTCATCTCTTGATTCACAATTTGATTTTGATGAGCCTCTGACAGGTATTGGAGCATTTTGTCATGATTACATAGTGAGGAGCGCTCATATCTTCTCTTTTGACCCACCGGTTGAGGAATTGTTTGCGTGTCGATGTGGGTTGGCTCCAGGATTATACCATTCTTTTGAGGATGGGTTTACTTTATCAACAGTTGATGGGGTTGGTTACTGCAAGCTAGAAGGAGGTGACTTGCATGGGCAGTTCATTCAGGATGGTTTTACAGTGGATGGATATTTGGATTATAGTACACAGGGAAGATCGACAAGGAGCTCTGGTTTGTTAGATGGTTTTGGATATCCATTTTTTCTTGTTATGTGTTGTCCTCAAATTTGAGATCACAAAATTGTGGCAACCCTACGGAATTTTCTTGTCAATTCATAGTAGTATCCTCTATGATTTGAATGTCTTGAATGGAGTGTTAATAGGGATAATTCGTCATCCCTGAAAAGTCCTTTTTAAACACACATTTCATGCGTTCTTAAGTCTTTTTCTTTGTTTTTCTTTTTCTTATTTGACGTTTAGTCTCTGCTTTTCCCTTGAGTCGATAGCCCTTTGAAATACGCTCTTTTTGAGCTAACTTAGACATCAAACGGAGTAGTACAACTCAAGTTATGATGTAAAAGGTGAGGTTTTCAAGCCGACTGCATATTCTTTAAAAACCCTTAAAAGGTGTGGTTTTTGAAGTCAATTACACGAGTTTGAATTATATTTAATATATTAAGTGGATTTTATAGTCCATTTTCAAATTTCAACTCATTCCGAGTTGATTCGACTATAGTTTTTAATA
>MU226364.1:2426897-2458685 GCA_018584345.1 Thuja plicata | reverse complement strand
CACCACTCACCCGGACTACCAGTTATCCACCATCAAAGAAAAAGAGCTTGGTTTTTAGTGAAGAGACTTCTTCCTTTTTCAAACCATTAGTTCAATCTACTCCACCTTTTAATTCAATGGCCGCAGGTCCATGGGGAACAGCTTTTGGTCCTCTTGATCTTACTCCGCCTGTACACACTCTTCCTCCAGGATCTCGTAATAACTTTCTCAAGTTCTATGGAGATGGAAAGCAACATCCTGATGAGCATATTAAAGCTTTCTATATTGCATGTGGTGTTCTCGGGGTAGAGCACGAAGATGTGTCAGTCAGGCTCTTTGTAGAGACTTTGCAGGGTATTGCTTCTGATTGGTTTTTCAATCTCGCAACCGGCTCTATCACAAGTTGGGATTCTCTTCAAACCAAGTTTGAAGAACGTTTCAAGCTTGCCGAAGATGAGCATGCTTTGCTCGCTCAACTGACTCAAATGAAGAAGGACGCGCAGGAAGGAATGCGCGAGTTCATTGCTAAATTCAACAAGTTGGCAAATAGAATTCCTACTGCTTCACGGCCTACTCCTGAAAATCTAAAGTGTTTCTTCATCAATACACAGTTGCCTGAAGTTAGTTTTCTTTTGAGATGGTTAGTTCCTATAAGTTTATCTAATGCTCAAACTCTGGCAACAGAGATTGAAGATGATCTTATCATGGCTGGAAAGATCCGCAAAGATAAGACAAGAGGGAATTTTTCAAATGGAAATTCCTATAATGATGCATCTACTTCAAGCAGTACAGATCCAATGGTTCAAAAACTAGCAAATGAAGTGCTAGCACTGAAGAAGCAGATCTCTCAAGGATCATTTGCTACCCCGTATAAAGACATTCCAAGGAGAACATTTCCTAATGCTGCTCATAATTATGCAGCAAAGAATCAGGCAAAGCTTCCTCCTCCGGAGAGGCTTGCTCTTGAAACCCCGCCAGGCAGGACAGCCACGGGGTATTATGAAAATGATCAACCTAGTGTAACACTAGATGATTATCAAACGGAGGAGAATGCTGCCCATTATGTTGAAGATGAAGAAGCAGCTGGCGACTCTAACATTGGGTATGTACATTATGATGGTACCGATCCAGAGGAAGATTTTGCTCATGCCTATGCAGTTATGACACGATCTCAAACGAAGATGGCACGGCAGAAGGAAGAAGATAAGTCGAATCAAGGTACTCAGGTGCCCATACTATTGCCAAAAGAGGAAATCCTCTTCCTATTCTTCCTAAAAATAGCCAAGTAAGTTTTCCTCCTCAGTCAGTATCTACTAATGTACCGAAACCTAGTGTGTCTAATCCTAAGAATCAAACAGACATTTCTCTTACATCCTTGGCAAGCTCATTCCAAGCTTTTGATATCATAGACCATGCCAAGAAGACTAAAATTCAAATGTCTGAAGTAGAATATTTACAAGCATACCCAGATCAGCTGGAGAGGCTTAATAACTTTGTCAAAGAATCTCAACCCGCACAGGCTTCTGTTGCTGTCCTAGATTCATAGAATCTTCCAAACAACTTGGTAACAATTCCTTCATCCGTTCCAGGAAAAATAGAACCTTTCTATATTTCCCTGCTGATTAACGGTTACAAGTTAAGTAATTGTGTCATTGATTCTGGGGCGTCAGATAATGTTATGCCAGCTAAAGTTGCTAATGCTTTAGGCTTAACTTTGACAAAATCCTTTGGCAATTGTTATTCCATGGAGAATAAACAAGTACCACTTAAAGGTCAGATCAAGGATGCTCAGTTTGCATTCTCTTCCTTCCCTGAAAAGAAGAACAAAATGAGGGTCCTTGTTGCGGACGTTCTTGCCTCCTATGTTATGCTCCTGGGTCGAAATTTCTGTAAAGACGTTGGAGGAGAGCTAAGCATGGATGTCTGAAGCACGAATCCCTGTTAAGGGGGTTATGCAGAAATTGCTTCTAGAGAGGGAAACAAAGTACACAGTGGTGAAATCAGATGATCCCCGTTCTCAGATTCTTTTTGAATCAGCTGGCATGGGAAACTATTATCTTCATAGCTCTGAAGTCTCGGAGTTTGCTGAAGATTATCAATCTGAAGCGTCAACTTCTTTATCAAATGAAGATAAATTTGCAGATGCTGAGGAAGAGTCAGTTTTAGATGAAGTACCTGTCTCGCCAGGGGATCCAGAAAATTCTTTTACAATTGTTGAAAAAGCTATGTCCCCAAGCTTGGCTAATGATGATCCAACTGCTTTTTGGTTCCCTCATACAATCAATTCTAATGAGATATGGATACTTGAGTTTGATGGCAGTTGCGCAACAACCGGTTCAGGAGCAGGAGTTGTGTTAATTTCTCCTCAGGGCGAAAAGTTTCCGTATTCATATAAGCTGTAGTTTAACAACACCAACAATACTGCTGAATATGAGGCATTGCTTCTAGGTATTGTTGCCGCACAGAAAAGAGGAATTAAGAATTTACACGCCAAAGGTGATGCTGAGCTTGTGGTGTGTCAAGTAAGAAATCAGTACCAAACTAAAAATGAGTGACTCAAACACTATAGAAACTTGGTGTGGGACTATATAGAATTGTTTGATGCTTTCAACATTTCTGCAATTCCTAGAGAGATCAATGATAAAGCTGATTCGCTCGCAATTTCAGCAACTTGCTTAGTACCACATGAGGAATTCAAGCAGGATAGGTATACTATTCAATTAGTATATCGTCCCAGTGTTCCTGACAATTCGTTCATTGGCAAGTGTTCAATGATGATCAACAAATCATTCACTTTCTGGAAACGAAAGACAATTTTGATGAATTGTTTTTCGAAGGAAGTAGTTCTCCTTCTTGAGAGGATACATCTGGAAGAATCCTGAAACTGGTGAAGAGGTCATTCAGCTAAAAGGAAATAAAATTCCTAAAGGACTAGTTTCCTTGGAAAGGTTGTTTGATAAGCATGATCGTTATGTTAAGAATCAACAAGAAGCTGGATCAAGCTCCGTCATGGAATATGAAAGGTATAACTTGAATACAGAAGCTGATCCTAAATTTGTCAATATTGGCAAGTGTTGCACACCAGAAGAAAGGAATCAGTTCATTCTTCTTTTGACTGAGAGATTTCTTGTGGAGAGATTATAAAAGACATGGAGAAGAAATCGAAGGCATTATTGATTATGCTATTCGTTCATTCTTGTTTGGGTTCGAATTATGGAGACAAGGGTTTGGGAAAAACTTGCTGATTGAATCGGGAATTCAATTCAGTGTTTCAATCACTTTGAACTGGTGAAAGATTCCAACAAATTCCGAGTGTTTGGTGGAAGACATTTCGGCATTGAGTGAAAGAGCTTAGTGCTAGACGTTTTTAAGGCAGAGAGTTTGTTGTTTGCTGTTTTAAGGGAGAAAGTTGGTGTTTTGCTGGATGTGTGGTTGCCATAGCAGCCAGTGGATGTAGAAAAGAGTAGCCGCCATCCCTTCTTATAAGTTGCGGCCAAAAGTTGGTGAAGTTAGGGAAGCTTACGCAGGTTCAAACCATGATGACTTCCTTTGTTAAATAATAACGTTGCATATGGTATTTGTTAATTGCAAATTTGAATTTGAAAATGAATTCAGAATTTCAACGACATATGTATTTCCATAGATGTTTGTGCTTTGTATTTCAATTTGAGTAATGTGGAGAAAAAAAAAAGGGAAAACTATATATGTATTGTTGGAAAAATTAAAAAAAATCAGAATTCCTGACTTGAAGAATTTTCTTGCAGTCAAATCGAGGGTTAGAGCTAGGCAGGCCCTTTACACCCTATCCTTGGTTCCATGGGTAGATGTGGTTGTCCCTATCCTTGGATGAAAGTATAGTGAACATTGTGAGGCTAGTTTCACTATTGCTTCTCGTGGGTAGATGTGTATGTCCCTACTCATCTTATGATGAACTACTGAAAGTGGTCAAGTATTGTTGGTCCACTATCCCCATTTGGAGAATGATGCGAAATAGGGGAGTGCTGGGAATATTACATTATTCCTGTAGTTTTTAGTATAATAACTGGGTTTCTTTGTTTGAGTTGCTAGAAAAACTCAATAATATTAGGGAGTCATTTTAGGATGGTTCCCATAAGACAAGATCTGCAAATCCTATAAATATGTAGCTCATATTATATGAGAGGGAGTGAATTGAAGCAATAGATTATTATTGTGTACAAAATTTTCTGCCTCTGTCCATATTTTCTAATAATTTAAAGTTTGTGTTGATTTCTGGCTTCTTGTCGTAGCTCTAGGAGCGAGTTTTGGAGTTTCAGTTGTCTCATCCTTACTAAGAAAAGATGTAAACTCTGAAGAGTCTAACTGTGTAAGGGTTTCCCTTGTGAGGGGTTAAGTGAATGAGATACAAAAGCTTCAGACTGGTTACTAGTTTGGCCTACCTTCAGTTCTGTCCCTTGGAAACCCATTCTTGTAGTAAATTTGAATGTTAAGGGTTGTTCTAAAGGTCCCACATCATCATTCCTGACTTTGCTATTTAGCAAAATTCTTCCTAGGACATGTTTGGAAATTGAATGTGCAACCCTCTTTTGACCAACAACTAAATCAAGCAATGGTGAGAGAGTAGTATCCTTAGCTTTCTAAACTCAACATCCATTCGAGAGAGTAGGTGACATATATGATTTGGTACATTAACATGTTGACAATGCCGCATGTGACTTCGTGGTTTAATATGGGTGGAGTAAAGAAAAGATTGCTTCCCCTCACAAGTAAGATACTTGATAATTTGAATGGCAGAACAAACCCTTTTCCATGGGAGAGAGAGACACATAATGCTCTAAGAGTAAGATTCTAGAGGTGGGTCTCTTGGATAGGTAATTTAGCCCGAGAAGGAAAAACATCATGCTATCCTAGAAAACCCTCCCCTTCCATTGGTAATCTTGTAATCTTAGCTATAGTAGACACTATGACATCAATTCACATCCCCTTTACTGTGGCCGTATTATACTCTAATGTTTGTGCAAATTGTCGAGCAATCTCATAATCATACCTCGTTAAATTGTTGAGTAATTTATCCATCCTACATTTTAAAACTCTGTTAGACATTCTGCATCATTCATTATAACAAAATGATTTGTTTGCTCCTTTCTCACAAGGTCACCACCCATCTTTTCAAATTCTCTACTCTTTTTCACTATATTTTGTGTTTTTTTGTACCCTTGTGGCTGCAACCCCAAATCTGGTTCTATCTCCCCTTTTTTTGAATTGTATGTAGCATTTATGCAATTTACCGCAATGTTTGGAGCTACAGATTCATTTGATGGTTAGCAGAAAAATGGCAGATTAAGATGGAGCGTCATAAGGATGTACTTAAAGGCATCAATGTAATTGTTGCATGGTTTTGGAGTCACCCCTTTTAAAATCTGCACTTGTGTAAAACCCAATCAATTTCTCTTGTGCACCTTGAACCTTGAACCTGAACGTGAACCTTCAAAGTTCAAAGTTCAAGGACCGTCCGGTTCCAAGTAACAAGTTGTCTTTGTCTTTGTATTCGTCAGTGTAGTGTGCATTCCACAGCTTGAACTTTGAACTTGAACTTCTAGTTCAAGGTTCAAAGTTCTTTCCGTCCCACTCATGCCGTCGCAAGATATGCTAGTCTTTTCCTGCGTCGTGAAAAGTTGCAATTGTCGACCCTTGAACTTGAACCTCAAGATTTTCGGTTCAAAGTTCAAGCGTCTTGTAAGCCGTGTAGTTTTGTGGGTCCCAGTTGCATTGGTCAGTCCCAAATGTTTATAGCATGATGAACTCCGAACCTTGAATCTCATTCTCATGATTCAAAGTTCAAAGTTCGAAGATGCAATATGCCAAATCTGAACAACACGTGCTAAATCTTACATCATTATTGTGGGAAATGATTGAAAAGACATATATTAAATGCTTAATGATGGAGGTGACGGGTAAATGGAAATGGAATACATGCTAAGTATCACTTGGATTAAAAGGCGACAGGCGTTATTAAATCAAGGCAAGTTTCCATTAATAGAGGTACAACAGCTGAGGCAAAGATTTGTATTAAATTGCTTCTCTTTCGTAATTTTTGTTCACTCTGTATACACAAGTTCTTGGCTGTTGCGACAAAAGGCAAGGTAGATTGTTCTTCTTAGAAGCCGGGTACAGAAACAATGGTGAGTTTCAAGAAAACCCTCTAGTAATTTCTTAATTTGATGCTTACCTGCTCTGAAAGTTATGTTTTCCCAAGTGTTTCCGCTTTATCTTCTGCTTCTTTTTAGATCTCTCCTTTAGTCCATTCACATCTTCCTCTAAATTGAAAATTCTAAGAGAAAACAAGTCCACTCCTTTAACCAGCTGTCTTCCAGAGATGGGAGACACACTTCTAGTAGACGTGGATTTAGGAAAGTTAGTGGGTAGGTTCAGAAAAGTGGAAGCAGAATCAATGGTTGCTACGATTGCAGAAAGTGGACTGTTAGAAGCCGCGGGGTTTCCTAAATTAACGCCTTGCCCTGAGATGGTAATGGAATGTCGCAATAGATATGATAAATTTGATAGGTGCATTCACACCTTTTTTGGCAACGTGTTGGTATATGTTAACAGGCAGGTAGTTATGGCGGCCTTAAGAATTCCTCCTGCTGAGACCTACGAAGACTCGACTATTTGCAAAGCGCAAGCGGATTTTGACCAGAATAGAAAAGATTTCAACAACACCATAGCCAGAAGCTGGTTGTTGAAACTGGAGAAGGGAGGATCCCACCTACCTAGACCATTGAAGAAAGAACAGAGTGAAAGGAAACCCACATGATATCTTGTGGGAAGATGGGATGTACAGTTTTATCCAGGTTATTCTTGGTAATGGAAAGTATGTTGATTGGGCTGAAATCATAGCAGACCAGCTTCATGAGCAGCTGTCTCAGGTGGCAGAGGTAGCTAGTTTTAATATATCCTCGTACCTTTTCTATATATTGGCTTGTTGCAAAAGCTGGGAAGGTCTGCCCCATGAACCATGGATGGAAGACATGAAAATATTTGAATACTATTCTTTGCTGGAAAAGAAAAGGAATCCCAAAAATTTTAGGAGAGTACAAGACATGTTCTTAGCCAGACTTGTTTTTGAATTAAGAAGAAAAGAAAATCAGAGAATGTCTGAGGAAGCCATTGAATTGGTCAAGATTTATGGGAGTTTCTACATACAGTTTCCAAGATTTACTTATTTGAGAATTGGAGGTTTTAGTGGAGAGCCTTTGGAATTACCAAAATATTTCTTAGACAAACACATCCTAATAGAAGTTTGTAGGCAATTAGTTTAGGTTGAAAAGAAGTACAAGCTTAGAAGAGGAGCTGGCTGCTTATTCCCTATTGAACTTGGTCATTACCGTTGTAAGCTCATGTAACACACATCAGCCTTAGAAGCTGAACTGAAAAGGATGAATTTAAAACTTTATCAAGTCAGGAGCTATTTTGATAGCAAAAACTTTGTTCCAAATCATTTCCGTGTAGATGCCACATTCCTCCAACCACAACTAGAAGATTATTGGTCTAATTGTGTAGATGAGTACAAAGTAAGGAAAAGGCTTTGGTCTAGGTTCACACTAAGACAAATTGTCACCCTGAAAGTACCAATTGATGTTAAAGGGATCGAAGATGATGAAAATGAGTATGTCTTAGACCCTAAATATACAGAGCTCATTGAATGTATGCCCATCTGAGAAATTGACTGGAACAAAAGAGAAGAGGAAGATGTCAAAGTCAAGACTCATAATGTGATAAGAAGAACAGAACAATGGTTGAGAGATAAAAGGAAGGAGAAATAAAAAAGGGCTGAACACAAGCTTGAAGATGATTCAATGGCCCCAAAAGCTGGGTCCCCATCCATATGTACTAATGAGATTGAACAATTGTCTCCTGCAGGTGTACAGGGGTCAGAAGGAGAAATTTTCCCTAAAGAGAAAGAACCTGCTCTCACGCAGCCAATTGTAAGGATTACCTGTTCGAGGACAAAGAGGAAAACCAAACCCACCTAGTCATGGATAAATCAAAGGGAAGTCCAAAGGATGAAGGTAAACAAGTAGAAGTAGAAGTGGCTAGCAAGGATTCATTGGCATTGGATAACTCTTCAGATTTTCAGACTCCCCAGAACAAGAGCAGTGCAAAGGCTCCGAATTGGCTCGAGCTATCTGTGAGCAAGAAGCGTAGCATAGTCCCAGTATCCACACTAGTTGGAGATATGGTGAGTAAATAACTTGGAAAGACACCCAAGAGTAAGAAACCTAAAACTGAAGCACTAATAGATGTGGACGAGGATACAGGGCACTGGATTGCTGATATTTTCAAGCCTTCTACTGACAAAAGCAGCAACGAAGTCTCTCAACAAGACTTCAATGTGGAAAAGGTGAATCTGGGTCAAGCAACCAGGTCTGTTGATATGAAGGTTTTTGAATCAAGTAATAAGAAAATCAGTCAGAGAATCTGGAAGGATTGGAGGGACAAGAAAGCTCTTAAGAAATCTTTGAACCTGATGGCCGAATACATTCATGCGCTTCAAAATCCTGAACCTTTAGCATTAGCACAAGTATCTCCTACAATATTGTCAAGTCTTCCTTAAGTCAGAAATTCTTGGACCAAGTGCAAAGAGACAGAGCAGTATCAAAAACAGTCTCTGATTGGATAGACAAGGTCACGAAAGAAGCAATGGATTATGTTTCAAACCTTGATAAAACTCATCATCAGACTTATAATTTCCAAGGAGTTAGAAATGAAGATTACCGCTTCGGTGGAAGAAACAAACAAATGGGATAACGAGATTACAAATATGGAGAAGATTCACACCTATGGTGTAGCTAAGTTCCTTGCGAAAAAACCAATACCAGGGCTTGATGAAAGTTCACTGTTCGTGGCCAAAGTGAAGATGGAATGGAGAAATGAAATTGTTGAACAAGGAATACATGAGTTATCAGAGCTCCTGAAGGAACTCAATTGCCTTAACGAAATCATCAACAATGATCTTAAATACATTGATATTAAGTTAATGGGTAATGAAGAAGACCCAAACAGGAAGGCAGATCAAGTAATTGCATCATTCATAGACAAGATGATAGCCCTGAAAGAAACAAAGGACTTGGCAATAAAAGATTGCTCAACTATAGCCTGAGTAGAGTCCACGCTGATCATTGGCTGTGAGCATCTGGAGGTACGCAAAGGTAAACAGGGACATGTTTGGAACGGCTAGAAAATATGGAAACAGCGGATAGGAGCTATTGAGATGCCAACCGACAGATTATAGCTGATTTCTCGGCTGCATATGAGGAATGGAATGCCGCGCGAAAGGCCCCACATGTCCCTGATCAACCCGAAGATACTGCCACCCCAAATGCTGAATAGATCATGCCTGGAGATAGTCCTTTTAGTTTTGCTCTGTTTTAGCTTAGTTCGTTTCTAGAAATTAGTTTTGGCTAGGCTTTTAATAAGTTAGTTTTAAAAATTGAATATGCCCTGCGTGGCTATATATTTTAATTTTCACAAATCAGTTAGGGTCAATTCTCTGGATTTTAAAAAATACATCCTTATATTGTGAATTTGGAGGCCGATATATTGCTTTTTTTGGTATTGTTAAGACTAGATAGCATATGAATATAATATCAATTGGTTTATATATCAGATTATGGTGTTTCTCTGATCTGTTGGTTAAGTGGAATGTGTATATTTGATTTCAGTTGGAATCAGATTACATGCTACTATGATTTGTGTGTATGCTATTAAGCTCCTTCAGTAATTTTTCATGTGAGAATTAATCTTTGAGATCGATTCCAAAATCTTATTCCCGTCAGTTTCAAGTCAGTTGGCTTGTGATCGATTGAATTTATGATAACCTGTGACGTTTCTTTTATAAGCTTATAATGGAATGTTGATTCCTTTAGTACTTTCTGGTTAAAAGTATCATTTAAAATTATTCTTTTGAAATAAAGGAGTAAAAGATTGATCATTTTAGAAGGTAGCTGCACCTTGGATGCAGAGAGTGTAGTCGTGGGTGACTAACTCAACTGATAGTGGTAGATTTCTCTCTAGATTGGGTTAGGAGTCAGTTATTTATCAAAATTTCAAAAGAGAAAAAATCTGTTCACTAACAATTTTCATGAAGGATAGCAGGAAAATTTTAAAAAGTGGCCAATATCTATGAAGTTTGTATAGATTTCCAAAAAAAAATCTATCCCCTCCTCCCATCTTAAAGATTGACATGTGGCCGCACATGTCAAATTTACAGTCGAGGGTGAAGGAAATTGATTATTTGAATTGTATTGGAAAAGTATTTACTAACATGATAGGAATAAAACAAGGCAATCTTTAAATGAATGCGATACAATATATATGTGAAGATCAATTGAGAAATTTTTTCATACCTATTGTAACAATAATGACAAAATTTTGCAGCATGTAGACATGATGTGATATGATAAATAAATAATATTGCATGGAATGAGAGTGAGTGCAAGTGATATATCATGCTATGAAAGTTGATGTGGCTGAAAAGTGTAGTGGAGTGAGTGATGTGATGTAATAGTTTGTGACTATGCATGGGATGAGGCGAAATATATGCTGATGCATAATAAATTGAATTGTCGAATAGGTTTGTTTGGCTTTTGCTACCTACATCGGGCATGTAAGCTGACAACGACTGCATGGTATACAATAATGACAATGGAAGTGATTGTTTATTGTGGAAAGTACAGTGTTCTCTATAGATTAAATTAAGGCAACTTTATTATGAAAGAGATAAAAATTACTCTTGAAAAGCATTAGTGCCTAAGTTATCCTGTTCAGGTCCAAATTCTGTGAGCATTGCTGTGTCTAAAGGAATTGTAAATTGTTTCATGAAATTTTCTTTATTCGATGGCTTTTTATAGAGCTAGAGGTGATGGCCATTGACCAACAAGGAAAACCTGACTGGGTCAATGGTTGTTAACTGCACCATTTGGATATGCCTCCTTAATTTCGTATGGCCCTAACAACCTGGTTTATAGTTTTCCTTTATGCTCCCTATATTTGGAATCATATAACAAAGCCCAGTCACCTTGCTGAAACTGTTTAGACTTGATAAAGCGGTCATGCCATTTTATCCTTTGAATTTGTACCAATTTTGTATGGTGCAGTGCTTCTTTTCTTAATTCATCCAGGGCATTTAATCGTATGATCTTGTTCTTTTGATCTTGTGACAAGTCCATTCCAAATTCCAATGTTATCCTTAATGTCTTATGCTCAAACTCAATGGGTAAGACAACCTTCTTTCGATACACCATTTCATATGGTGTGAATCCACTTGTTTTCTAGGTAATCTGTATGCCCATATAGCTTCTGGAAGTCTGGATACCCAATCCTTCCTGTGAAGGGATATTGTTTTAGTCAATATGGCTTTAATCTCCTTGTTGTCACCTCTTCTTGGCCATTTGATTGGGAATGTTAAGGAGTGGACTTCTTATGTCGTATGTTGTATTCATTGACCAATGCTTGTATCAATGTTGAGGAAAATTGAGGTCCTTGGTTATTAGCGATCTCTTTTGGTACTCCATACCTAGTGAAGATTAATTCATAGAGGTTTTGTGCAACTTTATTATCCCTGGCATGTTTCACTACACGAACTTCTACCCACTTAGTAAAATAATTAGTGCAGACTAATATATATATACCTTATTGTTAGAAGGGTGGTCAATGGGTCCTATGAAATCAAGCCCTCATGTGTCAAAAGGTGACATTACTTTCTGTGACTATAAGGATATTTCATCACCATGAGTACTTTTGCCCATCCTTCAACACCTGTCACAATGTCTGGTATATTTGACTGAATCCTTATGCAAAGTGGGCTAGTAATAACCTGTATTGAGTATCTTCAGAGTAATCCTTTATGCAGCTAAGTGTCGTCCACAGGGCTCATTATGGCAATCATGCAAGACCCATAATGCCAAATTTATTTAAAATTTGTATTTTGAGAGTTGTGAGACTACCTAGGCTGCCTGTCAGGTCAGCATTCTGTCTGATCAAGATCCCAAGTTTGGGAGACACTTTTGGTGAACATCATGGAAAAAGTTGGCCACAATACTTAAATTGTAGCTCATCCTATCACTCTCAAACAAACAGGTAGACCAAAGTTGTGAATTGGAGTCTTGGAAATTTTTTGAGATACATATGGACAAACCTAAATAGTGAGATTTAGCCTTAGGACAAGCTGAATTTTCTTATAATGACTGGTAACAGAAGTAGAGGGATGAGATAATTTTGAATTGTATGTAGTAGAAACCCTAGAAGTGATTGTCAGTTAAGGAGTTGTAATGAGCCTGCCTGGCTCTAACCCTTAATTTACTTGCCAAAAGATGTATTTGTTTTGAATTTGTGACAATATTTGAAAATTGCTTTGAGATTTCAAATTAACAAATACTATTGTAATTTAATGACTAACCTCTTGAAAGCAATTGATACTTAAAACATTTAATCCAACTACATTCACTAATTTACTTCAACCAATTTGCACTAACTCCCACTATCAAATTGTTTACACAAACTAGAGTAAATAATCATGCAGCGTTTAACATTAAAGATAAACCTATTCAGTCATCCACATTTGATGTAAACTGGCCGCAGCTGTATATAAAACATGGTGGCGGCTGATAGAAATGGTGGCGGCACTATTGCAAGTACTCTTGCGCCCAAGCAACACCAAACAACAATGACTCTATGGCTGACATCAAGCCTTCAACCTGATACTCCCTCTTCCAGCAATATTAAAGTTCTGAATTTTTCATCTTTCTGACGTAGCTATACCAAATCGCAACCTTTCACAATTCACCAACAATGACTGTTGATTCAAAGTGACTCAAACCTGCAAGAATTACATTATCTGCTGTTCGTTTTCTTTCAAACCCTTGTATCCAAAGAACTTCTCAAACCTCCAAAACCAAAACATGAATAATGAATAGCATAATGCGATTTTCTCTTCACCAGCATATTTAATAAAAAACGAACCCCTAACTTCCCCAATACACTTTGCATAACTTAGTCCATAGCAAATTTTATAATGCAAAGTATAACTTTGAATAATAATATAAAATTATTATTCCTCCTTACATTTGGCGCCCAATTAAATAATCATTTAATAACTTAGCAATAATTAATAAGCTCTTTAATTATTAATTAAGCAACTTAATTAATAATCATCAATTATCAAATAGCTTATTAAATCTCCCGGACGAATAACTTGCAACGCAAATATTCTTTGCCCGGGCCAGATGCCATAATGCGCTGCCAAAAATAGACATTGCCAAAAATAGACTTACTATAAATAGTAAGTCCCTCAAACTGGAAACTCTGCAAATGAATTCACAACTCCACTGATACCAATGCACAGGCGCCCTGCTAAAAATAGCAATCATGACTATCACCCAAAATAAACACTTACTATAAATAGTAAGTCTGTCAATCTGACCCAAACGAAGAGTAATCCTGGCACCACAGACCTCCAGAGTGGAAACTGACCACTGGCTCTGCCACACGACCCACTCCACTATCCCGATTAGCCTACGAGGGTCACAAAATAAGCTAATCCCATGTGCCTAAAAACGGGGACATTACAGGAGTGCAACTGAAATCGCTAGGAGTGCTGAAGGTGAGGCACTGAGAAGTATTCCCAAGACATGCATGATGTACACATGGAAGTAAAGAAAAGGTTTGAAATGGGAAGAAATATAAGTAGTATGCTGATCAAAAGTGCAGAGAGAAAGTCTTTGAAGTCAGAGACTTGGTGTTATCACATTTATGAAATGACAGGTTACCAAATGGTGCATACAACAACTTTAAATGAACAAGATCGTGGAAATCTAATGTCTACAACTTTAAATGAAAAGATCGTGCCTCATAAGATCATGCAGAAGCTCTCTGTCAATACATATGAAATAGAGGTGTTTGAAGGGGTAGGCCTTTCACCTATCTTTAATGTTTCAGATCTATGATCCTTTGTTAAGGGATCTCATGCAGAAGTTCTCTGTCAATACATATGAAATAGAGGTGTTTGAAGGGGTAGGCCTTTCACCTATCTTTAATGTTTCAGATCTATGATCCTTTGTTAAGGGCCGCACAAATACAAAGAACTTGACTAAAACTTCAACTATTTATTGGTGACTACAATTGCCTAAGAAAGTGAAAGAAGAAATAGAAGCCATTTTGGACATAAGAATTGACAAGAGCACAAGAAATCAAGATTATTATGAGTATTTGGACTAATGGAAGAGACAAAAAAAGGATGCAACTAGGATGTCTGAATCTAAGTTGTTAAAAATGGAAAATCTATCGATGAGCTTACAAGTTTATGAGCGGGAGGTCATGTTTAATTTACCCTAGGTGTCTGATTCCACTGCATTCAGCAGTGGACAGTAATCTGCATCATCCAAAAAAAAAGAAAACATTGTTTTCTTATCTTTTTGTCTTTGCTGTTCTGTTTGGGGTTCATCTTTTTGTCATTCTTCCCCATGATTTCTGTAGGATTCAATTACAATTTATAGGGATCCAAGGTGGATTTTAAATTTCCACAAGCCTGCCATGAAGATGGGAGGACATGAAGGACAAAGGCCATTGATTTTGGAAGAAGGGGATGTTTGGGGAGAGTCATTTTTTTTCTGACTGCTTTGTGGTCAGAAAAGAAGAAATGATGGGTTGGGATGCAGAAAGAAACAAAGGGAGGGAAGACTACATACAGGTTCAGATGGTGAATCTGAAATGCCTAAGGCTAAGAGGATTGCCACAAGCTGGAAATAGAGAGATATGCTGCTGGGAAAGGCTAAGTTTACACTGTTATTACTATTTTGATAAAAAATCCCAGGCTTGAAATGTTTTAATTTTTATCATTTTAATAAGAAAACAAAGACTATTTTATTTGCTGCTCCATCTGTCATGTTCAGTTGTCTATGTGTAAGAAGGGCAGAGTCCTATGTTTTAAATTAAATGTTTTATAGTTAAATCTATCCTTGCTGGCTGCATGGATTGGATATTTGTTCAGTTGGGCATCTATTTACGATTGCATCAATGTCACCATGTAATCATATTAAGACATTCTATCAAAATGAATCTAAAAATAAATGAGAATTGGCATGGGTATACAATTTTCACCATTGCACTCTGGTAAAATATAAAACAACAATATTTGTTATTTAATTACTTTCTATTCTAAAAGATGACACAAGTTCATTCATTCAATCAGACACATAATGTCCAATTTCTACCATAGGGAATACTACTGATTGTTCATTCATTTGAAGATTAAAAAATGCTATTGATCTTGTTTAATGGATATTGTGATATATATGCAGTAATGAATCTGCACCTTGTAATGTACAAGCTTGGATGTTGTTTAGTTATTTAGAAGAAAAGTTTTTTTTTCATATATGAAGATTGATTATAAGAATAAAAATCAATTCATAAGTGTAATTTACAATTGAGTTTTGGAAAGGTGTTTTAACCATTTTTTAGATTTAGTGACTGTATAGGAAATATTTTGTTCTCCTCAGTCAGCTTGCTTTGGAAAATAAATAGATAAATTCTTTGGTTTTAATTCCTCTTTTGTATGATTTCAATAAGAGACAGTGTTCTTAGTTTTAATCTCAGTATTTGGAGCACCAAGATGATCAACTTTAGGCATTTTTTCTTTTAAAGAAGTTGATTATCCTTATAAAGTAGTTTTAAAAAATGGCACTATTAATACAGGACCCCTTTGATGATGAGGGTAGATATTCAGACGGCCCCATCGAGGTGGAAGCAAGATGCTCAAGCAAGGAAATGTTTTCTGTAGTTGAGGATATGGAGTGTAGTTGTTGCTACGAGTGTCTTCTATTTCCAAATGTTGTACAGGTACACTGTTTGTGGATTGGTAATATTAATGGACAAATTTATTGTAATGATTGAATATTTGAGCATTTGAACAATTTTGAAGCATCTACTAACTATATAATTTATCTGTATATCATTGTCTTCAATAATTGCCTTCCTATTAAAATGTGCTCTCTGCAACACCACTATCCAACATATTCTAATAAAAATCAAGGTCTAACTTGCACACTCCTCTTCATTGACAGTGATATACATTTTAAAATGAAAACATACAGATTTTTCTTCTTTTTGGCCCATTTAGTTGATGCTTATTCTCATTGCTAAGTACAAAGTATGCTTTAAGATGGGCAGATAAAATTGTTGTAGGATATATATTGTTGTAGTGCTGAAGTACATCATCACATTTTGGGTTATCATGATGTATTTATTTTTTAATATTTTCCTTGGTTAAGATTGCTTTCTTTATTGCTTGATTATTCGTTTTAAGCTCTGTGGATTGCATCAACAAATAAGATTGAATGGATACAAACTTTTTGATTTTCCTCTCTAGGAAACTTACATAAGTCTCACACAAGGTCACCAGGAGACCGGAGTAATAGTTTTAAATAAATATCATGACATAGAACTTTGAAACAAAAGTTGTGGTAATTGTATGTTATCTTTTACAAAGCTCTGCAATTCCTGTCTTTTGAATTTTGAATTTCAAACCAGCAACTCTCATGGTGTCCGTTGAAGGTAAGGGCCTTGCTCCTCTGCCTGACGAACCCTGCCTACTTTCATGAACAGTGTGCTGCCCACTGAGAATACTTCCCCTCTTGTGGAGGCCTCACTCAAGGTGGTTTGTGTGGGAAGTGATGTTCTTGTGGAGCCAAAAGGAGTCACTTTTTGTGCAGTCCAAGGGCAACTCAAACCCTTGTGACTGGAATAATGTGCTCATTGGTGAAAGCCAAAGTAAGGACCAAGATTTTAATCCTGAATGTGTGCAAAGTGAGGAAGGCCCTGTACTACTGCTGCCTAATGCGGTCATGGATTGCATAGTATCCTCCATGAATACTTCCTCGGTGGGGAGGTTCTTCTCCTTTAGACCAACCATAGAGATGGTCAGGACATGGGTTGATACTAAATGGAAGCTGTAATGTCCCCATTTTAGATTATGTGGAACACTACGAGAATTATGAGATTCCTTCCTCAAATGTCTACTTTACACAATGGAAATGCATATATAATGATGAATGGTATATGAATCATTATAATCCAAATGTAACAACAATGAATTATCTAAGTGAATATGATCGGTAACTCCAATTGCTACAATAATGAAGTATGAATGCAATGTCTCAATGTATAAATATGCAAGTACGAATGACTGGTAATTCCAAATGCACTACTGCAACTTAAGAATGCAGTTTTAATATAATGGCTGTTTTTGATATAACAATATATTTTATGCACGATACCTTGTATGGCTGTATCTGATTATTCTGATCCTTCTGATATGGTATATGCCGCAATCTACAGAATAACAAATGATCTCAGGCAGAGATATGTCGTCTTTCATATTCTGATGTTATATGTGCAATTGTCTCTATTATAGGAGCTGTCTCTGATGTATATCTGATATTATATGCTCTTAAATGATGTCGTCTCTTATATACAATTAAGATGCTTGCACTGAATGGTTGCTATCGCAACATGCTATGCTCTTATTATCAAGTGGAATCCACAAAGGGAAATAAATTTATATATTATCAATTCTCTTATCTTCCTTTGAAGAGCCGATTGGCTGATATAAATATACGCTCTTGAATCATGAAGACACACAGGTGGAAAGCCGTCACCCTTCATAACCAGTAATTGTTATTTACTCATTATAATCACTTGTGATTATGATGAGTAATCAAATCTGATTATTGCTAGACATGATAATCGTTAGGTACTAAGTGTAATGGTGAATGCAATTCGATGGCGTGATGTAGCTCGATGCTAAGTATGGTAATCAGCATGCTTATCTTAGTTGTATGCTTACACAGAGATGTATGTCGTGGGTGTATATGTAGTGTGTTGGCAACAATGTAATGGAAATGTGAGAACTGGGTAAGGTTTATGACAGGAGCATCATGATAAGTGCCATGCCTGGTGGACTCTTCTTGTTCAAGTTCAATGCAGAGGAAGATATGGCTGTAACCCTCTTTGGTTCGTGGTCATATGGGAAGCATCACCTCTCCTTGAGTAGATGGAAACTAGGCTTTGATCTTGAGGTGGATCTAAATAAGACAATGCTGGTTTGGGTGCGTATGCTAGGAATCCCA
Source organism: Thuja plicata (assembly GCA_018584345.1). NCBI lineage: Eukaryota > Viridiplantae > Streptophyta > Pinopsida > Cupressales > Cupressaceae > Thuja > Thuja plicata. The sequence goes on along the minus strand of MU226364.1, from coordinate 2,440,545 downwards.
CGCAAGTTTTGAGATGGACAGATTTTCAGTTGGATTGGCATCACCTTTGGACACTATATTGGTGTTGATGATATCACAAAAGCCAATCCAGGGTAGTCTTTGCTCGATTTTTTGTTAATGTGGCTATTAATAAAACTCTCCCAAATTTTATCACTCTGCAATCTAAGTTGGGTAAAAGGACCCAAGCTCTTGTGTATGAAAATGCCACTATCTTTTTTCAGAAATGTTCCAGGTAGGGTCATTTATTCTTTGATTGGAGGGCCCTATCAAAGAAACCCCGAGTACAATAAAATACATCCATTGTAGAGGATATAGAAAAAAACAGGGTAGATTGATGAGGTCTCTCCTTAGAATGGGGTCTCTCCCTATGCTTTGGAACCCAGAGAACACTTTTCTATTCAACTCTAGTCTAAAGGAGAACTTTGCATTTCCTATTAAGAAGCCTCTAATGGAGAAAGGGGGAATACCTCATCCGGTCACCCTTGGTAGCTCCAAAGCTCCCAATCCTGTTTCCCTAGGAAACAATATGGCTTTGGTGGGTGAAGAGCCTTCTACAATTTTGAAGAGGACCTTTGACACACTGAGTAGCTCTCCTAGTGAGAGTATCTAGAATGAGGAGTGGGGGACTCAAAGAAGGAAAACCAAGAACAAGCGGGTGGATGTTGGTCCATAACAGATTAGTGGCCGACCTTCGAGACGACTCACTAGACACAAGGTGATTGTAGGGGAAATTGCCAATGGAAGGTAGAGGACCTTGGACTCTTCAACCAGTACTAAGAAATGGAGATCCTCTTTTGGAACATGAGAGGTTTAAACATTTCTTAGAAGCACTATGCTTTAAGGAACTGTATTTTGGAAAAGAAAGTGGATATTGTGTTTGTAACATACCAACTATAACTACCCTGAAAAGGAGATAGAATTAACATACGAGTGAAGGAAAAAGGCTTAAAACAAATATAACAAAAGTAATTGCATCCTTTTCCTATGAAGATGAAATAAGAAGTTTGTTAACTAATTGAAAAACTAACTTATTTTGTTTCTTTAACATTGAAGGAAAGAATTATGGAAGGAATGTAACATATTACTTTCACATGAAAAGAAATTAACAATTCTTCATTCTTTAATTGAAATAAAATAAATATAACTGAAATAACTACCAAAGTATAAATCATAGAACCTGGTAACTTGATGATTCTATCTCTGTTGAACTTCTTTTACTTCGGACCTCGATAGGGGAGAAATAGTATCATCAAGAATTTTACCACCTAACCATTGATCTTACGATCTTGACTTAATGGTCACCCACACAACTTCCGCACAGAAGTAGCTTGGCCCTTCCCAAATGCATGTGAACACGGGCTTCAATTTTCTTTTGCCATCCGAGACTTGGTGTAGAGCCCACAATTGTCTTAGCCAGCCAACCTATAGACATCTTTGCCTATCAGGGTGACCTTTCCAGCTATATATTGCCCTACTAATTCTAGTGATTGACAGTTACTACCCATAGCATAGTATCACCTTGGCCAAGGTTTTAAAGGTACAAGCACTCTTCTTTGTGTTGTCATTGTCACCACCAAACTCGTTAAGAGCCAAGAAGACTTCTTATTTAGGTCTCCACAACCTCTTGGACTCATTGTCCTAAAGCAAACATGTTACCCATATTCTTGGCCATAACTTCATATACCTGCCCTCTGTAATGTCCCTGTTTTTATGCGCACCAGAGTTTGAGGGATTTGCCTATATTTGGACCCTCGTAGGCTAATCAGGATGATAGAGGGGGTCGTGTGGCAAAGCCAGTGGTTAGTTTCCACTCTGGAGGTCTGTGATGTCGGGGTTGCTCTTCGTTTGGGTCAGATTGATAGAATTACTATTTATAGTAAGTATTTATTTTGGGATCGTCATGACTTCTACTTTGGGCAGGGCGCTAGAGCAATGGTATCAGTGGAGTGTGGAAAATTTTGCAGAGCTTCTAGTTTGAGGGACTTACTATTTATAGTAAGTCTATTTTTGGCAGTGTTTATTTGTGGCAGGGCATTATGGCATCTGGCTTAGGCAATGAACATTGGCATTTGCGAATCATTCTTCTGGAAGAATTAATAAGCTATCTGTTAATCAATGTTTATTAATTAAGTGATAATTAATAACTAAAAGAGCTTATTATTAATGGCCAAGTTATTAAATGTTTACTTATAAAGTCTTGGAGAGAAATATGATTAAATATTATATTTCAAACCCTTGAAATGCAAATGGGAAGAAAAGCTAAGTATTGCTTTTAGTTATGTAAAGAGTAAAGGAGAAGCTTCAAGCTCGAATTGTGGGGAGAGTTTACAAATGCATTGGTGAAGAGCAAATTGATCCATTCTTGACATCTCATTTTTTATTAGATATTGGTTGAAGAGACTTGGCAAGGGTTTCAAGAAAAATGATCTACAGGAATTGAGAATTCTTGTATGATTTACAAGCACTTTGAATCAATATTTGGCTGGTGAATTGTGCAATTATCAATGATGGCTTCATATAGGAGCCATAATTGGTTTACAAATTTATAGTTTAGAGAGTTCTGGATAAATGCTAAGCATTGGTGCATGGTAGACAACAGCAATAAAACACAGCTTTGGTAGAGGTTTTGGTGAATGGTGAAGGCAGCCGCACTTCTCCCTAGACCCCACATGAGTCCTCAAGGCCGGGCGTTTGGCTTCCAGCATTATTCATCCATCAATTATATGCATTGCACTTCTATATTGAGCATCAAGTATGTGATTCTTCGTGGTATGGTGATTATTGAAGCAAGCTGACACTTCTCATAGTGGCTATGTGTGGTTCCAGGTGACAGCAAACAAAATAAAGAAAGCTTAAATTACTTTCAAACTTACCAGGTTCCATATCTAATTTCAGCAAAGGGAAATGTAAATGATTTGTATTTGAAAGGTTTCATAGACAGATCATGAAGTGTAAATGCTAAATAATTATTTGTTAATCTATTTTTGAATTTACATGCATTTGTATATGTATGGAATTGCAAAATCAATTAAATACAAATATAAACACATATACATTCAAAAATCAGAATTTGAACTTTGCCTGCCAACTGTTTGACGTAATGTCAGAAGAGCAAAAATTGTGTTTTCAATGTTAGAGCCAGGCAGGCTCTTTACAGTGGTATCAGAGCGGTTTCCTACCATCCTGTTGGGGTGGAAGTCATTGAGCTTAATTGTTTAACTTGAGTGATCAACACTCTTGTTACTATTGCAATCATGGATAGACACAGGAAATCAAGAAAACATGGAAACCAATTAGACAGTATGTCTAGTCTCAGACAACAGACTAATGCTATGATGAAAAACATGGAGAATCTAAGGCAAACTCAGTAAAGACTTAATGCAAAACTTTCAGATCTGGCAACTATTGATAAAGCAACAAATTACTTGGTTTCTTTTTTTCAATAGGTCCTCTTCACAGAAAAAATACGAGAGACGTGAGATTTTTACAGGCGAGACATTCACTAATCTCTATGATGAATTTTCAGCAGCTGCTGATTATTGTGGAGATGTTCTCGTACTTAGTGGATCAACCACTAGTCCTATTTGCACACACGAGGGTGGAGATTTTTTACAGGGACATGTGGATGTGCTAGTCTTGTTCGCAGATAGTTGTATTGAGTTTCAGCATCCTGAGCCTACCAGAGTTAGTGTTACGAAACAAGATGATGACATGTTCACTACCATTGATGACAACTTTACATCAGTTGGTAGTAGTACCAGTGATACAGGATCTGATTTTCAGGACAACATTCCTTTATGTGAGCCTGTTGATGTCGTGGATAGTGTGAAATTGGAGGATGTTGTTGATACCATTATGGATTCTGACACCTTAGATGATAGTGTTACTTTTGAGGACTGTGAGGAGCATATGAGCTCTGACAACTCTAATCTTTATGACAACAGTCGCAATGTTGAGTCAGTGCAGGAGACAACAGTCTTTTCCTGTATTGAGGATATGATCATGGAGCTACCTAGTGATGACACTCAAGATTGGAGTGTTACAGATGAGTCAGGTGACATAGATTCATGCCACAGTATTGATGATTCACATGATGACTTTGAGTCATGTATGCAACCAGAGATAGTAGAGGGGTCTTAGATTGACGATGTTGATACTAGCATTGTGGATACCTCTGATGTTGGGTATGAGGATGATGAGTGTTGCACTGAGTCTGATTTACCATTTCAGACATTGGGGGTTGACTTAGAGGTCATCAGATCGTGATGGGTCCCAGGATCCTCTTTTACAAGGACTCACGGATGAGGATGAGGAAGCACATGAGTGGCAGGAATTTGTTACAGCGAGGGCTTCCACTTTTTCAGATGAGATATTTGTAGAGGTACCCAGTAGTGATACCTCGTCGATGGACATGTGCGAGGTTGTTAGCGCACATGAGGGAGTGATCATGAGGTGAGCTGGGTAGATACAATTTCCTACCACAGTGCGATCTGTGAGACCGAAAGTGTACAGGAGAGCCAGTGCATGCAAAGAAATTTTGTGTCTGGATAGTTGAGGGTGAGCGATAGCGATATTTCTTCATCCCTTGAGCATTATGATGCTATCTGACAGATGTTGGCTGTTTACGGTTGGGGTGCTCCTATGACAGATGAGCATGATGGTAGCTACCTTTTCCTAGCGGAGATTCGTTCGCTTTGTGAGGATATAAGAATTTTGAGGCAGAGTTATGTACAGTTGGTAGCCGACAGGGAGCACTTGCTTGAGTGGGGCAGTACTTGTTACGAGGCATTGTTAGGGAAAGAGGAGGAGGCAGTTGAGCTAACCCAAGAGCTTTAGGCAACTGCCGGGGTGTTAGAGAGCACCCAGTTGGCTCTTCAGGATTCACAGTTGTAGTTGGGCGAGGTGATTGTGGAGTTGGAGCGGATTCAGTCTATGCCAGCCATAGATCCAATTCAGTTGCATATAGTGGTGGTTGGTGGCGAGTCAACTTCCTTAGTTGGTAGTGATGGATGTGTTGGGGACACAGTTACATCCATCCTTGAGACAGAGGCAGTAGAGGCAGAGGAGGTGAGTGCATCAGTGGAGGATGGCAAAGAGAGTCTTGTGGTACCAGGTCCTCTAGTTGTTAGCATGATGACGGATGATACGGAGCAGGTTGTTGAAAGTCCTGAGGTAGTAGGAGTGGATTCGTTAGGGAGTTGTGTGCCAGTTTCTAACACTACTCCGTTTGATTCACAGGACATGGACAAAGTATCATCTGGTTTGGAGATGAGCTCTCATGGTGATTTGTTTCCTTCTTTCGGAAGCAAATCTATTCCTTCATCTCTTACAGCTGATAGCAGTAGGCGGTTGGTGGTGCCACAGTTTCAGAGGGATCAGCTGTGGATTGCAGGGGAGAAGGTTGATGCTGCTTCTTATAATTTCTACTGCACAGAGTCGTTCATGGAATACTTGCTTGAGAGTCCGATTTTGTAGGAGGGACCTTTCGAGGCTTCTGAGGGTACAATCGTCCAGGGTTCTCGTGGTATTCAGATGTTAGTGGGAAATATTTTAGATACCTTGACTACAATGCTTCCTCACATGGATTTTGTGGTTGGGTTTGCTGAGCAGGTTATTCAGGTTCCTGCCCAACTAGTTGTTCAGAGTCAGAGATTGGAGCCATCTATGGATTCTCGGTTTGATATTGATGAGCCTATGACAAAGATTGGAGCTTTTCATCACGATCACACAGTGAGGAGTGCTCATCATTTCTCGTTTGAGCCATCGGTTGAGGACTTGGTTGCACGTCGATGTGGGTTGGTTGCAGGGTTATATCGTCCTTTATGGGACTGGTTAAAACATGGACATTACATGGCTAGAGGGTCCCAGTTGACAGAACATGAGGCTCTTTCCCTTCCAGAGTACAAAAGCATTTAGATTTTCTCTTCGTTTGGCTTAATTTGGGTGACTTACAATTTATAGTAAGTCATATATGCTCATTTCTATATTTGGCAAGGCACCTGGACCAACCTTAGTTGCAGTGTTGACCCTTGGCACCTTTGTTTTGATTAGGTATTCAGGGATTTACTAATTATAGTAAGTAAGGGGTTGATAGAGATGGACCCTTACTATTTTTTTAGTAAGGCAATTGGTTGCGCAATGGAAGCAGTGGTTGACCTACAAGTTCAGACGGGACAAAGAGATGAGTAATCAATGAGATATTATTGGCATTAATGATGTTACTTATAATGGTTATATTATAAAGTAATTACTTAACTTTATAAAGTATTATTATGTGAGGGGTCATTATATTTAATGGAAAGGTCCACTTTTATTAATGGTATAACCTAGGGTCAACCACAAAAGCAATTATGAAAGTCATTCAAAAGACTTATTGTTGAAGCTACTTGGATCAAACTTTTTGAGGATATTATAAAAGCCAAAGAGAAGAAATTGATTTTCATTATGCATTTTGTCTATTTGCTTTATTTTCTTTTTTGATGTTCTTGGGAATTGAGCCAAGAAACCTAGGGTTTCTGTCATATTCAGCATTGGAGGACGTCAATTTTTTAGTGTTTGTGCAATTCTGAGACTGTAAAAGACCAGTTGAATTATTGCTACTTGTGGGCTTCATTCAGAGGTCCAGATTGTGCTTGAAATTCTTAGTATAGGGAGTTAGTTGAATTGAATTAAGGAGTTATTGCAGGGAATTTGTTATTGGCAGCCAGCAGCAAGAGAATGCAGCTTTTGGGACTGATTTTGTGCAGTTTTTTCAAGGGAGCCATAGAAGTTTATAGGGCTCACGTGAGCAGCATCAGTTGTGGCGTCAAGTATTAGGGCCAAAATGCCTTGGATTTGGGGCAACTATTTCATCCTATAATAGATGCCAGCCGTAGAAAATCGTCAAATGCAGTTTGGGAATGGTTCAAAGCAAATAACCAGGGGGTGCGATTTAATACAGGTTCCACATTATAGCTGCTTATTCATTTCAGTTCTATATTTGCTATTGATATAACCAGTGGGTGCGATTTAATACAGGTTCCACATTATAGCTGCTTATTCATTTCAGTTCTATATTTGCTATTGATATGCATTGTAATTAATTATCAATAAAATAAGGCAATCTTTGTTGGTTAATTGCAAGCAGTTTCAATTTCCATTCATGTGTTGTCTATTATTTGCAAATTCCAATATACACACACACACACACACACACACATTCTCAAAAGCACAAAAAAGTATAAACTCTGCAAAAACAAATCAAAACTCAGGCAGTTACAGGATTGGTTAGTGGATGAGTAAGTAGGACTCATTACATGTCATTATTGCATTAAATTGCAACTCCAAATCAGAAAGTAAATCTGGAATTTTCAGCAGTGTTTTTTCTCAGTAATATTCATTTTCTATGTTTGTTAAAGTGCTGCAATATTATCTCTTTATCTGCACTATTATTGTCATTTTTATATTGCAAAAACGTTTCAAAACACAATCAAAAAACAAAAAAGAAAGAAAGCTCAAACAGGGTTGCAGATTACACCCATGCTGATTAATTTAACGCTGTGTGTTTGTTAGATGCAAAGATTCTGAAACTGATTCTTTGAACAGTGTGCAGATGGGCACCTTTTCTGTTTTCAATGTTTAAGGAAACATGTAGAAGAATACACATTTGGAGGTTTCCAAGCTTGTAGTTCTTTATGTTGCTTGGATACTAATGGCTGTAAGGAGTCATTTCCTTTGTCAGAGGTTTGTATGTATAACATATACAAACATTATTTTCTTATCCTAGAAAAAGAAAATCTAACATGGTCTAAAATTGATTATAAAGGGTGATTTTTTGTCTTTTAGATACGAAGAATTCTTCCAAATGATGTTTTTGAAAAATATGAACGACGCCGGGCTCAATCTGAAATTGATAGAGCCAAACTTAAAGATCTGGTATGTCTTATGATTTATTATATTGGATCATATGCAAAAGTTTGTGTGTGCTTATCATTTGTTTGACTTAGATTTTATGATCTTCCTGCTATACAAGACTTGAAATTGACTGACCTTAAAAGTTAGTCACCTCTTCTTATATGACAAGGGCATGCCATAAAATTTGATTTTAAAGTGGTGTTTGGGTTTAATAGCTTGTAGGAAATGTGCAGTCTCAACCTGAAGCTATTTTAATTGAGTTTAATTCTATGATCTTCGTGACAACCAAGATCTGAGATTGATTGTATTTAAAGGGTAGCCATCTCTTCTTCTGTGACAAGGGCATGCCATAAAAGTTGATTTACATGTAGATTTTAAGCTTGATTGCTTGTAGGAAATAAGATTCAACTAGAAGGGCTTATGTTATTTACATAATTTTAAGAGAAAAACATTGTTGGATAATTGTTGTGTAATTTTTATGTTTAAAAGTTGGGATTGATCTATAAGGGATTTGTAAGAAAAGAAATTTGAATGTTATTTTGGGATTTTTAACTATATATGCTCATGTTTAACAACACTTATGCTGATCTTTTGCATGATTCATGCAATGTGTAAAACCACTTTTGATGTGCATATTTATATCCACACATACTTAAGGGTGAGGTAAGAAATTCATAGTAGTATTGGAAAAGTTGAGTTTTATACAATAGAGAAGAATTGTACTGTGCTGGATTTTTTATCCATAAGAGTTTTCCCAGGTAAAAATACTATAGGTTATCTTTTCTTTCTATTTATATAATTATTGTTCAGATTGTATTTTCAATACTTCTATTGTACAGGTTTATTAGATTTCTTTTTCTCTACAATTATCTCAGATAAGCTGTTGGGTTAAATGCTGACTATATTTTACCATTCCTAAAAATTATTAGCAGTTTCTAGAAACTGCAAATGTACATAATTATTATTTAAGTGTCCAGGGAAACAACTTACACCAAAGAAATATCCTATTTATCTTTTTCATTTTATTTATTTATTGTATCTATCTTTCTGTTTAGTTTGGATAGGATTTCTTGGAAAAGATAAAAACTTATCAAGATATAAACTTATTCTACTGTCACTAGTTTTAAGCCCTTTAAAGTTTTAAAAAAACTCACAAAATCAATTCTTTGTAAGTATTTGTCTGTATTTTTCTTATTCACCTTCTTTCTATTTTCTTTTACATCTTTGTATTATAAATAATTAAGTTCTAATCTAAAGTGGAGTTAAAGACATGTTTTAAATATAAAGTTCTTCGTACAAAGTCAAATACAGGTATGGTTGAAACTTTTAGTAAGTTAGTTTTGGTGTTCACACTGGTAGATTATTTTGGTGTGGATTTGCCTTTACACATAACTTGTTCTATTTTCAATTTCCATTGTAACATTTCTGTATAGAGTATTTTTAGAATACAAAACGTAGATACACTTTATAGTATCGCAAGTATTTTTGTGTGGATTTGCCTTTACAAATAATTTGGTCTCTCTTTAAATCCTGTCATAGAGTATATTTTATTTACAAAACATACAACACACTTAATATTTTCAAACATATTTCCATAAGCTATGCACCTGTTTCGTTTTTGAAAATTTTGGGAATCGGAAGGCAACAAATTTTTTTGTATTAAAGATTGTAAACAAAAAGGAATTACATAATCATATGAAGTAGCAGAATTGTCTACTAGCAGACCATGCAAGGTCTTCTTCTAAACTAGTTATTAAAGACCACACGTGGTCTTACCAAAATAATATGCTAAAGACCATTACATCTGTATCTTTTCGTTTGCAGCATACAAAACAACTTGTTAAGTAAATACAGATCTATATACTAAGCTGTCTTTGCAGTGAACTATGTGCATACAATGACTATGAACAAATACAGTCACAAAACCATGAAATGGATATGATGATGGTGAATTTGAAAACCTTATTTGTAAATCTATTCAGACCAACCACTAGTCTAAGATCTACCAACTAATCTAACAGCATATCAATGAAGCACTTCTCCATGAATGCAAATGATAAATAAGCAAAGTGTACCATCACACTCATGAAGCGCTTGACCCCATTGTTCTCCTATCCTTCAAGGATCTTGTATGAAATGATGTTTTCTTTCAGCTATTTAGTACATGCACAAGATGATATTCAAGGAATGGAGTGTGGTTGATTGTTGTTGATGCAAAGATAGTGACATGATAATATGATAGTAAGTAGGCAAGATAGTATGATTGGGATTAGATGATTTGATTTCACATTAGATTCAAAGTTGCATTAAGCTCAAATGAGGAAGGAATATGTTATTTTATAGAAGTGCTCAAAAGAATCAAGGGTGGAAATTAAGAGGTTAAAAGATGAATGGAAAAAATAAAAGGGTAGGTAAGGATTAATAAGATTAAGAGGTTAATTTGAATGAAGGGATGAGATTGAGCGATAGGTAAGAGTCGGCTGACCTTTGATAATACATCACAAGATGCATTGGATTTAGACATGTTGGGAGAAGTGATATGAAAAAGATAATTAATTAATAAATAAATAAAAGTATTCATTTAATTAATTGTAGAAAAAGGATGAGGAAATTAGATAATTAAATAAATAAAATATTTATTTAAGTATGAGAGAGAAAAGGCTAATGAATTAAATAATAAATATTAATTTAAATAATAGAGGAGAGGTTGATGAATTAATTAAATAAATGATAAATATCTATATAATTAATACAGGAAGTTATGGTAAAATAATTAAATATTTAAAATTTTATTAATTGAAGACAATTTAGATGTCTACAGGATAGATTATTATAAATAAACACTATGTCGATGACCGATTAGAAGTTCCTACTCACTACAAGTATCATTGTTAATATCTGAGATGTCTTCATTGGATCTAACCCCTTCTATTTTGAAGTCCTCTCCATGATTTACATGAAACCTCAGTCCATTTTGGGAGTTAAGGTCTTTCTCTAAGGTCTTAGTTGGGTACTTTTGGTCATGGTTTGAGGATTCAACAAGTAAACGACAAGACTCACCCAACTCGTGAGTCCTTAGGGCAGTCAAGACAAGTCAACTAGGACTCTTGAGCTGAGTCTGGTCAAGTCTGGCCAATACTCTCAAGTCTTAGGCTCAAACTCCTGAGTCTTGAGCCTAGACTCTTTTGGCACTTGAACGTAACATACATAACCATTGGAGTTTCAAATTTTGAGAGTTTGAGGGTCATATGAGAGGTGTAATGTTTGAAGTGTGACTAAACATGATAGTCAAATTAGGCTTTTACATACTTTAAATGCATTGGTTTTTTTTCTGTAATTATGAGATTTTTTTGTGCCAAGTCATGTTAAGCTTTTTGTCTAGTCTCGAGTCCACGCCAAAATTTTGGTTGCTGAGTCGAGTCCAAGTTTTCAAAATTTTCTTTTGTTTATATTTCTTTTGAAATTCTTGGTAAATTTTCATGTAAGGAATATTATCAGCTTTATTGAAAGTCCAATGTCTTCCATATTTAACCTTATTTTGTTGATATCCACAATTCCTTCCTTTAGCAACTTCAAAAATGTCTTTTGAAATCTCCATTGTGATTGTAATCTACACAAAAATATTGTAAAACATGATTCTCAAAGACTCAATAAGTACTATCCTAGTACCTTGGTAAATATCCTCATTTCTAGCCTTCTAGATTGCCCATAAAATATTAAATGACAAAATAAGCCAAAATAAATTATAAGAATGACTTAAACCTTATGTCCTCAATATTGCATTCACAAAATTGAACCCTATGGAATTTTCCTATGAATTCTTAGGTGTTCCCTCTAAGTTTTGGTACTTCGAATAGTGCGTTATGAAGGCCATTCGTTATCCTTGAATAGTCCTAAATTTCACGCTTTTCTATGTATTCTTTTTGAAGGTTTCCGTCAAGATAATCACCATATTGCTTGTTGAAATGAGTTTTTCTTCTCTACCAGCAAGCACTTGATTTTTGGCAACCTTCAAGTCTTTTCTTCATTTTTTTAGTGTTGCATTTAGTTTTTAGTCTTGGTTTTGCCCTAGGATTATAGCATTTTTAATTCTGCTCGTTTTGAGCTATCTTAGGCGTAAATCGGAGTTTTCTAGGTCAAGTTATTAAGGAATTAAGTGTTTCGCATGTGGGGTTTTTCGGCCTGATTGCATGTCCCTATAAAAAATCTCTCAAAAGTGGGCTTTTATTGATAATTTCACGAAATAAAAATGTCATTTACATGTAAAGTGGGTTTAGAACCCCATTTTCAAATTTCACATCATTCTGAGAAGTTGTGTAATGTCCCTTCTTGTCTCCTTACAGAAATTCTCTGCAAGGCCATCATTAGTAGAAAATGATATATAATACTCAACCTATTATCTCTATATTCTAAGTTAGTAAGGGGCATTTGACCCGAAGAGCTGCCTCTAGGTCGGACTTCATGGGATTCCAGGTTCTCCGCTTGAAGGATATAGGATCCATTCTAAGCAACCCGGACTATTGACACGTCTTCCCATAAAGCACAACTCCTAAGTTCTCTTGGAAACGATAGACGTTATCCAAGCCTACGCATACGCATATGACTGATATTAGTATATATACTGCCTATATGAGATTATAACAATCTCAAACTGGCAACGGGATTATACCAATCTCGAATTGCCATTAATCTCAAATTGGCAATAGATTATACCAATCTCGAATTGTCATCAATCTTAAATTGGCAATGGGATTATACCAATCTCGAATTGCCATTTATCTCAATTGAATAACAAGATTATATCAATCTCGAATTGCCCCCTTTAGGGATTTACATCAGGCTCCCCAACCCTCATCATAACTTGGAAAAGAATATAAATTCCTAATCCCAATTCAAGAGTAGGGCTTAAATTGATCAAATCCTTAATTCACATCGTTGTTAATTTATTCCAATAATCAATGATTCTGATTTGCAGAATAGATAAATTTAGATTTCCACAAAATTAATTTCCATATTAATACTATATTCATTATCATGGAATTATATACGAATTCTAAATCCTTATTGTTAATGTCAGCAAAAATATATGTATAAAAACAAATAAATAAATAAATATATATATATATATATATTTGTAATTTAATAATTTTTAATACCTTAAAACTTGTATGCTGCAACGTACATTCTTTTCTGTTGTCGGTGCTCCCCTTTTTCCCTTATCATTTACTCATTAATACGGAGGGGAGGGGGAATAGTTTCCCCGTGGGAAAGGGCAGTCACACCCCTGCCCACGGGTGGCGACTGTTGGTTAACAGTCGCTCCCTTGCAGTCGCAGCCCTTAGAGGCCGCGACTTGCAGTCGTATTCCTAAGGGACCGCGACCCCAGTCGCAACCCTTTTATTATTATTTGTTTAATGAATTTTATTAATTAGTAATTAATTAATAATATTATATATTAACATATTAATAATTAAAATATATTATCATTAATAATATATTTAGAGTTGAATTTCTGGCTTAGATTGTGTATGTTTTTTTAGCATCAACGTTTCGGATCACACTCTGTGATCCATCATCAGGATATAAGAGCAAAGAGTAATAAGGAAATGTAAAATAAGATGCAGACATGGCCTCTCTTAAAAGATAAAGGAAGGGCTGGGGTGAGAAAGAAGGCACGAAAAACAAGGGGGAAAAAGGGGGAAACAGACAACCTAAGAGCAAAAAAGGAACAATAGTAATAATAATAATAATAATA
>MU226364.1:2378310-2413972 GCA_018584345.1 Thuja plicata | reverse complement strand
ATTACCGTGCACTGAATAAGAGGACCATTAAGAATAGGTACCCTATACCCCGGATTGATGAGTTGTTAGATGAGCTACATGGGGCAGTTTACTTCTCAAAGATAGATCTTCGATCGGGGTACCATCAGATACGTGTCTGTGAAGAGGATGTCCATAAGACGACATTCAGATGTCACTATGGGCACTACGAGTTTTTAGTGATGCCATTTGGGCTCACTAATGCACCAACCACCTTTCAGTCTTGCATGAATCATTTATTCAAGAAACAGTTGCGCAAGAGTGTTTTGGTATTTTTTGATGACATCTTGGTCTTCAGCAGGACTTGGGAGGAGCACTTGGGACACTTGGATGAGGTTCTCAGCATCATGGGGAGTTAGTCTCTATTTGCAAAAGAATCCAAGTGTGAGTTTGGGTTGACAGAGATCCTCTATCTGGGTCATGTGATAGGGGCAGATGGAGTCAAGGTCCATCAGGAGAAGATACAGGCAATCCGGGATTGGCCACCACCACGGAATGTGTCAAACTTGAGAGGGTTCCTTGGGTTATGCTCTTACTACAGGAGGTTTGTAAAGGGATTGTCTTAGACAGCAACACCCCTCACCGATCTCACTCGGAAAGGGGCTTTTAGGTGGACAGATGAGACAAAGGTAGTCTTTGATAGACTCAAGAGTGTCATGAGCACGTGTTCAGTTCTAGCACTACCGGATTTCTCTCGTCTGTTTTTTTTAGAGTGTGATGCCTCAGGTAACGGAATTGGTGCAGTATTGATGCAGGACAGGCATCCCATAGGCTACGAGAGTAGGAAACTTAAGGACAATGAGAGGTTATACTCCACTTATGACAAGGAAATGCTTGCCATCATGCACGCCTTAGCTAAATTTAGGCAGTATCTGGTGGGTGGTAAGTTTACAGTTAAAACCGATCACAACTTGCGGTACTTCCTAGAGCAAAAAGAGTTGAATGAGAGACAGCAGAAGTGGGTTAGTAAGATCCGGGCCTACGATTTTGACATTGAGTATGTCAAGGGCAAGAATAACATTGTGGCTGACGCACTTTCTAGGAGACCTTTAGTTGCAGCTTGTTGTGTTCTATCCGAGATTTCCGCAGATTGGAAAATTCACTTACTGGTTGAGTATTCTAAAAATACTCAAGCATGTCAGATTTTGGATGGGCAGCTTCCAGATAGTAGGTACAAGGTAATGGCTGACATCATCTTCTAGAAAGCTAAGATAATGAGGGTTGTTCATGATGCACCCACAACAGGGCATCCGGGGTTTTTTAAAACCTACAGGCAGGTCAGAGAGAGGTTCTCTTGGAAGGGCCTCAAGGACGATGTCCTCCAGCATGTCAGACTTGTCAGCAAAACAAGTCCGAACATGAGCACTCGGCCGGTTTACTGCAACCCCTACCCATTCCTGCTCAGAAGTGGGAAGGTATTTCGATGGACTTCATTACTGGTTTTCCGAGAGTACAGGGCACAAACAACATTTATGTGGTGGTGGACAGACTTACTAAGTTTTCCCACTTCTTTTCCATTTCAGCAAATTGGTCAGTTGCACAAGTGGCTGAATTATTCTTTCGAGAGGTTTTCAGGCTGCATGGTCTTCCCAAGACCATTGTTAGTGACAGGGACAGTAAATTCCTCAGCACCTTTTGGCAGGAGTTATTCAGGTTGACAGGCACCGAATTGACTCCCAATACCAGTTACCATCCGTAGACAGATGGCCAGACGAAGATTGTGAACAAGTGGATAGAAGGATATCTCTGTAATTATGTAGCGGGGCAGCAGAGAGCCTAGGTCAGATGGCTATACTTGGGGGAGTTTTGCTACAACTCCACCTACCATATGACGATTGGCATGTCACCATTTCGAGCTCTCTATGGCAGCGAGCCATTATCTTTCATAGACTTGGCTCTTCAGGACAGCAGGGCACCAATTGCGAGAGATTGGCTATAGGATCATCAGGATATCCTTAAGTCTCTCAGGGATAACATTCAGAGGGCACAGAATCAGCAAAAGATGTATGCTGATCGACACCGGATAGAGCGGACTTTTGAGGAAGGGGAATTGGTCTATCTTCGTCTCTAGCCGTACAGGTAGAGTTCTTTGAAGAAGAGTGGATCGGAAAAGCTCAAGCCCAGGTTTTATGGTACCTACCCCCTCTCCAGGAGGGTGGGTGAAGTGGCATATGAGCTCGAGTTACCGGTTGATGGCCGGATTCATAATGTTTTTCATGTGTCTTGCCTCAAGAAGGCAATAGGACAACAGATAGTCCCGTCGGTTGGATTACCCCCACTTGATGAGGGGAAATTGGTTTTGGTACCAGCGGAGGTGATGGAGATTAGGGAGAGGAAGCTGCGGAATAGGGCTATCAGAGACTACTTGATTCGATGGAAGGACTTACCGATAGAGGATGCTACATGGGAGGGTGAGTCTATTCTGCAGCACCCTGCATTGAGATTGCTTAAGGGCAAGCAATCCCGGGAAGGGAGGACTGTAATGTCCCCAATCCCGCAGTATGCCATTATGGTGCCAGGTTAGTCTATTTCCCACATCCGGATAAACTAAGGGCCTTTTCAGAGGATGTCAGCCAGTCACAAGTTATAGTGGGCGGGTTTTTATTTATTTGGGCTCATTTTATAAAGTAAAGTGACTATACTTTATAAAAGGATGTTATAAAGTCACTTTATGACTTTAAGTTACTTTATTTTATAAAAGTGACTTAAGTGGCTTAAAGTAACTTAAGTGAGCTTCTTCATCCCACATTGCTTATTTGTGGAGTTTTCCCTCACTTCGAGGTTATAAAAGTGAGAAGCTTTCTTGGGAAAAGGACCATGAAATAATATAAACAAGGAATTAAATACCTGGTTGCTTTTTGTGACTGGTTTTCTTGAGGACGTAGCCCCTTAAGAAAATTGAGAAACTGAACGCAGCCCCAGCATTCTCAGCATTGGTGGAATCATTCAGATTTCATATTCGAGCTTAATATGCGAGTAAGAAAAATACTTCTGAATCAGCGTATCTATTTATTCAGCTATCTCATAGGAATTGTAGAAGCAATTTATTAGACAACATTCTGGACACTGCATGACTTCCTTGGGAAGGATATTTGTTGTTTCCGCAAGTCACATACGGGAAGAGATATCCCTCGTGCTTATTGCGAGCAGTCTGAGATTAGATTTACAGGCTGCAGCCCGCTTGACGTTGGACGTCATTTTGTATAAGGTAACCGGAAGTTGATTGGGAACTGTGGTGATAGAGATGACGCGGGATGTGAGGTCCTTCACGCTTTAGGCAGGAGTGCGGGCATTTAGTCTGTTGGAGGTAGCGTGAGTACAGTCCAGAAGTATCGCAGGTTGGTGTCTACAGTCTTCACTGTATACATATCGGGGACAGAAGGAAGCTCCGAGGGAAGACAACATTAACAGTACTGACTCGACTATCTGTCAGCCTTAAGCACGAAATTTCGGGCCCAGTTTACAGCGGGATCACTGTGATTGGAAAGTGACGGCAGAAATTTGGAGGTGTCTACTCCAATCACCCACGACATCCATTAGCAGTAAAACGCGAGCATAAATCTGGAAGTGTCTACTCCAGTCACCCACGACATCCTCTAGCAGTGAAACGGTCCGTCTCTAAACATCATATAACAGGTGCACGCTGTATTTGAACTCTTTGCTCACGATAATGTTGGTGATCTTAGATGTCTGGGTTAAGTATTGAAATTTAGTGAATGTTTATGGCTGTAGCTACACTTTTATGCTAAATTGTTATGTAATGTTGCTCATTGAATTGAATTACGTTCACAACATCTTCCCCTTGGATTCGAATATATGGTGTATGTGCTCAGAGAATTAAAGTTTAATAAATAGTTGTTACTGCACTTTCCCCTCCCATGTATTACTATTATTGAGTAAGATAACTATTGCGCATCTTCTCCACAACAAACTAGCATAGTCCAGATTCTGGAAAAGTACTTTATTGCAGACAATTTTTATAACAGGCAGTTAGGATCATTACAGTTTGGGGTTCGAAAGGTTTTACACTTACCTTGAGGTGTTCTTTAAGCCCTTCGATGAACATATAGACCCGCCTTTTTTGGGATATGTCGGGAACCATGACTATAGACTCTGAAATTTGTTGGCAAATTCTTCAATAGTTCATGTTTGCTTGAGATGTGTTAACTCTTGGAAGTACCATTCTGGTTCCCTTTGGTCAAATGGACTAATGAGCTTTTGTGTGAACTCGCTATAGGTGTTAATACTTTTATGTCCAAGAGTGATGATGCCAAGGTGCCACCAATTGTGGGCTTCCCCGGTCAAATGGATTCTGGGAAATTTAATGGCATTTTTATGATGTCCCCTTCTAGCTAGAGAGCTTACTCTAGCCTTGGATTAGCCTATCAGTGGACCCTCGTAGGCTAATGGAGATGGACAGAGGGTCATTTTAGTGTAGAGACTCATCGGTGGTGGAGCAGACTTCTCTCTTCCGAGTTTAGAGCTTTCAGTGGATTGAGATTGATTTGTTTCGACTTGGATTTGGCTATTTTTAGCAGTTTTGGAGCCATCGAGTTGGACCCCTGCTATTTTTAGCAAACTTCAGGGTCACATGGGCAATCAGTAGACTGACTCCAGTTTCAAATGGCTAAGCTAGATTCCAAGTATTATGAGAGTTATGCAATTTTCAGTGGCTAAACATTAATTAATGTTAAATTATTATGATATAAAGTTATAAGCTGACTTTATATTAGCTACTGAAGTGAAGGGGCACTCCATCATTGAACAGGGCCAAATATATTAATTAAATTAAAGGCACTCTTTCTTAAGTCAAGTGAAATGTAAAATTAAGATGTGCTACGATTTAATGGTTAAATGATTTAATTTTTTTTTATGCCAAAAATTGTAAGTTTTTGGAGAAGTGCGATTTGGCTTTTTGGAAGCATAAAAGGAGAGTTTTGATTTGAGAGGAGGCATCCATTATCATAATTTGATCATTGTTTTTATGGTGCTCTGAGAAAGGGTTTCAGCTATTCCACCATTGGAGAAACGGTGTTTCTTCTGTGTTTTCCATTTGAGCCAGTGTAATATTTGGTGAATTTGGTCTTTCCTGAGAGTCTCATACATAGATTCGATTTGTGCTCCAACAGAGAGATTGAATTAGTTACAAGAAGGCATAGAGAGATTGGTTACTGCAGGTCAAAGAGGTATTGTTTTGGCAACAGATTTCAGCAATATAGGCATCCAACTACGCCAATACCATCATCCTCAAGGCTGTTGTACTTGTTTCAGCATGGCAAACTTGCATATTAAGTGCGATTTAAATATTGGAGGACATCTTTATTGGGGGTTTCCATAGGAGAGGTGGAGTGTGTCTTCAATGCATCCCTTATTGGGTTCTGGAGTTACAAATAAGTTCACGCAGCAGATTGTGGTCATTTCCAGGTTTTTTACATCATTGTAATAAGTTGCTTTTTTTGTATTGGTCTTCAATAAATGCTTGTGTTCACATTCGATGCTTTAGAAATGATAATATGAGGAGTGGTTGCAGTATTAGTTGAATTCATGTTAATGAAATTAGTTTTCATTTACTATGTTACATGTTATGTTTTAAACCATCAAAACAAACAAAAAAGTCAGAAATATAGGAAACAAACAGACAATATTTGGTTCAACAATTAGAGCCTAGACGGGTTACTAAATTGGTATCAGACCTAAATCCTCCCATCCTGAGGGTTGGGGTTTTTACATGCAGCCATAAGAAGTTGGTTCTCACAGGTATTATACACGCAGGAGAGCCTTCGTTGAAGGTGAACAGGTTTTAGACAGGCAGACAGTCACCATGGGTGACATGCATGATGGTAGCCCACCCAGGGTAAATAGGAATGATCAAGATCAGGAAACCAGAGACTTTTTTAGAGCCATGGCTACAGGGCAGCAGCAGGTAGCTCAGGCGTTGATGGCTCTTACCACTATGGTGGAGCGCATGAATCCACTGGCAAGGCCGAACCTGGATCAGGAGGATAATAGGAGTGTTCACGGTCCTCCACGTGCACAGAGGACACATTCTAGGACAAAAGACAGGCCTACACGCCTCACCTTTGTTAGAGAGGAACCAGTTCAGGAGCCAGTAGAGGAAGTCGGGGATGAGATGTTTGTAGACATCCTTATGGCTGCTAATGATGAATGGGAACTATTGGTACCATAGGTGTGAGAGAGGATGAATTTTGAGAGGTTTGTCAACCAAAGGAGAGAACACTACCGTGCAGTCAAATAGGACAGGAGACCCAGGGGACAAAATAATGAGTTGAAGCGTGCTACAAGCAAGCTTTCTTTGTCCACTTTTGATGGTAGTGGTAGATTGACAGCGCAAGCTTGGATCCACAAGCTTGATACCATTCTAGCATTAAGGCCTATGACAATGATCGAGGCAATAAAATATGCCACTTTACACTTGGAGGGAGTAGCACATGATTGGTGGTACTATGGTTTGATCACGCTTCAGCACAATCAGGTGACTTTGTACTAGAACTTCATGGACAGATTGGTGGAGAGATTTGACAAGAAAGATCCAGAGGTCTACTTCAGAGATTTGGCTCAATTAAAACAAACAGGAAGCTTGGATCTTTTTATTAATGAATTCCAGCGGTTGTCAGTTATGGTGCCAGACATATCTGACAGGAGATTGATAGTCTTGTTCATGGAAGGGTTATCCGAACCACTGAAAGGTTGGGTAAAGGCTTTTGATCCTTTCACTTTGCAGGAGGCTATGTAGAAAGCCAGAGATATGGAACATGCAGCTCCAGTCAATAAATTTCAGCACAAGGGAGCATCCTCCAACAAGGACAATAAACCATTTTTTAAGAAACCGGAGAAGACGGAATTTAAAACTGAGAATAAAGATAAATCTTTTGCACCACTTGACAGGGAAACACTTAATGATTTACAGAAGAAGAAATTGTGTTTCTATTGCAAAGGACCTTATGATATAAACCATGATTGTCCTTTTAAGACCCAAGGGCAAAGCAAACAGGGTTATGTGGGCTTATTATGAGGATTCTGATTCTGAAAATTCAGACCAGCAATCTGAAAATGAGGAATCAAATGAAGAAAAGGAAAGCACAAATGATGAAAAGTTTAACAAAATGGTTACAGGTGATGAGAAGACTGAGGGTAGACTTAAGGAGGTTTGTCTCACCAGTGTACAACAAGAAGGATCATTCAGGATGAGAGGGGTATTGGCTGGGTAGCGAGTTATCACTTTGCTTGATACAGGTGCCACTCATAATTTTATTGATTCTAGGTTGGTTGAGAGGCGTGGGATTCAGACAGAGCAGTTTGAGAGTCTGAGAGTGAGGGTAGCTGATGGCTACGTCCTCAAATGTGATAGGAAGATTACAGGTCTACCCTTGAAGATTAATAACTTTGACTTCAAAGCTGAATTTTTTTTTGTAAACATGGGTGACACAAATTTGGTGCTTGGTATGACTTGGTTACATGACATTGGAGTGTTCACTCTTAATTTGAGAGATATGGAGATGAAGTTTCAGTTGAATGGAAAGACACATATACTTAAGGCCATCCGTGATAGTGAGTTTAGGATGATGTCCTGCAAACGGATGGAGAGCTTGCTGAGACATAACAAGGTTGAGTGGGCAGCTCGTTGCACTATGATGCCATGACAGGGGCAGCAAAAATCAGAGTATCACCCAGACATACAGGAGCTAGGAATCAAGCATTATAAGGTGTTTAGTGATATCCCACCAAGTAGACCTCCTGATAGTGGTATTGAGCACATCATTGAGTTGGAGGGGACTAAACCCATTATGATTACAGCATACAGGCATCCTAAAAGATTGAAGGATGAAATAGAAAAGACCATCAAGGAGTTACTTGCCATGGGCCATATTAGACCAAGTAAATCTCCTTTCGCTTCTTCAGTAGTATTAGTGAAGAATACAGATGGCACGCTCAGGATGGGCATTGATTACAGGGTCTTGAATAGAAAAAAAAATTAAAAACAGGTACCCCATCCCACAGATTGATGAGTTGATAGATGAGCTTCATGGTTCATGTTTCTTTTCTAATATTGATTTGAGATCGGGATATCATCAAATCCGAGTTAGAGAGAAGGATGTAGAGAAGACAACATTCAGATGTCAGTGGCCACTTCGAGTTTGTAGTTATGCCATTCGGGCTAACTAATGCTGCAACTACTTTCCAGTCCACAATGAACAGGGTCTTCCAGCATTAGTTGAGGAAATTCGTTTTGGTTTTCTTTGATGACATCCTTGTTTACAGTAAAACATGGGACGAGCACTTGCAACACTTGGATACAGTGTTAAGCATTCTGAGCAAAGAGTCCTTGTACGCAAAGGAGTCAAAATGTGATCTGGGGTTGTCAGAGTTGTTGTATTTGGGTCACATTATCAGTGCATAGGGCATACGCATGGATCTTGAAAAGATTCGTGTTATTGTTGAGTGGCCTACTCTAGTAAACCTTACATAGTTGAGAGGATTTTTGGGTTTGTGTGGGTTCTACAGGAGATTTGTCAACGGTTATTCCAGGCATGCAGCACCCTTGACGGATTTGATGAGAAAAGGGGCTTTCTTGTGGACTCCTGAGGTGCAAGAGTGTTTTGATAAATTCAAGGAGTTGATGACTTCTTGCCTAGTGCTAGCTTTACTAGATTTCAACAAACCATTTGAGCTACACTGTGATGCATCTGGAGAAGGTGTTGGAGCGGTGCTTATGCAGGACAAGCACCCAATTGTTTATGAGAGTAGGAAGCTCAAGGGACCTGAGAGGAGCCTCAACATTTACGATAAGGAGATGTTGGCCATAATGCATGCTTTGGCCAAATTCAGATAGTACTTAGTGGGCAGCAAATTTTGCACAAAAACATATCAAAACAGCCTGAAACATTTCCTGGGGCAGCAAGATCTAAATGACAAGCAACAAAAATGGGTAAGTAAATTACAGTCATATGATTTTGATATCATCTATTTTAAAGGGACACAAAATGTTGTAGCAGATGCCTTGTCACGCAAACCCCATTTGAGCATGATGACAAATATATCTGAGGATTGGAGACACTTGATCCTTGCCGAGTATGCAAAGGATACATGGGCGTCAGGATTCATAGACGGAGCCATGCAGGATAATGACTATACACTTGTGAATGAGCTTATCATTTATAGAGGACGCATTTATTTGGTTCCAGGATCAGAGGAGAGGAGGATGGTCTTGAGGATTTATTATGATTCACCCATTGCAGGACATTCAAGTTTTTATAAAACCAACCGACAGATTCGTGAGCCCTTTTCTTGGAAAGGGCTCAAAGCTGAGGTGTTGCAGATGTTAGAGAGTGTCCTACTTGTCAGCAGAATAAACAAGAACACTCTTATCCAACGGTTTACTACAACCACTTCCGATTCCTGATAGGAAGTGGGAGTGTTTGCCCATGGACTTCATCACAAGACTGCCGAGAGCCCAGGGCAGAGACTATATATATGTTGTTGTTGATCGACTTACGAAGTTCGCCCACTTCTTTCCGATCACTGTTACGTATACTGCTATGCTGCTATGCAGGTGGCAGATTTGTTCTTTCGTGAGGTATTCAGGTTGCATGGATTACCTCGGAGCATAGTCAGTGACAGGGATAGCAGGTTTATGAGTCACTTCTGGCAGGAGTTATTCAGATTGTGTGGGACAGAGCTCACTCCGAGTACTAGCTACCACCACCAGACGGATGGGCAGACTGAGATGTCAACAAATGGGTGGAGGGATACCTTAGGAATTATATATCAAGGCAGCATAAGGCTTGGGTTAAGTGGATTTATCTATGTGAGTATTGCTACAATTCCACTTATCACATGTCTATTCAGATGTCACCTTTCATGGCATTATATGGGTACGAAGAACCCAATTTCATGGATTTGTTGATGAGTGATAGTAGGGTGCCTAGTGTTGGAGATTTGTTACAGGAGAGCCAGGACATTGTAAAGGCTCTTAAGGAGAATATCACTAAGGCGCAGAATCAACAGAAGTAGTATGCAGATCAGAAGAGGATTGAGCGAACTTTTAAGGTAGGGGATATGGTCTATTTGATGCTGCAGCCCTATTGCCAGTCCACTCTCAAAAAGAGCGGTGCCGAGAAACTTAAGCCACAATACTATGGACCCTTCAGGGTGATCAGGAGAGTTGGTGAGGTGGCTTATGAGTTGGATTTGCTGGCAAAGAGCAGAGTCCATAATGTTTTTCATGTGTCATGTCTCAAAAAGGCGTTAGGACACTAGATTGTTCCTTCTACAGTTCTTCCACCCTTGGATGATGAGGGGAAGTTGGTTTTAGTGCCAGAGGCTATCATTGAGTTTAGAGAGAGGAATTTGAGGAGGCGTGCTATCAGGGAGTACCTGGTGAAAAGGAAGGATATGCCGGTCAAGGATGCTACTTGGGAGAGTGAGGAGATTTTATAGCATCCAGAGTTGAGATTGCTTGAGGACAAGCAATTTCAGGAAGGGTAGATTGGCAGATTGTGTTATCCCCTTCTAGCTAGAGACCTTACTCTAGCCTTGGATTAGCCTATCAGTGGACCCTTGTAGGCTAGTGGAGATGGACAGAGGGTAATTTTAATGTAGAGACTCATCGGTGGCAGAGCAAACTTCTCTCTTCCAAGTTTAGAGCTTTCAATGGATTGAGATTGATTGGTTTTGACTTGGATTCTTCAGTTTTGGCTATTTTTAGCAGTTTGGAGCCATCAGTTGGACCCCTACTATTTTTAGCAAACTTCAGGGTCACATGGGCAATCAGTAGACTGACTCCAGTTTCAGATGGCTAAGCTAGATTCCAAGTGTTAAGAGAGTTATGCAATTTTCAGTGGCTAAACATTAATTAATGTTAAATTATTATGATATAAAGTTCTAAGCTGACTTTATATTAGCCACTTAAGGAAGGGTCACTCCATCATTGAACGGGGCCAAATATATTAATTAAATTAAAGGCACTCTTTCCTAAGTCAAATCAAATGCAAAATTAAGATGTGCTACAATTTAATGGTTAAATGATTTAATTGTTTTTTATGCCAAAAATCGTAAGTTTTTGGAGAAGTGCGATTTGGCTTTTTGGAAGCAGAAAAGGAGAGTTTTGATTTGAGAGGAGGCATCCATTATCATAATTTGATCATTCTTTTTATGGTGCTCTGAGCAAGGGTTTCAGCTATTCCACCATCGGGGAAACGGTGTTTCTTCTGTGTTTTCCATTTGATCCAGTGTAATATCTGGTGAATTTGGTCTTTCCTGAGAGTCTCATACAGAGATTCTATTTGTGCTCTAGTAGAGAGATTGAATGAGTTACGAGAAGGCATAGAGAGATTGGTTACTGCAGGTTAAAGAGGTATTGTTTTGGCAATAGATTTCAGCAATACGAACATCCAACTACGCCAATACCATCATCCTCAAGGGTGCTGTACTTGTTTCAGCATGGCGCACTTGCATATTAAGTGCGATTTAAATATTGGAGGACATCTTTGTTGGGGCTTTCCATAGGAGAGGTGGCGTGTGTCTTCAATACATCCCTTGCTGCCTTCTGGAGTTAAAAATCAGTTCACGCAGCAGATTGTGGTCATTTCCAGGTTTTTTTACATCATTGTAATAAGTTTCTTTTTATGTATTGGTCTTCAATAAACGCTTGTGTTCACATTCAATGCTTTAGAAATGATAATATGAGGAGTTGCAGTATTAGTTGAATTCATGTTTATGAAATTAGTTTTCATTTACTATGTTACATGTTATGTTTTAAACCATCAAAATAAACAAAAAAAATCAGAAATATAGGAAACAAACAAACAATATTTGGTTCAGCAGTTAGAGCCTAGATGGGTTCCTACAATTTTCTTCAGTCATAGAGCTGAGGGATAGGTAAGTGTCTAGTTTTTGAACCCAAGCTTGAGCAGTTTCTTTCCCTATCCCATCAAAGTATGGTAGGGCATTTTACCTATCTTGGCTTTAATGTCTCTTTCCCCATGATTTCTTCTTCTACTATGGCTTGCCAAGGTTTTGGTTTCATTGTATTCTTTAAAGGGGATGAGTTCTTGTATCTCCGGTTCTAAACTAGCATACCTTTGGGCAATCTCCTCTACTGAGTGGGTAGATGGTTCTTCTCCTTCTACAACAGATTCTTCTCTTGGGAGAAAGGATGGTATAGTAGGTTTCATGGTGGAACCTTGAGTTGCGTGTTCATTTTTAGAATGGTTGGAATGAGCATCTCTCCCTAGATTGGGATTGGGTCTCTCATTATGATTGCTTTTGTTCATGTTTTGGATGGCCTGGAGTATTAGCTAGTTGGTTCTTTCGAACCTTTCATTGGTTTGTTCCATGAAGTTTCTTAACTCTTGTGCTAGTTGTTTTTCCATAGCTTTCTTTCCTCTGGTGCGTTGATAAGTTTGCATGAACCAATTCACAGGATGGCAGGATTATGCTCTGATACTACTGTAATGTCCCTTCTTGTCTCCTTTCGGAAATTCCCTGCAAAGCCATCATTAGTAGAAAATAATATATAATACTCAACCTATTATCTCTATATTGTAAGTTAGTGAGGGGGATTTGACCCTAAGAGATGTCTCTAGTTCGGGCTTCACGGGATTCCAGGTTCTCCACTTGAAGGATATAGGATCCATTCTAAGCAACCCGGACTATCGACACGTCTTCCCATAGAGCACGGCTCCTAAGCTCTCTTGGAAACGATAGACGTTATCCAAGCCTATGCATATGCATATGACTGATATTAGTATATATATTGCCTATATGAGGTTATAACAATCTCAAACTAGCAATGGGATTATACCAATCTCGAATTGCCATCAATCTCAAATTGGCAACGGAATTATACCAATCTCGAATTGCCATCAATCTCAAATTGGCAATGTGATTATACCAATCTCGAATTGCCATATATCTCAATTGGGTAACGAGATTATATCAATCTCGAATTGCCCCATTTAGGGATTTACATCAGGCTCCCCAACCCTCATCATAACTTGGAAAAGAATATAAATTCCTAATCCCAATTCGAGAGTAGGGCTTAAACTGATCAAATCTCTTATTTACATTATTGTTACTTTATTCCAATAATCAATGATTCTGATTTGCAGAATAAGTAAATTTAGATTTCCACAAAATTAATTTCCATATTAATACTATATTCATTATCATGGAATTATATACGAATTATAAATCCTTACTGTTAATGTTAGCAAAAAAAAAAATATATATATATATATATTTGTAATTAATAATTTTCAATACCTTAGAACTTGTATGTTGCAACGTACATTCTTTTATGTTGTCGATGCTCCCCTTTTTCCCTTATCATTTACCCCTTATTAATACGAGGGGGGAATAGTTTACCCGTGGGAGAGGGCAGTCACACCCCTCCCCACGGATGGCTACTGTTGGTCGCTCCCTCAGTGGCTGTGATTGCAGTCACAGCCCTTAGAGGCCGCGACTTGCAATCACAGTCCTAAGGGACCGCGACCCCAGTCACAACCCCTTTATTATTATCTGTTTAATGAATTTCATTAATTAGTAATTAATTAATAATATTATATATTAACATATTAATAATTAAAATATATTATCATTAATAATATAATTAACATTATCTAATAATATATTAATATATATTAACATTATTTTATTAATTGTTTAATAATATGATATATTAATTATTATAAATATATGAATCATGATTGATATTTATCAATCATTAATATTATATATATATATATATATATATATATATATATAAATTATTATTAATTCGTTAATTAGTGTTAATGTGTTTATTGGTTTTGTCGAATAATGATGTCATTAAGTGCATTGGTTCAATTCTTTAGGTAGAAATACAAGTAAATCGAGGGCCATTACATTTTGGATATAGTTTTTAATGCTTTATATGTAAGGTGGGCTTTTCCAGTCCTTTTGCATATTTCATTATTAAAACTATAGTTACATGTAAATATAATAACATGAGATACTTTTTATGCAATTAGGTGGGGTTTTTGTTCAACATTGCATGTCATCACAATGCAAATCACTTTTAAAACTCCACTATCAATATTTTCTAAGTCCCAAATGCATAGAGGTGGGCTTTTTAAATGCAAATGCATATATTAAGTTAAAAACATATGCAAAAGCATATAACTTAACATGTGTAAGTGGGGTGGTTTTGAGATGCGTTTGCATATTAGAAGCCCGTTATTATAAACCTTTCACTTTAAAGGCTTTATAGTGGCAAATTCCAACCCATTTACATATGCATTTGCATACAAAAAGTCTATTTTAAATAACTTAAAGGCATAGTGATGAATTTTTGATGAAATGCATATGCGTTTAAGTACTAAAAGCCCGTTTTTAAGTCTTTTGTGCATTGAAAGGTCTTGAGTAGCGAATTTTTGATCAAATGCACATGTTCTTAAGCTCAAAAAATCCGTCATTTCTCATCTTGGTTGGGTGGCGATTTTCAAACTTCAAGCATATGTGTATGGGTTTGAAAAACCCGTTTTCATTCCCTTCTTCATGTGTTTTCTTCTCTATCCTTGGACGGTGATTTTATATGCATTTGCATGCTTCCAAGTACATGCAAACACTCTAAAACAACCCGTCCAAAGACATTTTTTACTGAAAATGGCTCATTGAGGGAAGATTTATGCAATAAATCTCAAACATTTTGTATTGAAGAAGGATTCTAGGGTAAGAAATTTCGTTCCAGCTTGTTCTTCATCCGTTTCAGTTGTTTTTGATGCCCTAGGTGCCGTATTTGGTTGCCATTACATTTGCATTTGATTTGGTCAATGTTGTTGCTATACTTGTCCATTTTGTTTCTCCATTATTCAGCACTTGGCAACCAACGAATCTTGACTCCAAAATGCATTCATTTCAAGAGGATTGAGTCAAGATTTGAAGTCTATATAATCCTCTTCTTGCAATATTTTCTAAATTGGAAAATCTCTTGGATTTGATTCAGATTTTTCTCAAGGATTTGTAAAGATTTCTTCTCTTGTTTTTGGTGAAAAGAGGTAAATTTTTCTTGTGCTTATTTTAGGGCTTTATGTATATATTTTTCTTCTTGGTAAATGTAAATCTTTCATTTCTCTTTTAGAATTACATGTTTTGTTTAATGTATTGTATCTTCTATCTTCCGTCTCCATTTCTCTAAGTTACATATGCAAGAACCTCATCTTACTTACATATGCGGTCGGGATTTAAAACCCCGTTCTATGATTGGAGTATACCAGAAAGAAAGCTCATTGTTACACCATGCAAATGCATTTCAAAGACCTCCTTTCATGCATTCCATGTTCCCTATTTGTACTTATTCTACCGCTGCGACGTGACTCAAACTTCATGTTGGTAGTTGCTTGCCGGATCATTTGTAATGGAAATTCAAAACTCCATTATAAGTAGACGCCATACCATACGTCTTTCACATATTCTTCCTTTCATAAAGCTTGCTGCCCATTCATATGCAGTGCTCCCAGAAAATCCTGTTTTTGAGTTTTTCCCTCACTTGAAGAGCTAGTTTTGCCTAAAATCCTTCACCCTTAGTTGCTCAAAAGCCTTCCACTCATATCCTATATGCATACTCTTCTAGGTTTGCGCTTGAAAGACCATATTATGGCTTTTTCTGGTAACTAAAGAATGACAACATAATGGAGTCATTCAAAGAAAGAGATAAGCGACAAAACGATGAGAGCATAGAAAGCTTTCAAGACTGATTTCAAGCAAGCGATTGATTGATGCCATCAATACAAAACAATCAAGGATGCAAATTCATATTCTGGTTTGAGTGATTTCACCAAACTAGAACACATCAATCATCAGACATCTTGTAGCAACATGAGGACCAATAAAGGATGATGTAATAGAAGACACGTCTTGTCAAGCACTTAGAAAAATTTCATCATGTATTTGTAATTTGTATTTGACAGATTACATGTAATGTAAAAACAAGATGTAATTGCATGTGATAGTATCACATGCAAAGTTGTTTCATGTAATCATGTCACAAGTGCTTTAAGCATTGTAGCATTGAATAAGTCAAAGTTAGTTAGTTAGTGAATAAGTCAAGGTGGTTAAGGGTTTCCCCTTTTCTCTCCACCTTTCTCTCTCCTCTTTTCCTATATAAAGGAGAGAGCTCATTGTAAATAATCATCTTTTGGTAATGCAAGAAAATTCTGCCAGTTTGTATATGCACTCTAAGACTTTGTGCTTGGATGTAAATCAAATTGCTTTCAATAAAATGGGCAACTTGTTTTGAAACTTTGTGTTGATTCAAGGTGTTATGTGGCAACATTTTCTGGATATTGATTGTGAGTTTTGGAGTTTTTCTCAAGAGGGATTTGAATTCAATTGCGTAGACTTTGAGCTACCTATTGCATTCAGAGTCAATTTGAACTTTTGAAGACTTTGTGTTGTAGGAGGACAAATTGTTATAGATCGTAGTGGCTGCAATTACTTAGAGCTGAAGACTTTGGGCTTCAGTTGTAGGTGTTTTTATTAAATTTGAGAGTATCCAATAAGAGACTTTGTGCCTTACTAGTTATTCTACTTGAATCCTCATTCGAGACAAGCATAGGAGACTTTAGGTTCTTGTATTTGTTTCACAAAATATATAAGTAAACTGCTGTCTCTGGAGTTGTTCTTACGTCAATCCCCAAGCCACCGGTATTATCGTAGCAATAGGACCTTTTTGTTAAGTTTGAAAGTTGTAATTATTTGTAAATAATTCCTGAAGCAAGAGAAAGTGATTAGAAGAACCACCCTTTTTTGTAATTTTAATGAAGTTCTTGTTGAAGCCACCTATGGTAAGAAGGGAGCCTCCCTATTGCTGAGAGGAGAGAGAAATCTCATTTAACATTGTCTAAAGTCATAATTCCGTAAGTTGTGGTCACAGTGACTTACAAAATTTTTAGCCAACAAAACCTTCCATAGAACCAAAGATATTCTCTTACCAATTGACTTTACCTTTATTCCCCCACCCCTTAAGATTAGCAAAAAACATGTTCCAAATTTCTTTTGCAAATAAACATTCAAACAAGATGTCTAATGCTCTCAGGTTGTTTACAAATAATATATAATTTCAACATGAAAGAAGAAATAAAATATGGAGGTTTCTTCAACATGAACAACTATTTAAAGCAAGCAATTTTTGGTTCTAGAATATTAGACCACAAAAGTTTGAAAATTTTGACCATAGTTTGCAAACTCTGCGAGTACTCTTTGAGTTGCCAAGTGCTCTCTAATTTTTTTGCTGGGCGAGTTTTTACAAGTTTAGCTCTTGGGTTTCTATAGACACAGGAAAAGCATGGTTAATAATGCCAATGCGGATAAAACCTTGGTTAAAACATGTCTCTCACATGTTTTTGTGATAAAACCATGCATTTTCTCTTTCAAGATGTCAATTTTTAATTTAATACATTTTTTGTAAGTGAATTTTGCAAAAAAAAAATGTTTACAAAATTTTTATTTTCTATACTTGCTAAGTTGTCGAGTTCTTGCCATGTTTTTGTCAAGAATTTGCCGAGTTTTTGTTGTGTTGAAAATTTTAGACTTGTCGAGTACTATCCAAGTCTGAGTTTGCGAACTATGTTTTTGACCATCATTTTTCAGAGAGAACAAGATTCCAACATTTGTTTAGATGATTGGCGAGGGTCTGGGAGTAAACTAATGTTCTATAAATTAATTTAGGTTTAAGTTTGGTAGCTTAGTACCCTTATTCCAAGAGAGTTTCTCAAAAGACACATTGTCGCTTACATTGCAAATAGGGAATTGAATGATCCTATAGGCCTCCTTAAGAACATAAAATGTCCTCCAATGAGATGGAGGGGGCTTAAATTCATTACACAAATGAGTCCATGAATTTAGTTAGTTATTACACAAGATATCTTTGAACCATCTAATACCTTTTAAATGCCAAGTTTTAGTCGAGCATCCTTGCAATAAGGCAAGGGGTCTGTGGTTTTTAATAAGGTTCCACCAAATTGATCTATCAAGGCTTAATGTACCCCTGTAATGACCCATAAACTCACACTTACTAATTTGATTTCTTATGATCTCCCAAGCTTTCTATATACTCTTGAACACATTAGATCCTGTAGGCATTATAGGAAACTTACCAAAAAGAATGTCATCTATGGGGAGTTGTTTCCAACTTTTTGCTTGTTTTGGAACAACTGACTGGATGTTATTCTTTACGAAACCTTCCAAGGTTCAATTTCGTTTGAAGGCTTTAAAGATCCACTTGCCAGCTAGGAAGGAAGATGCCATGTTTTTTTAAATCTCTCAATCTTAGACCTCCTTCTAACTTCTTTAAGCATTACCATTTGTATTTAACATGTTTTTTCTCATTACCTCTCCCATCTGACCATAGGAACTGTCTAATATTTTTTGGAATTTCATTTATCTTCTAGCTGCTAAATAGCCAAATTGAGGAATAATAAAGGTTGTAAGGTGATTTTATTTTTTGACAAACCTGAAGTATTCAAACCAAAGATAGATATTGTTTATTCCATTGACAATGCCTTTTATCTACTTCGCTCTTAATCCAATCCCACATATCTTTCAGACATAGGTTAACAAGAAAAGGAATGCCAAGGTACCTAACTTGTTTGTTACGCCCTCCCCATTGAAATTCAAACTCCCTGAACCAGACTGGGGGGGTAATTGTCCCAACTAAGCATTATAGATTTGGCTTAGAAATTCTACCTCCAAAGGCTTCACAAAACAAATTAAGTTTGTGCATGAGATAGTCAACATTTCTCTCTTCAAGATTAATAAAAAATTTCTGTATTATCTGCAAATTGAATGTTTTAAAAGATCTCCATTGGGGAGAGACAATCCTATAATTTTAGGTGACCAGTTAGTGTCTCTTAGAATGTAAAAAATAGCATTTGAGCCTATCACAAACAGGGCAGAGGCAATTGCACAGACCTGTCTAAATTGACCTTTTGCAGAGAGAATTGATCTGACAAAGATCCATTAACATTTACTTGAGCTACAATATCATTCAATAAAGTCTTCACCATTTGGAAAAACCCACTCAGGAAACCAAAACTTCAATTGTCAGCATCAGAAATGACCAGTCAACCCTATCATGGGCCTTTTCAAAGTCCAGTAAGAGAATGCCATTGTTTTAGTTGGAAGTTCTAGCCCTATCCACAGCGTCCCAAGTAGTAATGAGTTTCTCCAAAATGTATCTACCCTTAATGAGTCCTATTTGCATAGAGCTAATAATATTAGGGAGGATGTCCACTTGTCTAAGGGCCAAAATTTGGACCAGAATCTTATAGGAGACATTGAGAAGAGTAATATGTCTCCAGTTCGTAATTAATGTCTTGTCCCCATCCTTAGGGAGAAGCTAGTTAATTCGTTTATTGATGTTACTACCTAAGGAACCTTTGTCTATGGCTTCAATATAGACTTGCAGTTGGTCATTTGCAATCCAATCTAATTTCTTTTAATATAACTCAATTCGGAGGTCATGTGCTCCAAGGGTTTTATCATTGTTCAGCTTTTGAATTGCATTTACTATTTCTTCTTTAGATACTTTCATATTTATAATTTCTACAATATCATCTGTGGTTTTCCTGGGAAACAAACTTTTGCATAGATTTCTAGCATTCAGTTCTTGAGTATTTTTCCTTCCGATGAGAAATAAGTCTTATAAAAACTGTGAAATGATGGCAAATTTTTCTGATAGTTGGCATTGGTATAGAGTTAGAAGAGAATTGACCTGTGATTGGTACATACGCAACTTGTATTTAAACAATTTGTATGTTATTAATTTTCAGGTCTATTGCCCTTCTTGTAGCATACCTTACCAAGTGGACGAGAGTATACTTGTTCTACAATGTCCAAACAGCAATTGTTCAAAGGTAAAGAGTGTTGTAGGATTCACACATATTGTGCAATTTTGATAGTCAAATCATGCCAATTTCTTGAGCATAAGTTTTAATATAAAATGATGTTCCTTGTTTTTATTCATTCTCTTTTTCAAGTGACCTTTTGCGGCCCTCAAATTTGGATACGTTTTCTTCTTTATCTTAATTTATATTTTCCTATTATTAAGTAAAGTTTTCCCTTAATTTCATGCTGCTTTGTTATTGAAAAGACAGACGCATTGTATTTTGGGTTTTGACTTAAAGCTTTTTGCATATGTTTCTATATGGTTTAAGGCTTCTTGTATCCATTGCAAAAAGCCGGATCATAGGCCATTGTGTTGTGATGAGGTTGAGAAGGTATGGTACTTATATGCTCCTCATTTTTTAAATAAAATTATTGACTAGATTTAACGAAGAAGACTTATAAAAAATATTATCAGGCAGGTGTTTTAAAGTTTAGTAAGATGTTACAGTGTGTTAATTATAACTAGTTTATACTTTTGTTAGTTTGCTTGACATATCATCTAAATTGATATCCCAAGCTATTTAGACTATTGCACAACACTGAGATTCCTGTAAAGGAATTTGTTCTTTTGTTTTTGTATTAAAATCTAATTCATTTGGAGTTAATGCATGCTATGCAGACATCTGAGACTGCTCTGCGAAGAAAAATTGAAGAGGTAATATTGTGATAGCATATGGAGCAAACATTTTGAGTTTTGTTAGGCATCATCTTTTTACAAAAAAGTATAAAAGATTTGAGTACTTAAAAGTGAATTATCCATGTGAAACAGGCAATGGCGAAAGCTGTGATAAGGGCATGCAATTCTTGCAATGCAGAGCTAGTTAAGGAAGGTGGTTGCAATAAGGTAGGTATCAAGAACCTTACGTAAAAAAGAACTATTAAAATTCATGTTACATGTGCATGTGATTTAAAGATTTGATTGCCAGAATTCTGTGTAATGTTTCTGTATCACAAATTTTGCAGGTGACCTGCAAATGTGGAACTACAATGTGTTATAAATGCCGACAAACCATCCCAAATGATTATTCTCATTTTTGCCAGGTAACCAAGACTCTTCGTCAAGCTATAATTTCCATACTCTAATGCTTTTTTATTGAGGATAAAATTTTGAATTCTTCTCTGGTAAATTTTGTTCTTTGTGCAGTCTTTGAAATGGTTTTTTTGCCCATGTCTCTGTAGTTGAGTTTGCATTAGTTTCATGGTTGTCTGTTAGACTGCATTGTTATATATGAATGCCTTTTTGTCGAAGGGCTTGAGTCTTTTCAAAAACCCAATTTCACCTTAATGAAAACAAAACAAAAAAAAGAATTCTTTTAAAAAGTCAAATACACAGAACTGTAATTAAACATTGCAATTAGTTATGGAAACTATCCCGCATTTAGTTAGAAGAATGTTTTTGAAATGTTTTAACAGGTACAAACATATATTAGGCATATTGTGTAGTAGACTACCAAAATTTCTTGGAGAAGGGTAGTAAAGTACCACTAGTTACTTGGAGAAGTGGGTGTATGGACACCTAAAAAGCCATTTCAACTTATTATGGAGATTATTTTAGTTGCAAGAAATTTTGTACGGGTACAAATATATATTAAGTGCACCTTGTAACTGATTCCATAATTACTTGAATAAGGGTTGTAAAGCGCCAAAAAGAAGTTGGTTATGGGCACCTAAAAAACCTCTTTCTACAAATAGTTGTATAATTGTTTACATGTGGGCCCTCTGTCCTATGTAAAGGACCCATGTAACTTGAGATGAGTAATAAAAAAGTTTCTATGAAATTCGAGTTTGGAGACTATTGTTAAAAGATAAATTTTAGAAAGAATGTAAGGAATAAATGCAACCACAAATTACAGATTAGGATGGAATTAAAATTACAATACCGTGAATAATGAATAAAAATAACAAGGCGATTTCGTTCAAATGCTGGAGTTTCCTGATAACGATTAACCATACATTGTTACACGTTTAGGAATTGACTCTTTCAAATTAGTAGTTGCAACTGCAGTTTGGAAGATGCCATTCTAGCGAATTGGAATAGTCTGCAATGCCTCGTAAATTAAGATAACTAAATCATGCATAAATAAAACAGTAATTTTTTTTGGGTGGCTTGATATGTGCATATGCTATAAAACGTTTGAAATCATGTTGGTAAGCTTGTTTTGTGTTTTGTTGATTAGCATTCTCGAGATCCAGCGAAGCCCTGCCGAAAATGCAAAAGGTGTGGAATATGGGATACGGTAAGATAGTTTATTCAACTCTTTTTTAAGTATGATATTTTACTGAATTTTTGTTATAAAGAAATAAAATAGCAATCACATTTATTATTGTTCCATGTGTCTTTTCTCAGGAGGTTGAAGATGAACTAGCTAGGGCTGCAAAGGAGAGAGCAATGCAGAAAGAGCCCAGTTTACTGAACAAGAATATTGGGCCAAAACTAGGCAATCTTAGCCTCGATTAGTGCCTCTATAAAGTTTTCACATCATGCTAAACCTCAACTAAATAACAATAATGCTTGATCTCAATATGCTCTGTAAATAATTAATTTATTTGTCATATCACGCTAAACCTCAACTAAATAACAATAGTGATTGACCTCAATATGCTCTGTAAATAATTAATTTAGTTGTCATAGCTAAATCTCAACTAAATAACAATAGCGATTGACCTCAACATGCTTTGTAAATGATTAATTTAGTTGTCATATCATGCTAAACCTCAACTAAATAACAATAATGATTGACCTCAATATACTTTGTAAATAATTAATCTTTAAATTTTAGTATTTTTTTCTTCGACTCTTGCATTTTAATGGATAGTCTATGAAAACATTGATGGTTGCTGCTTTACCATCCTTTAAAGATATTTATTTTTATTTGGTGTAGATAGATATATTGATTGATTCATTATTTACTCTAATTGAAAGATTATGTGAATTTACCAATTTTATTGTGAAGCATCCTAAAGTCAATTCAATCCAATATATGTCATGATTTAACATTGTTGTGAGTACATGGGCACCTTGTATTTGATTGTGGACACTTGGTAAGGCTTATTTTTTTGTCAATAGGTTGAAGATGGTTGACATGGTACATTATGCATATCACAAAGATGTTAATCATAATGAAGATTATTATTAGAATTGTCATTTTTTAAATCATAACATTTAAATTATATCTAATCAATAATATTTTAACTAGAAAACTTAAGCTTTACGTAGGTACCACAAATTTATAATTATTTTATACATTGAAATATTTGGTCAAATAAATATTCAATAGTTTATCAAACACATAAAAAAAAAAAGAAAGAAAGAAAGAAAGAAAATAATTTTAACATCTGCGAGGCTAAAGATAGCCTATGGGACAGACTGTTTCACACGTTGAAATTTTCATTTCCACCCTTTTCTTGTGAAGCTTGATGATGAGTGCCCCCAACTGCTCAACCGTCCCCTCATTGAAAAGATCAAACCACGAATTCACGGTCAAAAGAGTATTAACACTGTCCCGACTGTCCTTGAAGGCGTCACATTCTAGAATGAAGTGTTTTTATGTTTCTACCTTACCAGAAGTGTCAAAAATACAAATTCTTTTTTCCCAAGTTTCTTTAGGCCTTTTCCAACGTCCGGTTTTACAACGAAGTTGATGTGAATTGGTCCTTAATTGGGCAATGTGAATCTTGGCTCTCCAAGAGATATTAACCCCAATGTACACTTTTTGATGGAAGTTACGAGTAGGATTAAACTCCACAATATAATACTCTTTCTTTCTAGTTAAACCTTTATCCCAAAAACGCTTGTGGAACTTATTCATAACAAAAGTCTTTATTTCTTTACTATTTGTGGGGCAGGAATTCAAGTGAATATCCCATTTATTGAGCCACTTGTTGTTTTGATGCATCTACATCTTCTTTCTTTTGCACAATGTGTCCCTGAAGACAACTTTAGGCAATTTGTCCTCATCCATTTGTTCAATTCTTTTTAAGTATCTTATAAGACATACCATAGCAATTGCTTCAATAGGACTAGCCTCAACCTCACTCAACATGATATCATACGGAACTGAGTTTTTTAGTTTGAACTTGTTTGTAATCAAACATTTTTGGATTTTTTCAATTTCCTTCCATTGTAAATCTGAAGAGTTGTTGGCCCACAGTTCACACCCATAGAGAACAACCAGTAACACTAAAAGACCAAAGAGAATTTGAGTAGTCTTCCAATCCCATAGCTCAGCGTCTACATCTATTTTGGAAGGCATAAAACGCTTTCCAACCTCCTAAAATACGCTTCTTTTTGTACCCTTCCCAACTCAAATTTTTATTGAAGTAAATTCCTAGGTATTTGTAATCTGACACCTCTTCAAGGATGCTGCCCTGAAAGTAAAACTTATGCTGGTTATGTTTTATTTTATCAGAGAAGACCATCACTTTCGTTTTGCTGATGTTGACCTGCATCCCCACCATGTTGCAAAAATGCTCAAGGGCAAGTAAGTGTTTTTGTAAGCCACCGACAGAATTAGAGATCAACACAAGGTCATCCGCATACAAAAGAAGTCTAATAATAAACTCGCTCAAATGTACACCATCTCCACCTTGAAGGTTTAACCCTCAAGTTTATCAATATACAAACCAAAGAGTGTGGGGGACAAAGGGCACCCTTGCTTGACCCCTATATCACTTCTGAAACTCTCAGAGATGTCATTCGTAGTTCTGATTTTAACTTTAACCTCCTCATAAAGTCTATGAACAACATCTCTAAGGTGAATGGGGACCCCAAGTTCCTCTAGTCTGAGCCAAAGCTTGTCCCTAGGGACCATATCAAACGCTTTTTTGAAATCAACAAAACAACAAAATGCTTCCTCCTCCCAAAAATTTTCAATGATGTGTCTTAAGGTTATACCGTGATCCACTGTAGAATGTTTAGGTCTGAAACCTGCTTGCCCTTTATAGCAAGTTTATCATTTTTTTCTGTCCACTTGTTGATTCTTCTTTCAACCATACTCCCAAATAACTTAGCAAACAAAGGATTAATCATTATGGTTCTATAGTTGGACAGGTCATTGACGTCGCCGCTCTTGAAAAGAGGAATAGCAAGGCTAGTTGTCCAATCTAGAGGGAACCCCTGTTGAATGATGTTGTTAAAAATTTTAGTGATGCGAGGAGCAAGAATTACCATACCCCACTTTAGATACTCTTCTTGAAGGTCCACAAGATCTTTTGCTTTACCAACACCTAATTTCTTGATTCCCATCTCTATTTCTTGGACAATGAGAAGTAAAGTAGAAGTGTTGATCAAAGGAGGATTGTCAACCTTGAGTTTCTGCTCATAAAGTTGCCTAGCATAATTGAACCACTGAGAAGCTGTAATATTATTCTCAATTTGTTTTTTCTTCGGTTGCAACTCTTTCCAAAATGCCTTAGGGTTATTTTTCCCAAGAAAGATAAGCTCTTCCCGTCTTGTAATCATGTAATCAGCTTTTTTTTTTCTTAAAATCTGCTTGTAAGCTTTGATATTTATTTTCTCCTTTTTTGAATCTTTTAAAGTTCTTCTTGCCCTTTTGCATTCCTCATCAAACCAAGTATTAGCTGGAAAACAAATTTTTTTTTCAGATTTCTTATATTTTGCCCTTTTGCACCTATCAAGTGCCCTAAGAATCAAGTTTGTTAATGTGTGGTCGTGGAACCCATGTATCAAGATTTTTTCCCTCTTAACGAGCTTCTCAAGCGCAATCTTGAAAGTGCTGCAATTTTTCTGAGTCAACAAAATTATGCCCTTTGAAGAAGATTGTAGAATGTGTTGGGTATTAGTCCCACATTGTTGCTTTTCAGACTAGGAAATGCTTAAATATATAGGATTATGATATGAAATTAGATCCCAAAGTTGTTCACCGATTGACATGACTTCTATATTCTTACACAAACCATGTGAACAAACTGCATAATCCACAACGCTTGCACCATTGTATGTATTACAAGTGAAATTACTGGACTTGGCCCATCTAGTCATACCATTGCAAATGACTAAGTCAAACACACCACAAAGAGTAAGGAGCTTCTCTCCAAAAGGATTGCAGCCTTTGCTATCTTCTGACATTCTAGTCCATTGATGATTTATTTCTTCTGTGAGCCAAATAGGGTTGTAATTTTTTCTAAAACAGAGAATGCTAGCTTGTTTGTTTGTAGTCCTAGTGTTGAAGTCACCCACAACAAGGATTTCACCAAGCTGAGAAAATACAACAATATCATTTTTTAACGCTGCAAAGGGATCTTTGTAGTCAAGACCCCTATATTTGTAAGTTTTAGACACTTGTGGGGCAAAATAGCAAGCAACAATCCAAATAAGATTTCCATTTTCTGAAATTTTGAACCATCTGAATTTTTTCATTTGAGTCTTCTTTTTCAAGCTCAATGTGGTGACCTTCTTTTTCTCTCACTAAAATCAAGATACCTCCATGTCCTTTGACATTTGCAGCAACAATATTTCATACCTCCATTTTCAAATACCCTTCAAACAAAGGTGTCCTGAACCCTTCATGCTCATGTGTTTCTATAAGACAGATTATGTCTCTACCTTCTACAATAGGCCCTAACCCAGGACCCCACCTCCAAGGGTAACCTCTACAATTCCAACAAACTAAGCTCCAGGGGGCCTAGTTAGGACTTGATTTCTATTTGTGCTGATGTACAAGGCTCGAAGATGAGCCTTCATCCCTACTTTCCCAATCAGCCCTTGTTGCAAAGTTGCTTACCATGGAGTTTGTTGCCACCTCTTTGCTGCTTCCTTGTAGTTCACTTTGCGGATGATAGCCAAAAGAGGCAATGACAGCTTTGCCTTTGTATAACCATGCTCATTTGCCCTCGTCTCTTGCTGTTCTAACCTTTGAAAGTTCCTCTTTTCTTTCTTCTTGTTGTTTAATAATTAGATCTTCATCTAACATGAAGCAAGATCTCCACAGAAGATGTTTCTTTCCTAGGAGACTTTGTTTGTCATGAATGCTTAACATAACAATTCTTATGGGCCTATCTCTATCCTCATCAAGCTTGCCCACCCTCCATGCTTGACAAATTTGCCCTTGCCAAAGAA
The DNA here is from genome assembly GCA_018584345.1 of Thuja plicata. Lineage (NCBI taxonomy): Eukaryota > Viridiplantae > Streptophyta > Pinopsida > Cupressales > Cupressaceae > Thuja > Thuja plicata. The sequence goes on along the minus strand of MU226364.1, from coordinate 2,386,932 downwards.
GCTTTTCTTTGATGAAGTCACTTGCAAGATCAAGGGTGCATTCAATTTTCCCATAATCCTTTACTCCTTTGGTAATGACGTTTGCTTCTCTGATTTGTCTTTCTTTGTTCTCTCTATCCTGAATGTTGTCTCCATGATTGTTTTCTTCTGCCTCCTTGTGTTCGGAATCGCTAACCTCTTGTGTTCTATTTTTAGAGTTTTTAGAGGGGCCACCATTATATTCCTCCCTTGCTGCCCCTTCGTAGTTATTTACTTGGTCAACCACTTTTTCTTTAATCTAATAAACTTTAGAATCTGTCATGTCTACCATTTTCAAACATTTCATGATCTTCCACTCTTCTTTTATACCTTTCCATTTAGCCCTCCCTACAGATAGAGCCTCTTGCAACATTGTCATTTTCTCCTTTCGCACCTTGTTATTTTCTGCTAGCAATTGATTTGCAGTCATCAAAGCATGAATTTTATGATCTTTATCACGATCATTGACTTCTAACGCTTCTAACCTTCTCTTGACATTTAGCAATTCTTGCACATAGAGTTCGGATGACCAAGTGAGAGGTGTTGATGTGGGGCTTTATAATATAGATTCCTCTGTCTTATTGTTTTCCTTGCTCTTACTGTTTCTATATCTTTGAGCAGAAGTCTTGTCCGACAAGTGATTGTTGCGGATGACCAAAATACTTTCCCTCAAAAGTATTTTTGCTTTGCTTGTTCCCATTTTAAATGTGAAAGTCTTCGTTTCAATATGCCCCGCGATTGTTTAGCATTCACCCAAACCCATTTTCCAGCTGTTACGGAAGAGGCAATTTTAACTTGCCCTAAATGATTTGTTTCGAGAGTCTCAGTGATTGCTTGTTCATTGGGAGTGAAAGTTGAAGGGTGGACCCCTCTTGCCATAAGGGACAAGGGAAAAAAAAAAACAAAGAGAAACACCGGAGAGAAGGTACCTGTCTGCCTATTGGAGGTAGCCAAAAGAAAAGGTGAGCAAAATGTAGTCTTCAACTGAGAGGGACTGCCAAATCTATTGAAGAGTGGAGCCTGTTGAATAAAATAACCTTGCTTGTCTCTTCCTATTGTGGAGCCCGCGTTTCTTCTTACCCTACGAAATCCAAGTGTGGGACCCTACAATGCCTTATCATGTCTGCTCGTCCTGCTGCTCGGGCCCTATTGCCTTGTTGTTGCTCATGCCCTGCTCTGCTGCTCGTGCCCTGCTCTGCTCGTGCCCTACTCTGATCGTGTTGTGCTCTGCTCGTGCCCTTCTCTGCTTCTGGTGCCTTGCTCTGACCGTGCCCTGCTCTGATAAAAGATTACAGTAGCATTTCATCTAACTAGTGCTCTGATCCTGCCCTTCTCTGATGTGTATGATACTCTATAAGAATAAATTTAGTTGAATGATACTTGAGGATATATATTTTGCGTGCACTTGCTATACCTTTGAGGTAGTATAGCCATCCTTTAGGTGTGTTTAAAAAAAATTTGATTGTGTGTTTTTGCCCAACTTTTGGGCACGATCATTCAAGTATCCAACAAGATCAAGGCTTAACTCAAAGGTGAGGTGACCATAACCCTCCCTTTCTTCTCACTTGCCTTCATTCTCCATGAATGGAGTTAAATGCAACTTGGGACGAAGAGAAAGGTTAACCAAAGTTACACTCCTCTTCAAAATTCGCTCATCTGAAAATGACAATTTAGGGGAGTAATAAATGAGTTTAGAGGCTCATTAATGACTAAAAATGACCCCTAACCCTTAGGGTACCAAGTTGGGTAGCTAAAAATGACCCTAGTTACCTTCTGGGAGCCCAAAAGACCCTTTTAAACTACCTCTTAAGTTAACCCACGGATTTCTAAGTCAAGTTAACTATCTAGAAACTTCTAACCTTGGGGTAAGCTTGGGTACTACACATAGGTGACCTTAGTTAACCCTATACTTAACCATGGTTCCCCTACTAGCCATGTCAACATTAAATTGCAACAATTGCCAAAATTGGCACAATGAATTAAAACAAATGACATGGCTTGATCACATTAACATTTACTAATTTAAATACACACATGCAAACCACATTCACAAATAAAATGCTTATACAACGAGGTCCATGTTTCTTTATATAAACAGGACCTTGGAATGCACGAAATTTCACATAGGTTCCAATACTGGGTCCCCGATTTAGATCCATGGTCAACTATCCCTGCACACTCAGTGCACCCATCAGTAGATCCAAAACAACATGATATGAAAGCATAATACAACATCAATAATACATTGCATATAAACTATATCGGCATTCAAACTTTAAATAAGCATATCATCGGTTTCCTAAACCAAGTTCCATCATAATTACCTCTACACAATAAATCTCATAAATATGACATCATCATATACTGAACTAAATCAAAGCATGTAGTATCTCGAGTGTACCTTGATTACATAATCAGGTACAAAATATATAACATAGGATTCAACAGATCCTCAAATACATAAGCGTCTCCAATAGTCAAAGTATGTCAAAGCATAAAATACTGAAAGAATGAAGGATAAAATAGTAAAACTATGAAAGTCTAATGTAGGTCTCACAAATAGCTCATTTTTTTGTGATAGCTATTTTTATATGGCATTGTGCTCTGTTGTCTTAGCATTCAAGAACAATCAAGGAATCTACACACTGATGATTACAACAAGGGTACATACAAGAATAAATAATAACGATGATATGAATGAAGGTGGGGAAGGGATGAGGATGTATGCCAAAAAATGTCTAGTAGACCAAGTAAAGAAAAATGCTAGGAAAACTCCATTGAAGACAATATGAAATCCATCTATTGTAGTTATATCAAAACTGATTGTGTTTGATTCACCTTGTGGCATTATTTCAATTTACTAATGCATATAAATAGAAAGTTACTTTTTTTTATTTAAAAAATTAATATAACAAGATAAATTGGCATTTTTGTTCTACAAGGCAGATTTTGGAGGAGAAATTTGTTCAGAGTGGAATTTCAAAGTCATATTTTTCAAAGAGAGGAGAAATTTTTTAGAGTGGAATTTTAAAGTCATATTATTCAAAGAAGATGGGAAATAAAGGACAACAAATTAAAAGTGCAAAATATGATTCACCTTGTGTCTGTCATTATTTTAATTTACTAATGCATATAAATAGAAAGTTACTTTTTTTATTTAAAAAATTAATATAACAAGATAAATTCGCATTTTTGTTCTACAAGGCAGATTTTGGAGTAGAAATTTTTTTAGAGTGGATTTTTAAAGTCATATTTTTCAAAGAAGATGGGAAATAAAGGACAACAAAATAAAAGTGCAAAACATGATTAGGTATCTCTCCCAAAATTAAACCTTTAAACAGTTTCACCAAACTTACTTTAATCCTTTAATTACTAAAAGATTTTAACATGAAAAATAGACAATCATTAAACACACGAACACTAGATTTATGTGGAAAACCCTATTTTATTTAGGGAAAAACCATGTAGAAGATTAATTTTCAAATATATGAACACTAGTTAAGGTGGATTACAAAGATAGACTCACTCACAAAATTATTACTGCACGAATAGAGAAGACTCACTGTCGGAGGGCTCACAACCCAAATGAAGAAGTATAAAAGAGAATGGATCCACCTTTGATATACAACTACAACACAACTTTAAGATCTATAGATACCTTTGGCTCGCTACTTCCGGAAACTAACACATTTAAGTCCACACTACTTCATACATACGGGGAGATAAATCCTCTTTTATATACCCTGATCTCTCTCTCACACACACACACACACTTGCACAAAATTCACACAAGTATATGTACATTCCACAAACATCCCTGAATTATCTATTCTTTATTTATACCAATCTTTTAATTGCGGAGTCTCCCATCATCGACTAGGCAAGTAACGGAACACAATTTGAATTATGTGAGCGCTAAACATTCTCGTAGTGCCAAGGAATGAGAAGGGAACCACAACACACCTTATTTGGGACCAAAAATATTATCATACATATTACATATCAAATTGCATTCATTAAGACAATTAACTAAACTATAAACACTCGAGGTCAGCCAAACCTAGAGTAAGAACAACATTGAACATTGAAATTTTTTCTGAACCTCACACTCTCATGCCATCTGAAATGAATAAAGCTAAGGAAATTAGAACCATAGTCCCAAAACTACAAGACCTAAAACCATTGCGCGGAGAAATGTGAAGCATGCATTTCACACAAAATATATTGTCAATCCAGTCTTTCTCAGACAAATATCAATTCCACTATTTTGTGATCCAAAACATAAAAACTTGAATTTACTAACTTCAAACATCTTCCATCATAGTGCCAAAACCTTATCATCATATGTCCAACGTAAAGAATATGCAAAGAAATATACTACACAACAAGCATGTTGACATCAATGACAACCATACCATATAACCATATTGATTTATCGCTTATCCAAATAAACTCATTCTACTCAATACTGCAACAATCTCCCCCTTTGTCATTTATGACAACACATCAATGACAACAACAATCAAAAGTTTCTTTATCAAATCTCACACACTCCCCCCCTTTGACATTAATGGAAAAGGCTAGATACAAAACCCCAATAGTCATTCTGCTCAGCTCCCCTGAGATATGCATTTCAGCTCATAACTATACATATCTCCCCTAAGAGGCAACCACCATGATTAGTCCAAATCAAAGATATACTTTAAGTTTACTAGACTAATTTATTTCCATTTGTATTTAGCTCTAATAAGGAGGGGCAATCACCCCCAGCTTCTCTTGGAGATACTCAAAAGTATCTTTAGACATTTCATTAGTAAAAAAATTAGCAATTTTCTCTTCTGTAAGAACACAACACATTCAAACTTCACCTCTTTCTCCAAAACATTTTCCCTTAGAAAGTGGTACCAAATAGAAATATATTTTGTCCTTGAATGTAGTACCAAAATATTTGAAATGTTTATGGCATTGGTACTGTCACATAGGATAGAAATTGCCTCATCAAACATTATTCCAATATCCTTCAATCTCTATTTCATCCATAATATCTGTGTACAACAAGAGGTAGTAAAAATATACTTAGCTTCAATAGTAGATAAGGATATTGAATCTAGTTTCTTACTCTACCAAGAAACTAACATAGATCTAAGAAAGAATGCACCACCACTAGTACTTTTTATATCATCCACACATCCAACATTTTGACTGGGATTTTGTGCATAGGCAAATAGGGAGATGAGCCTAGTTTTTTCAACCAACTTCACTTCAAAGAGGGGAGGAACTGAGATTCCTATCCTCCCAAACACCTGGATGTTAGGTCATGATGGTGTTGGATAGCTGAGTTGAACATAGAACTATTTGTTCAAGGGGCTTGCTAGTTGGATGGTTTGAACTTGTGACTGCTGAGAGCAAGAAATTTAACGGATTACAAAGAAAAATAAAAATATGTGTCAGGGTTAAGAAACAACTGAAACAATACTATCATCTCTTCATCATAATGATCATCAAACTAAATCCAAGAAGAGCTAAACACATTTACCATTAACATACAAGATCGTCAATCATTATACATTAAGGAAGTAAGATTCATTCCACATTACATCCATTAACTATACTTAACACAAATAACTTAGAGTATTCTTGGATAAAGGACTACATGAAAGGAAAGTTATACTAATAATAGAGGAGAAAACATGCTCATAGAAGCCAAATAGTATGTTGTTCTTGCATTGATCATAAATAACTTTCCAGTAATCACTGGTTTACCATACACAACTCCAAGGGAGTGAGAGATTCAAGCTAACACTAAGGAAAACATGGTAAAGAGTTGAGAAAATAGTCTATTCACTACTTACTATGCCTCTAATTCATCAATTTTTTGGAACATACTAATGACCCAAATTATTACATTTATAGGGAACAAAGCCCTTCATCAAAAATCCCAAGAATAAAGAAAGAAGAGAGGAGAAGAGAACCTGGGAGTATGAATCTCAAGGAGGAAGTTGGTGTACGAGTCTTCTTCTATACTTTGTACCTTCTTCTGGATCCTCTTTATGTGTCATCAATGTTGGATCAGTGATCCGTCAGTCAACCGAGTACTTATACCTTGTCTTTAATGTAAAATGACACCCCATCAGTAGGGTAGATATCACTTCTACTAGCAATTGTATTGTACCCCTATGTCCAAAGTTTCATCTATAATGAGGTTTTCTTAAATGCAGGCAGAAGGATATCTACTATGGTAGGTCTGCCCAAAAATGACATCTAGAAGATCGCTTCAAAAGAATGCCAAAATAGGAAAACTTGAAGTCCTAAAGTCCCTTTGGACTCAAAGAATAAAATAATGAATGAATGAAAGAATGTGGGGATCGATCACCCTTAAGCAGCTGCTTTGATTGTATCAAAAATTTTAATGCAAGCTCCCAAGGATTCTTCATTTGGAACTTCCACTTATTCAACTTGGAATCGGGCCTCCTGTAACATGCCCTTTGCGTCATCAACACAAGCCTTCATCTTTTCCGTCGTTCTCTTGCCATACGATATAAAAATAATTAATTGAATGCATTCATCCATTACTTTTTTATCAAAATTTTGGGAGGGACCAAAATTATCATCCATCCACTCCTTGAACTTGTCCAATAAAGAGACCGAAAAAGCTCGGCCCTTGATGGTGTACAGATGGGTGTCTAGCACATGGTTCACAAAGGTAGTGAAGGCCGATGTTTTCTTATGCAATTACAGAGTATGCTTTGCCAAGGTCTTCTGGCATAGCTCAATAGTGTCGACCCTGAATCAAAGCTTCCAAAGGCTTAGCTCAACAAAATCTTTACCCTTGATGTTGAGGATGTCTGTCATAATGAATTTTTCTCTCCCAAGCCTTCTCATTTGTTCCAATCTTTTAATTTTTTGTTGGCATTTTTCTAGATCTACATTCCACGAACTTACATACGCTTGAATGTCCCTCTCTACTTCAATAGAAACAAAATACATACTCAAAGTGAGGAATTCCTGAATCTTCTCCACTTGTTCAGAGATCCATTGATCCATAATGGTGGCTTTTCTCTTCATTGTTTGTAAAGAACCCATATCTTCCCATAGGATAAATGTTGGGACGATTGCACTGGGGTCATATAAAGCAAGTAAGGTGGTCAGTTACCAAATGAGATCTTCATACTAGACTATTTTAGCCCTTAGCTATTTTTTTATTTCTATTCTTTCTCTACTCCCTTATTGTGTTGGTAGCATCTTCAAGATCATTCAACTCCCCCCATTTTTTTCGCTTCCCCAAATTGATCTGGGTTTCCCTATAGTCCTTAGGGGTCGCCTTTGCCTGATCCTTGTTTGGAGGTGCAATGGAAACCTCCGCCACCATCTCTCCTTGTGCATTTTTTCTGGTGGAGTATAAGGATTGCACCTTCTTTTCCTTGTGAGGAAGGGCTAGCTCAGTCCTTACTTCCAGGAGAGAGATATTTTATTCCCTGACCATTATTTTCTTTTGAACCTAACTTCCAACTATTCTGGCGGGGTCGGGGTGTTAAGCCCAATTTCTGTGCTATCTTGTGAGGTGGCCATGGCTCCACCTTGTGCTCATGTATGCATGGGAGTGGAGCTCCTGGGGTCTCTAGTACCTACTACTATAGAGGAGGGGATTGTTGAGACAAAGGCATTGGACCTACAGATCATAGGATAGTGGCTCCATTGTGGGTCTAATGCCTACCTATATCCTAGCTTTCTCCTCTTATCATTTTTTCTTTCTCCTGCTATTTTAGAGCTCAACCTTTTTTCTCTTCTTTGCGACCTCTAAGCTCCTCTGGTAGAGTTCCTACTGTTTTATTTTCTCCTAACTTTCCTCTGGAGATTTTTAGAGGGAATCCCCTTCCTTTTGTTTCCTCTCCTCTTCAAGGAGGCACTCCTTCTCTACTTTGACCTTTTATTTTTCCTCTAGCTCCTGGAGGACTTTTTTTCAAACTTTATTTGAGCCGCATTGCCCATTTGAGCTCTTCTAATTTAGCTTCTTGCACTTCTTAGGGAAGAAATTCTTCATCCTTTGGAGTTAATAACATGTTGTGGTCCTCAACCTTTGTGGAGGAAATTCCCTTGTATTCTATTACTTGTTCCAACACCAACTCCTATGTAGGGTGAACTTGTTGTTGGAGTAGAAGAGCTGATATTTATAGGAATGGGACCTATTACGAAAGATCTAGCATGTCAACTATGGCATGGATGAGAGCCTTCCTTGCCTCAGAGGTCCTTATTTTATGGTAGATGAGTAGGATGTCATCATTGGACGGTGTCACCTCAGTTTCATCGGTCAATATGACCAATATTATGGATGGATGGGAGGAGGATCCTTTCCTAGTCGGGATGGAGATTTCAAGTTCCATCCGCTCTTCCAGTCCACATGTTCCAAGGGTCATCTGAGAGGAGACATGGATGCTCGTGGCTCTTCCAAGAGTCCAAAAGTGACCCCTTGTTTGACTGTGAAGCCTAGTCTCTAGGAATGTCTTATCTTTTCATCCAACTTCTACATAATACCTTTGGGTACGCCTTCAAGTTGGTTTGCCTATTTGGTGGGATCATCGCCCTTCTTGCCTCCTTTATTCTTCC
>MU226364.1:2367262-2378217 GCA_018584345.1 Thuja plicata | reverse complement strand
CTACATAATACCTTTGGGTACGCCTTCAAGTTGGTTTGCCTATTTGGTGGGATCATCGCCCTTCTTGCCTCCTTTATTCTTCCTCTGCTTGTAGCCCTTTGGGGCCTCCTTTCTTTTGTCTTTGACCTTTTGTGTATCTTCTGGGAGGTGGAGGTCAAGAAACTTATGAATTTGGGAAATGACATTTGTGGAGAGGATTTATATGTCCAAATATTTTGGTTCATACCACTTGACTAGAGAGAAGGGGCACTGATCCACTTGTTCTTCATTATACGTCGGGTCTAAGATATCACCCTAATCAAAGTATTCCTTGCTAATATCCCTCTGGACACCAAAAGACCTCATCTAGGAAGTTGTCATCCTACAAAAAAATTCTCTTCTCCTATTAGAATCGTCTTGCGGGCTTGCTTAGAAGTCCTCAATGGCTGACTTGTATTCAAGGGAAAAAATCAGGAGTAACTTCTTTATTATCCTCAGGGAGTCGTAAAGATCCCGCGTTGAGTTATATTTTTTCAATTTTAAGATTTTTCACTCTAAAATTGCATTCTTAGCAGTGGCTAATGATACACACTTGTAATGGCCTAGAGAGAAGGGGAAACCTATCCTAGGTTTATGTTTGAACATCGTTAGGGCCTGAGGCTCTAGTACCTATCTAAAACGTTCTAACAAAATTATTCAATCACTGCAATTTCATGGTACGAGGAAGGGATTCCCTATAAAGCATCTTAATCTTATATATGTACATGAATTGAACTAGACAAACCAGTTCCTCCACTTCTCCACCAACGATATTTCATCTCGGGAGACTCAAAATCAGACATCTACGATCAACCTATTTATTCTATAAAAATGAATGCATCATTGAAATGGTGGAATTATCATTGCATTCTCAATTTGCAGCTATGGGTAGAATTCCCACTAAAGAACATGTCCTGGTTGATTGCCTAGTTTACCCTATGTGTCCAAGCCACGGGGGTGGGTCTTCTTAATACCAACTATACGAAAAAATAAATTCATATGGAACTTGCTAGTGTTTCTGACGTAGAGGACCTGGAAATGAATGGTAGGAAATATAATATGAGCCCAGTCAAAAAATTTATTAACCCTGGAAATGACCACAATATAGTTTTTAGAGTCTTCCTTTCTAAAGACGCAACTCAATGGTGTGATTATTCCCTAGTTGGAAGGGTGGAACTAGGAGCGAGGGATTATGTCTGTCATCTTGGCCCCATCCTTTCTTGGTTGGAGGAGCCAATTCTCATTAAGGTTTCGCTTATGTGCAAGCTTCACACCAATGTATTGTGTGACTACCTTCTCATTTATTATGAGGTAGTTGTTTCAGTCTGGCAACGGAAGGATCACATGGATCACATTTTGGGTGAAATCTAAAATATTTTTTCCTTCTACATTGGTGCATTATTTAGTGGCCTCAGAGTACTGGCTGGCCAATTTGAGGACCAAATTTGACAATAGGATTTCCATGTAATAGTGGGCCTTGTGGGTGGATTCTCCATCACAGTGATGCGAGGAGAGCAGCGCCTTATTTTGTAATAGCTATACATTCATGTAAAAAGGACACAACATTATCACTTGGAGGTCACTCAAAAGTGAAATAACAATCTCTTTAAATAGCAAAACATGGGAAAGTGCCATAGGGCCGAGTAATGCCACGAGAGGTTGACATTTATCCATACAGATCAAGAAGATAATAGCAGTGACAACACTTGTATGTAGCTTAAAAGCATCAGTCAAAGGTCAGGAAAAGATCCATGGGTTTTGAGGGTGTCGTGACCTTTTTAAAAACAGTAAATCTATGAGCTATACAAAATCACAATGCCCGTGAGATATCATACTAAATACAAAGGTGAGAGGTGAGAAAACCCAAATTCAATACAAAAAGCCACATGTCATGAGGGGATAATATTGTTCAAGTTTGGAAAAACACAAATAGATCACGTGTTATGAAGACATTCAAGGAGGTTTGCGGAATTATGAGCACGCTATTTGTGTTCGTTTAAACAGAACTATGAGATCATGAATGCAAAGAGTAAAAGTATGCCATGACCTGTAGAAAGATATACAAGTGCACAAGACATATCAACGAAATAGTTGAAAATGGAGCTCGATGGAGCAGGTTTTGTCACAAAGATGATGAAGAACATACCTACAAAGTGCAAAAGATCAAGCAAAAAGGCTTAAAAAATCTCCAGTTTTCCATAATCTTTCAAACCCCAACCTTATTCATGTTGTCAACCTCAAGCAGAGAACAGATTAAAAACAAAGAGTGCATGTTGATGGTTTCCAAAAGACAGACAGATTTCCTAAGTTATTCTCAGAATGGCAGTGCGGGCAAGCATAAATATCTTTATCCATGGCGGCGCCTTAGAGCTCAAAACCTCACTTTCAAAAAACATGAAATGATCAAATGCGTTGTGTTTTAGGGTTGGGCTTTATGTCACCCTTAAACACATTGCATTATTTTTTTCAAGTCTCCAGCCAAAGCCTTTAAGATGGCTTTTTATTTTATATTTTGTTTGTTATTTTACTTAATGATATAATAACATATTTCTTTAATATTGATTATATCATTATGTTAAATAATTTGTGCTTTTGATTATTGCTTTTCTATAGCCATTGTGATTTAGTGATTATTTAATGATGTTCGTTATAAATCAATCAATAATTATAAAAATCTTTTGAGAAAGCAATATAATAGAAAAAGGGGTGGAGAGATAAGGATCTTTTAAATAGGCCTTTAAGGCTTCTTTTTGGAATTTATAAGAAGTCTGGAGACATAATGAGAGCATCTACGATTCTAGGAGCATATTTAGGAAAGGTTGGAGGGTTTTTAGGAAGATTTTCCAAGTGAGACTTCTTAGTTTTTGAAAGAGCTTTTTGAGTTAGTTGAGAGTTTGGAGGCTTATTTTAAATGTATTTAAAGAGGATTTATGGTTGTGAAGACCTTTTCCAACCATTTTTCCTTCTTCTATGGTTTCTAGATCTCTTTTTTGGGGATTTTTTTCAAGCATCTGACACTTGGTGGTTAAGGAGTTTTGTACTTAGTGTTTTTTGGGGGCTCTTTTAGGGAGTTAGTTATGATTATCTAGAGGAAACTTTTTTGACAATTGTATGTCCTTGAGGATTATTTTTTTGCATGTTTCTCTAACTCATATTTTGAAGAGAAAAGGGAAAAGTTCTTGTTCATATGATTTTCCAAAAAGATTACATCTTTGTTCATGTAACTAAGTATTATACATCATGTGCTGAACATTAAAAAAAAACTCTCACCCAAGTCGTGAGTATAGCCTATTTTTTCTTTTATGAAAAAAAATAGAAAGTAATGATGAAGATAGAAATATAAGAGATCAAGGTAACCATTCATTGCCTAGGGGTTGACTGGTTGAGAAGAGGGCTAAATCTTTACGGTTGTCCTGTTGAGCTTTGTAGTCCTTTCTCTAAGCTCCTCCATGAGAGAGAAGATACACTGTTAGATCCAAAAGATCTAAGCAATGCCTAATTAAATAAACCTTTTACCTATCTACCTTTTCAAAGCCCATTTTACTAAGCACAACAGACTAAAAGAAAATCAGAACAAATTTTTAAGGAAAGGAAAAAATGAATTTTTATTGCTAACAAGTTTGCTGACTGTGCAGATACAGGTATGAATCTCGACAAGTGGGGTAAAATGAGGCTCCCAAAAGGGTTGAGCTCAGCTTATTGGAATGGTACTCAAAAGTAGAGATCATCAAGATTGATAGTGCAACTATGAAGGATGTCATGCATCAATTATAACAGAAAATTCAGCATGTAGAAAAGAGTGAGATTCTTTTTCTAGCCATGGTGAAAATGGGTCAGCATGTCTCATAATTAATTAAATGAGGAATATCCTCTTGTCACACTCACTATGCAAGTAAAAGATATGGAAGTTAAGTAGTGTTTTAAAGATCAAAAGGATATTTGAAATAAGTTTCAAAAATCATCAAACAATTTGCAACTACTGCAACCACAAGGATTCATGTCTAGCCAATAACATTCCTATAGGTAGGAAGAGAAAAGATATCAAAGTGAATGTCAACATGAAAGAAAATGGTACAGTCATAAAAGTGACATAAGAGGTAGTGATATAAGTGGATTAGCCAATATGCCAAGAATGTGGCTCCATAGTGATACTAGCTTAAACAATGTCAAATCAAATAATGCAAACTATTTCAAAATTTAGAGCAACTTCTAGGAGTACAGTAATCTCAGTCAAAGACAATATGCATTTAAGAGTAAAACAACTGCAAGATGTGAACAAAAAGAATCTAAATAAACCAGTTACAATGAACAAGCAAAAGGGTGTCATATTTAATACTAGAAGACAACCTCAATGAGTATAACGAAAGTGAATGTAGTGATCAAAGATCTTCTATACAGATAAAGCATTGCTTAGATTATAGTTATATAATGCATAGAAATCATGACAGTTAAACATAAGGAAGGTGACTCCTCTATTTCCATTTATCTATCATGGTGAATCAGAGCAACATGATCTCACATTTATAAGGAAGTATTTCAACAAGGAATCATAATTTTAATGTTTATGACAGTACGGTGCTACATATGTTGTGACACTAAGCCTAACATCTACATGAGCTCAGACAATATGATGCTATGCTACATGATGTATCAAAGAGAGTTGTAGATAACCACATATCTCAAAAATATAAAAAATAGAAGACTGTTATACAATTGTATCCTTGTTTGGAGTAGTTTTGGGTCATAAGCACATTCTACTCTATTAAGGGAAAGGAGCATGCAAAGTAAAATCATTAATGCAAATGAGGTAAGGAGAATCATTGTTCAAAATTCATGATATCATAAAACTTCAATGTAAAGACATAATTCCTGTGATATCAAATCAACGAAATTTCTCTACAAATTTGAAGAACAATGCTTAGAGCTTCTTATGTCATAAAGAAAAATTACATTGATGCAAGTATACAATAACATGAAATGAGATCAAGAGAAGAAATCAAATACATGTACAATGATGCGAGGAGAGCAGTGTCTTATTTTGTAACAGCTATACATTCATATAAAAAGGACACAACATTATCACTTAGAGGTCACTCAAAAGTGGAATAACAATCTCTTTAAATAGAAAAACAGGGGAAAGTGCCATAGGGCCGAGTAATGTCATGAGAGGTTGAAATTTATCCATACAGATCAACAAGATAATAGCACTGACAACACTTGTATGTAGCTTAAAAGTATCAGTCAAAGGTCAGGAAAAGATCCATGGGTTTTGAGGGTGTTGTGACCTTTTTAAAAATAGTAAATCTATGAGCTATACAAAATCACAATGCCGACGAGATATCATACTAAATACAAAGGTGCGAGGTGAGAAGACCCAAAGTCAATACAAAAAGCCATATGTTATGAGGGGATAATGATGACATATAACTGATTGAATGTTTGAATTATGTTAAGTTGAAGATGATGCGAGACATTAAATCAGTTAATGGCTTATATTTTCATTGATGTCAACTTAATATCATCTGTACGGTCATGTACATAATGCCAAAGACTTCAGAGAATCAATGGAACAATGATTATGCTTTCAGCAATGCATAAAAGTCAAGTATTCACTAAGTGATAGACAACACCGACGGAGTGCACACCATTGGTAAAGACAGAGAAAAAGGTCATAGTGATACCTAACAAGCAGAAGACAGTGTTGCCCGACGAAGCAAAATCACAGGATGCTCGACGAACAAGAGACAGTGTTGCCCGACGGACGGAGATCCCAAAGCTAACTGGAGTTACACCGATAGAACTGGCAGTTGTCACCGACGATGAACTACAGAATTGACCGAGAGGAATAGAGAGTTCAGAAAATGACAAAATATCTAGCTGGCAGAGCTTAAGGATAGATTTAACTGGTTGTTTTATTTGTTTTAATTGACCACAGTTAAGTAAATGATTTAAAGAAGATTTATACAGCTGGCAAGAAGATAACTACGAGATAAATCAGGAGTTAAAGCCGTAAATCAAATTGGCTGGATTATTTTTCATGCCAAGAATCAAGAATCAAGAATTAAGGAATATCATGTCTATATAAGAGACAAGCATAATTCATTTCCGTAAGCCATCAAATACACAAAAGGGGAGTGAATAGAAAGAGGATGCTGAAGAGAAACTGGTGAAGGATAAACTTCATACAGTCCTGATCAATCAAGCTGAGGGAGAGCTAAAGAATTCCGCAGACACTGAAAAATAGTGAAGCACATCATCACAGAGAAGAAAGTGTGGAGAAAAAGGAATTGAATTGATACATTGATCAGAGAGGTATTGTACTTAAATAGATCTAAAAATCTACAATTCAAAGTTGCATTAGAAACAGGTCACAGTGTTTCACTTTAACCATTGAAGCATCAAGTCTCTTAACAAAGCAGGACTTAACAGTCTTCTATAATTGAGGTATATCCTAACAGATTGCCAAAAATGTTGATTCATGAAAGTAGCATTGAATTTGCATAAAGGCTATTGACAGCCTAAGAAGAAGTTTGATTCAAGGATGGTAGCAAGATTTGCCTAAAGCCTATTGACAGTCTAAGAAGGAGGTTGATTCAAGGATGGTAGCAAAATAGATGCCAGATACTACGTGACAACCTATATGTACAAAATCCTCTAACAAGGTCACACTTAATAGTGTGTTTGTAACCTTTAACAGGGTTGGCTCCTAACATGACTCACTTTAGAAGAGTGAAAATTTGGGGTACCGGTCCCAGTGGTTTTTTTTCCCTTAATAGGGTTTCCATGTTAAAATCCATGTGTTATGTGTATATGGTTTACTACTTTATTGTTTTACATTTCACATATGCATTTGTGGATTGATTGGTATACTCTACATATTTACTGAGTATCGATAAATAAGTTTTACTGCTTATCGGTAATCAAGGAGAATAAGGACAAATAAGGTAAACTGACAGACAGTTAATTATTTCAAGTATTTCAAGGCATGCATCTTGTAGGGACTTAATAATTTGAGGTGTATTGATTGCTGGATTAAAGTTTAAAGGATAAATTTATGAGGCCATTGATTCACCCCCCCTCTCAGTTATTACTAACAATTGGTATCAGAGGTTGTGTTCTTAGAAGGAAGGTTTCAAGACCTAAGCAAAGATCACAAGACAAACAAATGAGATGTGCCCAAGTTGAACAAAGACAACTTTGCTTCGTGGCAAAGCAGGATAAGACTCCACTTATCAGGTATAGGTAATGATGTCACTCAATACTGAGATATTGAATATGTGTTGCCTACAGGACCATTGACAGTAGATCAATTGAGAGTGAAGCATGAGCATAACTGCATGGTTATAGAGCTTTCTTCCTCACTCTCTGATGTTGAATTTGAAGATGTCAAGGATTGCACAACTGCAAAGAAAATGTGGGACAAACTGAAGCTTGTACATGGAGGTGATACAAATGTTTGGAGAGCTAAGGCAGAAAGACTTAGAGGAAAGTTTGATGATCTCAAAATGAAAAAAGGTGAAAACATCATACAGTATAGCACAAGAATAAAAGTAGTCAATGCTATACGAGGTGTTGGAGGTACACTTGAAGAGGAGACAGTGGTAAGTAAAATCTTAAGAACCTTATTGCCTGTATATGATATTAGAGTTTTTTCTATTCAAGAAATGAGAGCAGTAGAAAACAATACAGTTACTCTTGATAGCCTAATTGGTAGACTGATTTTATTTGAGATGAATAACTTTGACAATAGTGTCTTACCAAGTTTAGAGTCTGCATTTAAGTCTTCTATGAAAATAAGAAAATCCAATCATAGATGCTCATCTAGAAGGGACAGTGAAAGTGAAGAAGAAGATCTAGATGAAATAGAAGCACTTATGGCCAGAAGAATATAGAGAGGCAAAGGTAAATACAAAGGCAAGTTACCACTTGTATGTTTTAATTGTAAAGAAATTGGACACTTTGTTGCAAGATGTCCTAACAGAAGAAAAGATGACTGAAGTGACGACAGATCTTTTGAGAAGAAGTCTGATAGAGGTGATTACAAAGATTATAGAGGTTACCGATGATTAGAAAGAAAGGATACCTGAGACTACAAGGATAAAGGCAAGAAGGATAGCTACTTAGCTGCTTGCAAAGATGAAGATACTGACACCGAACCTGATGATGACATTGAGATGGTATTTGTAGCTGTGAAGGATGATTCAGATGAAGATGAAAGGTATGAAGAAACTGCACTCATATCTAAGGTTAGTAAGAATGATACCTGGATTATAGATAGTGGCTACACTCATCATATGACCGGTGACAAAGAAAAGTTTAACACTTTTTAATACTATAATGGTGGTACAGTAAGAAAGGGAAATGATACACCTTGTCTAGTTGAAGGTAAAGGAACAATAATGTTGAATAACCTGATTAAATGTGAAAATGATTATTGGGTAAAAGGATTGAATTATAATCTGTTGAGTGTTTCTCAGCTAAATAATTTAGGTCACAGAGTAGTATTTGAGAACAAGAAGGCAAAGATCTTCAATGAATCAGGAAAACTGATTGGTACCGGTGAATAGACCAAAGGTAACTTATTCTATCTAAATGATACTAACACCACTTGTTTAATGACTAGAAATGAAGACATATGGTTTTGGCACAAAAGATTGTGTCATGTGAATTTTGACAACATGATGAAAATAAGCAAACGAAGAAGTGTAAGAGGCTTAGCGACGACGACAAAGCCATACAACATCATGTGCAAAAATTGTCAAAAAGGTAAAATGACAAAGTCTAGTTTCAAAAGTATAACCCATACATCTGATGATATTCTTGAATTAGTCCATACTGATTTATGTGGACCTATGAGGACAAAGAGTTATTATGGAGATATATATTTTATTCTCTTTGTTGATGATTACTTTAGAATGATGACAGTCATGTTTTTAAAAGAAAATTTTGAAGCATTAAAGATGTTTAAATGGTAGAAGGCTATGGTAGAAAACAAAGTGGTAAGGATCTAAAATGTTTAAGATCAAATAGAGGAAGAGAATTTATATTAGATGAATTCACTAATTTCTGTAATGAGCATGGTATAAAAAGACAAGTTTCTGCACCAAGAACACCACAACAAAATGAGATTGTTGAGAGAAGAAATAGATCAATAGTTGATTGTGCAAGAACACTGATGATAGAGAAGGGCATCACCCAGATCTTCTGGAGGGAAGCTATTAGCACTGTTGTTTATACACTTAACATAGTACAATTGAAGAAGGACACAAAGAAGACTCCTTATGAGCTATGGTATGGTAAAACACCCAATGTAATTTACTTCAAAATCTTTGGTAGTCAATGTTATGTCTTAAAGGATGATAGAAATGGAAAGCTTGACACCAAAAGTGATAAATGTCTAATCAAGGCTTCTAACAAAATAGTTGAAAGTGCAAATGTAAAGATTGATGAATTTGTAGAAAAGAATAAGCTGGAAAGCACAAAAGAACCAGAAGACTACAACAAGTTTGTATATTGTAAAGAACCCATAACTCTACCCGAGCAGCAGTGCTTAAATCCAGAACAATAGAATGTTGCAACCGACAGTCAGAATGTTGTTACCGACGGTAAGGATAATGATCAAAATAATGTGCAAGGTAATGAAGATCAAACTGATACACAAATAGTTGTACCTATACTTGCAAGATATGTAAGAAGGAACCATCCAGAGGACCAGATCATAGGAGATAAGAAAGCTGGTACAAGAACAAGAAGTAAATCCTTAAACTTAAATTGCTTAATTTGTGAGTTTGAGCCAAAATCTGTCAATGCTACACTAGATAATGAAGAATGGATAAGTGCTATGAATGATGAGATTGAAGAGATTGAGAAGAACAAAACATGGTCACTTGTGCCAAGACCAGATGACAAGAATGTCATCGGTACTAAATGGATATTCAGGAATAAGATGAGTGAGAATGGAGAAGTCACAAGGAACAAAGCAAGAATACTATGCAAGGGGTATGCACAAGAGGAAGGTATAGGCTATGGAGAAAATTTTGCACCTGTTGCTAGGCTAGAAGGAGTAAGAATACTACTTGCTTATGCTGCATATAAAGGATTCAAAGTATATCAAATGGATGTCAAGTCAACATTTCTAAATGTAATACTTGAAGAAGAGGTATACATTGAACTACTAGAAGGGTTTGTGGATCTAGATAAGAGGAACATGGTATGTAGACTTCACAAAGCCTTGTATGGATTGAAACAAGCTCCTAGAGCTTGGTATGAACGACTTCATTCCTATCTAATAAGTATTGGATTTATAAGGACTAGTGAAAATAGTAATCTTTATTTGAAATAAGATACTAATGCTAACACTTTGATTTCTGAAATATTTGTTGATGACATCATATTTGGAGGCAATGATGTGCTATGCAAATCATTTGCTGATGAAATGAGCAAATATTTTGAGATGTCTATGTTTGGAGAGATCACGTTCTTTCTTGGTCTACAGATCATTCAACAAAGTGAAGGTATTTTCATTACACAGTCCAAATACATCAAAGAGGTCGTGAAAATATTTAAGATGGAAGATTCCAAACCTGTTGGAGCACTGATGGCTACTAGATGCAAATTAACAAAGGAAGTCAAGAAAACAGAGGTAAATCAGACTTTGTACATATCAATGATAGGAAAACTCATGTATGTTGTACACACTAGACCAACTATTGCACATGCAGTAGGAATTGTTGCTAGATTTTCTGCTAACCCCATGGAATCACATATGACTATTGTGAAGAGAATCTTAAGATATCTGAAGAATACTGATGAATTTGGCTTATGGTATAGAAGAGAAGGCAAATTTGAACTAAAAGTGTTTACCGACGCTGATTGGGCTGAAAATCTTGATGACCGGAAGAGCACAACTGGAGGAGCATTCTTTATGGGTGACAGAC
>MU226364.1:2310777-2365054 GCA_018584345.1 Thuja plicata | reverse complement strand
TCCTAACAGATTGCCAAAAAGGTTGATTCATGAAAGTAGCATTGAATTTGCATAAAGCCTATTGACAGCCTAAGAAGAAGGTTGATTCAAGGATGGTAGCAAGATTTTCCTAAAGCCTATTGATAGTTTAAGAAGGAGGCTGATTCAAGGATGGTAGAAAAATAGATGCCAGATACTAAGTGACAACCTATATGTACAAAATCCTCTAACAAGGTTGCACTTAACAGTGTGTTTGTAACCTTTAACAGGGTTGGCTCCTAACAGGGCTCACTTCAGAAGAGTAAAAATTTGGGGTATCGATCCCAATGATTTTTTCACTTAACAAGGTTTCCACGTTAAAATCCATGTGTTATGTGTGTATGGTTTATTACTTTATTGTTTTACATTTCACATATGCATTTCTAGATTGATTGGTATACTCTGCATATTTACTGAGTATCGGTAAATAAGTTTTACTACTTATCGATAATCAAGGAGAATAAGGACAGACAAGGTAAACCAACAGATAGTTAATTATTTCAAGTATTTCAAGGCATGCATCTTGTAGGGACTTAATAATCTGAGGTGTATTTATTGGTGGATTAAATTTTAAAGGATAAATTTTTGAGGCCACTGATTCACCCCCCCTCTCAATTATTACTAACAGATGATATTTTTCAAGTTTGGAAAAGCATAGATAGATCACGTGTTATGAACACATTCAAGGAGGTTTGTGGAATTATGAGCATGTTATTTGTGTTTGTTTAAACATAACTATGAGATCATGAATGCAAAGAGTAAAAGTATGCCACGACCTGTAGAAAGATATACAAGTACACAAGACATATCAACAAAATAGTAGAAAATGGAGCTTGATGGAGCAGGTTTTGTCACAAAGATAATGAAGAACATACCTACAAAGTGCAAAAGATCAAGCAAAAAGGCTTAAAAAATCTCCAGTTTTCCATAATCTTTCAAACCCCAACCTTATTCATGTTGTCAAGCTTAAGCAGAGAGCATATTAAAAACAAAGAGTGCATGTTGATGGTTTCCAGAAGACAGACAGATTTCCTAAGTTCTTCTTAGAATGGCAGCGCGGGCAAGCATAAATATCTTCATCCATGGTGATGGTTTAGAGCTCAAAAAATCACTTTCGAAAAACATGAAATAATCAAATGATGTGTTGTGTTTTAGGGTTGGGCTTTATGTCACCCTTAAACACATTGCATTATTTTTTTCAAATCTACAACCAAAGCCTTTTAGATGGCTTTTTATTTTATATTTTGTTTGTTATTTTACTTAATGATATAATAACATATTTCTCTAATATATGATTATATCACTAAGTTAAATAATTTGCGCTTGTGATTATTGCATTTCTATAGCCATTGTGATTTAGTGATTATTTAATGATGTTCATTATAAATCAATCAATAATTATAAAAATATTTTGAGAAAGCAATATAATAGAAAAAAGGGGTGGAGAGATAAGGATCTTTTAAATAGGCCTCTAAGACTTCTTCTTGGAATTTATAAGAAGTTTGGAGACATAAGGAGAGCATCTAGGATTCTAGGAGCATATTTAGGAAAGGTTGGAGGGTTTAAAGGCTTACTTTAAATGTATTTAAAGAGACTTTCTGGTTGTGAAGACCTTTTCCAACCAGTTTTCCTTCTTCCATGGTTTCTAGATCTCTTTTTGGGGCCTTTTTTCTAGCATCTGACCCTTGGTGGTTAAGGAGTTTTGTACTTCATGTTTTTTGGGGCTCTTTTAGGGACTTAGTTATGATTATCTAGATGAGAAATTTTTGACAGTTGTATGTCCTTGAGGATTATTTTTTTGCATGTGTCTATAACTCATATTTTGAAGAGAAAAGGGAAAATTTCTTGTTCATATGATTTTAAAAAAAGATTACATCTTTGTTCATGTAACTAAATATTATACATCATGTGTTGAACATTAAAAGAAAACTCTCACCCAAGCCGTGAGTATAGCCTATTTTGTCTTTTATGAAAAATGATAGAAAGTAATGATGAAGATAGAAATATAATAGATCAAGGTAACCATTCATTGCCTAGGGGTTGACTGGTTGAGAAGAGGGCTAAATCTTTGTGGTTGTCCTGTTGAGCTTTGTAGTCCTTGTTCCGAGCTCCTCCATAAGAGAAGATAGTCTGTTAGATCCAAAACATCTAAGATATTCCTAATTAAATAAACCTTTTACCTGTCTACCTTTTCAAAGCCCATTTTACTAAGCACAAAAGACAGAAAGAAAATCAGAACAACTTTTCAAGGAAAGGAAAAAATGAATTTTTATTGCTAACAAGTTTGTTGACTGTGCAGATACAGGTATGAATCTCAACAAGTGGGTTAAAATGAGGCTCCCAAAAGGGTTGAGCTCAGCTTATTGGAATGGTATTCAAAAGTAGAGATCATCACCATTGATAGAACAACTATGAAGAATGTCAGGCATCAATTATAACAGAAAATTCAGCATGCAGAAAGGAGTGAGATTCTTTTTCTAGCCATGGTGAAAATGGGTCAGCATGTCTCAGAATTAATTAAATGAGGAATATCCTCTTTTCAAACTCACTATGCAAGTAAAATATATGGAAGTTAAGTACTGTTTTCAAGATCAAAAGGATATTTGAAATAAGTTTCAAAAATCATCAAACAATTTGCAGCTACTGCAACCACAAGGATTCACGTCTAGCCAATAACATTCCTATAGGTAGGAAGAGAAAAGATATCAAAGTGAATGTCAACATGAAAGACAAAGGTAAAGTCATAAAAATGACATAAGAGGTAGTGATATAAGTGGATTAGCCAATATGCCAAGAATGTGGATCCATAGTGATAATAGCTTAAACAATGTCAAATCAAATAATGCAAACTATTTCAAAATTTAGAGCAACTTCTAGGAGTGCAGTAATCTCAGTCAAAGACAATATGCATTCAAGAGTAAAATAGTTGCAAGATGTGAAAAAAAAGAATTTAAATAAACCAGTTACAATGAACAAGCAAAAGGGTGTCATGTTTAATACTAGAAGACAACCTCAATGAGTATAAGGAAAGTGAATTTAGTGATCAAAGATCTGCTAGACAAATAAAGCATTCCTTAAATTATAGTTATATAATGCACAAAAATCATGACAGTTAAACATAAGGAAGGTGACTCCTCTATTTCCATTTATCTATCATGGTGAATCAGAGCAACATGATCTCACATTTATAGGAAGTATTTCAACAAGGAATCATAATTTTAATGTTTATGATAGTACGGTGCTACATATGTTGTGACACTAAGCCTGACATCTACAGGAACTCAGAAAATATGATGCTATGCTACATGATGTATCATAGAGAGTTGTAGATAACCATATGTCTCAAAAATATGAAAAAATAGAAGACTGTTATACAATTGTATCCTTGTTTGGAATAGTTTTGGGTCATAAGCACATTCTGCTCCATTAAGGGAAAGGAGAATGCAAAGTAAAATCATCAATGCAAATGAGGTAAGGAGAATCATTGTTCAAAACTCCTGATATCATAAGACTTCAATGTAAAGACATAATTCCAGTGATATCAAATCAATGAAATTTCTCTACAAATTTGAAGAACAATGCTTAGAGCTTCTTATGTCATAAAGAAAAATTACATTGATGCAAGTATACAATAACATGAAATGAGATCAAGAGAAGAAATCAAATACATGTACAGTGATGTGAGGAGAGCAGTGCCTTATTTTGTAATAGCTATACATTCATGTAAAAAGGACACAACATTATCACTTGGAGGTCACTCAAAAGTGAAATAACAATCTCTTTAAATAGAAAAACATGGGAAAGTGCCATAGGGACGAGTAATGCCATGAGAGGTTGACATTTATCCATACAGATCAACAAGATAATAGCAGTGACAACACTTGTATGTAGCTTAAAATCATCAGTCAAAGGTCAGGAAAAGATCCATGGGTTTTGAGTGTGACCTAACCTTTTTAAAAATAGTAAATCTATGAGCTATACAAAATCACAAAGCCGGTGAGATATCATACTAAATACAAAGGTGAGAGGTGAGAAAACCCAAATTCAATACAAAAAGCCACATGTCATGAGGGGATAATATTGTTCAAGTTTGGAAAAACACAAATAGATCACGTGTAATAAAGACATTCAAGGAGGTTTGCAGAATTATGAGCACTCTATTTGTGTTCGTTCAAACAGAACTATGAGATCATGAATGCAAAGAGTAAAAGTATGCCATGACCTATAGAAAGATATACAAGTGCACAAGAAATATCAATGAAATAGTTGAAAATGGAGCTCGATGGAGCAGGTTTTGTCACAAAGATGATGAATAATATACCTAAAAAGTGCAAAAGATCAAGAAAAAAGGCTTAAAAAATCTCTAGTTTTCAATAATCTTTCAAACCCCAACCTTATTCATGTTGTCAGCCTCAAGCAGAGAGCAGATTAAAAACAAAGAGTGCATGTTGATGGTTTCTAGAAGACAGACAGATTTCCTAAGTTATTCTCAGAATGGCAGTGCGGGCAAGCATAAATATCTTCATCCATGGAAGTGGCTTAGAGCTCAAAACCTCACTTTCAAAAAACATGAAATGATCAAATGATGCGTTGTGTTTTAGGGTTGGGCTTTATGTTACCCTTAAACACATTGCATTATTTTTTTCAAGTCTGCAACCAAAGCCTTTAAGATGGCTTTTTATTTTATATTTTGTTTGTTATTTTACTGAATGATATAATAAAATATTTCTTTAATATATGATTATATCATTAAGTTAAATAATTTGTGCTTTTGATTATTGATTTTCTATAGCCATTGTGATTTAGTGATTATTTGATGATGTTTGTTATAAATCAATCAATAATTATAAAAATCTTGAGAAAACAATATAATAGAAAAAGGGGTGGAGAGATAAGGATCTTTTAAATAGGCCTCTAAGACTTCTTGCAATTTATAAGAATTTTGGAGACATAAGGAGAGCATCTAGGATTCTCAGAGCATATTTAGGAAAGGTTGGAGGGTTTTTAGGAAGATTTTCGAAGTGAGACTTCTTAGTTTTTGAAAGAGATTTTTGAGGTAGATGAGAGTTTGGAGGCTTAATTTAAATTTATTTAAAGAGGCTTTATGGTTATGAAGACCTTTTCCAACCATTTTTCCTTCTTCCATGGTTTCTAGATCCCTTTTTTGGGGCCTTTTTTCTAGCATCCGACCCTTGGTGGTTAAGGAGTTTTGTACTTCATGTTTTTTGGGGCTCTTTTAAGGAGTTAGTTATGATTATCTAAAGGAGACTTTTTGACATTTGTATGTCCTTGAGGATTATTTTTTTGCATGTGTCTGTAACTCATATTTTGAAGCATAATATACAGTAACTAAGTTTTGGAGCCGGATATTATCTGAGTTGTATTTAGTGTTTTTCCTTTTCTGCATATATGAGTAGATTATAAGTGATTGATGAAGGTGATTTTGTGAATGTTATCATTCCTTATTGTCTTGTCTCATGTAGGTACCCATTTGCTGGAGTGTGTAATGAGCCCAACCTGGTTCTGCTATGAATTAATAGATTTCGCAACCACAAAATAAGCCTGTGTGGCTCTCCTCTATAAAATCTAACGAAATTTACTACACAAGATCATGTAACAACACTTCTCTTTTGAAACAAATATGAAACTTCCCTTTTTATTTTATTTTTCAATATTTAAATCAAACAACAATTCTCCAGGAAAGATTTAATTCATTGAAACAATTAAAAATCTATGTCAAATAATATGGTGTTACAATTCTTTAAAAAATCAACAACCATTGAGTAGAGTAATTGTAAAATGCTACCTCATATAATTTGGATTAATGTTGACCACACTGTTTCAGCGCCATCTGCGACATCCAACCAACACTTCTAATTTGTTTCCTTACCCACGTTGAAAGTGCAAGGCATCTAGTGGTATTACGGCAGCC
Source organism: Thuja plicata (assembly GCA_018584345.1). Lineage (NCBI taxonomy): Eukaryota > Viridiplantae > Streptophyta > Pinopsida > Cupressales > Cupressaceae > Thuja > Thuja plicata. Next base: position 2,359,104 of record MU226364.1, on the reverse strand, counting down.
TGTAACTATGAAGGAAGATGCCCAAAGAAGACTTCTGAATCCTCAACTCCCACCCGCGATATGATGATTATTGACTTTCAACCACAACCTCTTCTTGATATCCATAACCACAAGAACAATGCATAAACTCAAATAGAAATTACCCTTACTACAATTCACCAAAATTGTTGGTTGGTTCAAAGTGCAACAAATATGAGATTATACGTTCTTAGCTGACATAAATCACTAAACCCTCAATTCCTTCCTTGCAACTAGAATTTGTAAATTGACCTCCAATAATAAGATTCAATTCACAGAAAAGAAACTCTTAAATCAAATTTTTAGAATGATATTATTCCACCACTCTAGCAAATAAAATCAACCTCTTCTGCAAGCCCCAATTCAAATTAATTCAATATAGCAATTAATTGCACCCTCAGTGTGCCAATTAATTATCAAAATTCTTCAAATCCACAGACAAAACTTTCAGAATTACTTCTTCCTCTAGTAATAGGTAGACAGTATGGAAGAAGAAGGATTGGTTATACTTAAGCAACCAATAAGATATTAACTTCAAAAGAATCAGTCTTCTAGAATCCAATTTGACTGTTATACTTTAGCAAGGGCACAAATCATAACTTCTCCTCAGAAAAAACAAACCAAATATAATATAATCAATCGATAGTGAATGGATGCCTTGCCTATTACTTTTATAATTAAAAAGTGTCTTCTCTCACACACTTTTTACTTGAAGCACTTTTATACTTAGGCAGATATTGAGTAATATAATTTATTAACTCATTTAGCTCCAAAAATGACCTTTTCATCAATATCATGATCTAGAAGCCAATTTGACTGTTATACTTTAGCAAGGGCACAAATCATAACTTCTCAGAAAAAACAAACCAAATATAATATAATCAATCGATAGTGAATGGATGCCTTGCCTATTGCTTTTATAATTAAAAAGTGTCTTCTCTCACACACTTTTTACTTGAAGCACTTTTATACTTAGGCACATATTGAGTAATATAATTTATTAACTCATTTAGCTCCAAAAATGACCTTTTCATTAATATCATGAAATTATGACATGCAATGTCCCTGTTTCTTGTGCCCAAGATTTAAAATTTTTTATCCTGGTTTTGACGAGCTATAACACTAAGGTGCCCAACATATAATACCAACAATAATGTCAACCTTAGCAAATTTAATTAAATAATAATAATAATTCACCCGTCTTGCAAAAAATAATTGAAGAAGCATCAAAATCAAAATATGTCTGCACTGTAGTGATTCTGATGATAAAAGATGATGAATGAACCTAATGGGATGACTTACTAAAAATAGACGCTCTCTCCAAGATTCTTGGAGCCCAAATTGGAAGCCAGAAATGAAAACTGAGAGCATCATTCAACTCCTCTAACTCATCTAAGCTCATTGAAACTATCTATTGACTTACTATAAATAGTAATTTTACACCAATGACCCTCTAAAAACCTCGCTAGACCATGAGGATCGCGATAATGATCTGGAACCATCCATTCAATGACCCTGCTAAAATTTAGGACATTACAGTCCTCTCTCCCCAAGATTGCTTGTCCCCAAGCAATCACAGGAACAAGAAACATCACGATCCACCTGGATCCCACGAATGAAACTGTGTAATATCACTATAGTGCATAACTAGCCCCCGTATCACCAACACCCAAATAAGTGACATCACTGATAGAATCATCTAAAGACTAACTATAGGTGTGGATGGAGGAAATGACTCAGTAGAACTCAAACCAACTAAAACACTAACTCTGCCAATCCTCGCATCCCTGTCTAACTAACACTCACACCCGACCACACTGTGGATATGATAACAAGTGTAGGTACCCGAGTCACTACCACCAAATCCAATCTCGGAAAAATTGACCTAGGCATGAAGATACTGCAAGTGATATAACTTGCAACTGCTGATCCCATCTACAAAAGATGGTACTAACCCATCCAGCAATGGATGGTATGAAACTGGAGCCAACCCACAATGATGAAAACCCAAATCCTCTACCTGTGGGTCGAAAGAAAAATGATGAGCACACCTCTTAGTATAATGAAAGCCCCAATCTTCGTTAATGGCTAATCACTACCAAACTGGGAATTAGGAGATGGCTCCAATTTCTGACTCCGCCTAACTGTAGGTTGGGTAGGATCCTGGGAAACCCTCTCAACAAAACCAACCACAAAATCCCTGTTAGGAAGCATTATAGCTAAAGTATCTACAATCTTCCCCACCAAATGCCATATAACATCAGAACCTCTAATGAGAGTACCCTTAGATACTTGGTACAAACTCCCCTACAAATCTGCACTCTCAAGTAGATACTCCATGAATGACTCAGTGTAGTAAAAATTATACGTGAAAGCATCAACCTACTCCCTCGCAACCCACAGCTGATCCTCCTGCAAATGTGGCACTACCAACTATCTACTGCCACCAGCTATATGAAATGTGGTAATAGATTCTCTTCCAGAATCAAGAAGCAAATCACCATGAGAGCTCTTCCCCACTGATGCCCTCACCTCCTCTATACCTACTGCACCCATATCTTCGATGGATGTGTCACCCACATCATCACATCCCACATCTCCAACTGTAGAAGCAAACTCACCACCAACCACCTCAATGTGCAAGTGAAGTGGGTTTGGGGTTGGTGTGGACCAAACATGCTCCAACTCTACGGTCACCTCCTCCAATTGTGACTCCTGGAAAGCCAACTAGTACACTGCAATGAGTCCATAATCACCTCAAGATCCTGGGTAAGCTCAACCACCTCCTCCTCTTTCCCTAACAATGTCTCATAATATGTACTGCTCCACTCTAGAAGGTAATCCCTATCAGCAACTAACTGTGTATAATTATGCTTCAAGACACTGGTAGCCTCTCAAAGCACATGAACCTCTGCTAGGGAAAGGCTACTATCACCGTGCTCATCTGACATAGGAGCACCCCAACCAGATGTGGCTAACATTTGATGAATCACATCAAAATGCTCAACAAATGAAGAGATGTCTCTATCATTCACCTTTAGCTGAATAGACACATGATGCCTCTGTAAGCTCTACCTCCTATGCAAGCTCTCTGTCCCACTAACTACACTATGACAGGAGACTGAATCAAAACTACTCACCCCATGTGTGCTACTATCCTCACACACATCTACAACTACGATACAACTCATCAAAATCTCAACCAACACCTCAGAAGAAGAAGCAGAAACCCTAGTAATATTTCTAATAATAGAGATTCCCTATGAGTTCTGATCCTGGGACCCATCCAAAAGCACCTTAGAGTCATCACCCAATATCTGATAAGGAATGTCATACCCCATGCAGCCTATATCACCAGAAGTATCCATACTCACTGCATCTACATACCCTAGCAGATGCTCAACTGGTATCTCCTGACTCTGCACATATGAATCAATGTCAGGATGTGAATCAATAACTTCTGAACATGAATTGACATCTGTTGACTCAGCTGTAACACCCTGATCATCAATACCATAACAAGGTAGCTCCATGCTCTTGCATATCGCACCTGAGAGAGGTCCTACCTCTCACTCCAAAGCTACACTACGACCATTGACATATAAATATCCAATAAAAATTCCCTTCTTGAGAGAATCTAGACCATCAGAAGAAACTACTGTATCAACTATCTCTACACCAACTGCAGCAACAACTCAAGAAGATTCAACATGCTGAAGCTCAGTATTGCAGTCTACCACTACTACTGACACATCCACATGTATATGTGTGGAGTGTCTATCATCATATCCATGAGTAGGTGCCATACATACTAGTACATCTCCATCTTGGACACCTATCAGGGAAAACTCAAGCCTCCTACCTTGCGATCTCGATGCCGGCCTACTGAAGGTAGAAACCATATATCTTGTTGCCCTATCTATTGTCTCTAGATTTGATAGTATTTCTACCATCCTTTGCTGATGAAGCTCAAGTCTCTCTATAATCTCCATTAATGTATTTATTTTATTACTATTTCCCACACTACTGTGCCGACTCTCGGAGCTAAGCCGCCTATATCTATCCATAGCTCAAAATATGTGAGAGTGCTGATCACTCTAGATATAATATTAGATGTGCATAAATAATAAATTTCCTACACCACAAGGTGGCATGAAACCACTCTGATACCACCATAATGAGCCCAACCTAGCTCTGCTATGAATTAATAGATTTTGCAACAATAAAATAAGCCTGTCTGGCTCTCCTCTATAAACTCTAACCAAATTTACTACACAAGATCATGTAACAATACTTCTCTTTTGAAACAAATATGAAACTTCCCTTTTTAAAACATTTTTTCAATATTTAAATCAAACAACAATTCTCCAGGAAAGATTTAATTCATTGAAGCAATTACAAAACTATGTCAAATAATATGGCGTTACAATTCTTTGAACAATCAACAATCATTGAGTAGAGTAATTATAAAATGCTACCTCATATAATTTGGATTAATAGTGGCCACACTATTTCAGCACCATCTGTGGTATCCAACCAACACTTCTAATTCGTTCCCTTCCCCACATTGAAAGTGCAAGGTGGCTAGTGGTATTTTTATACACTAAAGCTTTCACCCTAGGTCAAGCTCTCGTAGTCTTGATAATCTAGTATAACATGGGAATCATCTCCAGGTTGTGGGACCTTTTCTAACTAAGATGAGACCTCCAGGTTCTAGGATGGTTCATCTTGGATAATCACCCAAATTTTCTTCTTAACATGAAATTAAATTCTTGAGGGAAAAAGGATAGAAGGAATGCATGAAAGGGAAAAGACTGAATAAGCAAACTATCCTACTAGGTGATACACCGAAAGTAATTTTTTGAATTACAACACAACAATCAATCTTAGAAAGAGAACTTGAATCTAATAGAACACAAATTTCAAGATAGGCTTGCATAAGTATTTCATAGAGAGGTCTGAGATAAACAGAGGCTATTCAGGGAAAAGGATGATCTCACAAAAAATAGCATATTCACTATAAATAGACACAGACTATGACGTGCAAACAAAACATCCACTTCTGCAATCAGGTACAGGAATGAGACAAAATGACAGGGGACTGAAGAACATCCAAAAACTCATCTAAATCAAATCATCCACAGTAGTACACAATATTGCAGAAAGAAAGAGGGCTCAGGAACTCCAAGTTCATTCCAATACCAGTCTTTGTATTATATTCAGTAAGAGAAATACAGACAAAGAAAAGCTAGAGGGTGGAGAAGATGCCACAGATAAATCATACAGGATCTGGAAATCAATGAAAGGTTACAAGTGTTGCAAACCAAAGGGCAGAGGAAATGCCACAGATAGTTTTTACACGAACTAGAAACTCTAAGCTAAAAATCTCTGAAACTAACTTATATACACTACTCCTCTAGCATGTAGGCTCAAGAGTCAATCTGATTCAGGAATTAAGGTTGCAATACATTTTCAATAGAATAATTAGAAACCCTAATACTGTCAATTTTTCTCATAAATGCATCATAAAATATCTAAAATGATCTGATATGCCTTTGAATATCTTTACTTTGCCATGAATGCAGCTCTGAGAAGTCAGCCCAATCCATCTCTCTGTCAAATTCCTGAGAAATCGTGCCACCACCATGAACTCTGAGAATTAGATTTTCATAATTTTAAATATTCAAATAATAATGGTTAGGTGGAGTGGGAGCTCGATCAATGATTCATATTTGAATCTTCATCTTCTTTTAAACTAGAGCCGTAGATCCCTATCTTTGGTCATTATTGCCTTTGTCCTTTAACCCGCATCAGACTAGCCCTTAACCTTGAGTCTTCAATTTTCTTATGTCTCTAGGTCACGAGATGTTTTTATTAACTATGGGTTCGTTATGAGACAACATGACCACCACAAGATTGGATCTTTATCGAACGACTATCACTGAGTCTCCAAATCATAAGAGAATATTCCATTCTTTCACGAGACTTAGAAACCACCATGAGATTAGAATCTTATCAACGACATGGATTAAATCATCTACAAACTCTGAGCCTTTACCTTACTCAACCTCCTTGACCACGGTTCATTCAGAGAACTAGTGACTAAGTAGTCTCGTGGTCTCTTATCTTTCTTCTTAACTGTGGTTCCTTCATGAGACTTGACGATTGATAGAAAGCTTGAATCAATCAGCCCGAACTCAAGTTATATTTGCAAGGTTAGAAATATACTGAGTCATGAGATCTCATGATCTTTTGTTAACTCTGAGTCACTTCATGAGATCACACGACTATCATTGGATCATAACATAAGATCAATAGCCAGCGCAAAGTTAGGAGAAATTTTAACTGGCCCCACCATTTCACGAAGACTAAGCGACTGAAGAAAAAGAATAGTAGTCTCGAAGTCTCATAATCCTTGTTGATGTCATCATCTCTTTCAAAGACTTAGTGACAACCGTAAGATGGAGAATATGAGTGATCTGGATTGACGGTGCACAGGAAGTCTCTTGAGCATTGGATAATATTCATTTTCTTACTGCGATAAGGAGACAAAGGGCATTGAATTTGTGCACATGTCTTTAGAGGGAGCTTAAGTTATCCAAAAAGGTAATGACAAAATATAAGAAGCTTGAAATAACTAGGGTTTTCTACCAAGTTTGCATAGGATTTTTTGCATACTTAGGTTATTTTTCATGAATAAGGCAAACTAGAGAGCTGAAAAGATTACAGAGGACACAACCAAGACCAAAAAATTTAAGGTCTTTTCTCACAGGATGTGTTCAACCCTTGTGGGAGCCACATTTACTCCACCTGTAGCCAAAATTTACTAGATAAGAAAAATTTGAGTAACATTCCTGGCGATTTCTGCTGGATGTCTGCCTGCTAGACATTAGATCAGTGACCTTTGACATCCATTGGGCATAGAGTCATCCTTTGAGAAAAATAGAACCTTGGAAGCAGATTGAAACTAGGAGGAGGAACCAAACTGTGCACAAGCACTTCTTGAAAAATAGGAAACTAACCTAGAAAGCAAGAACAGAAAATAGGGAAAATTATTCACAAATATTTACAAGGAAGGACAAACCTCAAAACAAGGCTTCAAATCAAATCCATTCATTGAAATGGGCAAGGGATTTCCTTAAAGAGTCAATAGCTAAAATGCATTATGCTCCTTGTATTCTGTGATGATGAATGGACCTCCCTAGAAGGAATCCAATTTAGTATGTTTGCTAGGCTTGGCCTTGAATTCATCCCATTTGAGGACTACATCCCCAACTTTGAAATTTATAGCATTGGCTCTTTTATCAAAGCTTCTCTTTCTTTTCATCTGATGGAATTCCATATCTTTCATGGATTTATCTCTGTGTTCTTCCAATTCCATAATCTGAGCATACCTAATTTACAAAGGATCTCCTTCTTCAAACAAGACATATTGAGTAGCTAAGTCCAAGGCTAGAAATTCAGTTGAAATGGACAACTTAGCTTCTTTTCCATACACTAACATGTAAGGAGAATTCCCAATGATCTTTTTTGGGGTAATTCTGTCTAACCATAAGGAAGATTTCAATTTGGTGTGCCAATTTCTTTGGTTATCTTGCAATGTCTTCTTGATTATCCTAATCAAGTTCTTATTAGTTGATTCTGCCAAACCATTACCATGAGGGCAGTAGTTTGAACTTGTGTTCAAATAAACACCATGTTTGACTACCCATTCAGCCACTCTTAGACCTGTAAATGCTAATACATTATCTTATATGATGGAGTCTGGAGTACCAAACCTATGAATAATGTCATCATAAAAGCTTAGGACAACACCCTCATTTGCTTCCTTCAATGCAATTGCTTTTGTCCATCTAGTGAAATAATAAGTTGTAGTAATTATCCATTTATGGCCTGCACTAGATGGAGGATTAATCATACCAATGGAATCTATGCCCCATTTCATGAAAGGTTGCTCTGTTTTGATGGGCTGAAGGGGCAGAGCTGCAAGTCTTTATTTTCCTACAAACATGGCACATTTGATGCATTTTATCACATAATCATGACTGAATTTGAAGATAGATGGCCAATAGTATCCAGCCCTCATGATTTTAAAAGCAGTAGTCCTAGGAGAGAAATGACCTCCAGAAGGTCCATCATGAAATTCAAATAGGACATTCGCTATGTTTTCTGAATCAATGCCTGAGAAGGACACCATTATGATCTTTTCTAAAAAGAATCTCATTTATCAACACAAAGGGGATAGACTGTATTCTATAATACCTTCTCTTTGCCAAATCTAGATCTTTGGGACATTGTCTTGTCTTTACGTAATGAATTATGTTAGGAAACCAACCTTTTGCCTTGGCATGTTCTTCTGTTGAATGCATAACCAAAGATGCATCCATTTTCTCTAAATTCTTTGAGTTCTCATCCTCTCTCAATTTCTCACAAAGACCTCTTCCTCTGACTAGCTTGGTGGTTTGGATATCAATGTCATATTCCATTACTCTTGTGATCCAACTAGCTCTTTCCTCATTTAGGTCCTTGGAAAGCAAAAATTCTTTGACACTTGGATGAGTGACTTTTAAATGTACCTTGCTATGAGTCAATAGATATCTAAAATTTTGTAGGCTCTTCACCACAACAAGTACCTATTTCTCCACAAAAGAATATCTATGTTCATATTCTTCTAAGCCTTTTCTAAAGAAAGCAATAGGCTGCTCCAATCCTTCAGAATTTTCTTAGGTCAATATTGCAGATATGGCATTAGAACCTCCATAAGCATAAATGATAAAATCCTTACTAAAATTTTGGGTTCAGCAAAGCAGGAGCTTCTATCAAAGCCTCTTTGATAACTTGGAAATTAGCCTTCCCTTATTTTCTCTAGCTAAAAGATGAATTCTTCTTTAACATGTGTTTCAAAGGCTTTAGTAAATCTACAATATTAGGCAAGAAACGCCTAACAAAGTTAATCCTTCCTATGAAATATTGAAGGCTTTTCTTGTGAGATGGTAGGGGTAGCTCTAAGATAGATGCAATCCTTTCAGGGTCTACTATGATTCCTTTCTTGGATACTATATATCCTAACAATTTCCCTTCATGAACTGCAAACATACACTTCTTGGGATTAAGAGATATCCCAAATTCTCTACACCTTTCAAATATTTTCCTCAGGTGTTTGATATGGTTTGCTGCATGTTTAGAATAAACAATTATGTCATCTAAGTAAACCAGTACAAACTTGTACATGATGCTTTTAAAGGCCATATCCATTGCCTTTTGGAAAGTAGCACCTGCATTTGACAAACCAAAGGGCATCTTTTGATAAGCCATGGTTCCCCACTTGGTTGTAAATGCAGTCTTATATTGATCTTCTTCATGAAACAGGATCTAATTATATCCTGAATAGCCATCCAGTAATGAAAATCTCTCAGATCTAGAGACACATTGTAGGATTTTCTCCATAGAGGGTAATGGATGCCAGTCTTTTAGGGATGCCCTATTAAGGTCCCTGAAGTCAACACGTAGCCTCAACTCCCCATTCTTTTTGCTGATGGGAACAAGGTTGGAAACCCAACTAGTATGCTTTATGGGGTAGATGATACCACTCTCTATTAATTTGAGTACCTCTTTATGCATGAGTGGTTCAAGCTTGGGGTTGACATGCCTTTGTTTTTGTCTGACTAGTTTGACATTTGGCTCTAGTTCAATGGTATGCTAAGAAATGACTGGATTAAAACCTTTGAGGTCTTCATATTTCCATGCAAATATATCACTGAACTCTTGAAATAATTGGGTATAGGCCCACTTTTTTGAATCAGTATTTACCTTCCCAAATTGTAGACTTTTACCTGGCTCCAAATCTAGTTCAATACAATGTTCTTTTTGGATCACCATGCCAGTTTGACTATTCTTAACTTGATCATCTTTATTGAAGACAACTTCTAAGGTGACAAGACCCTTGGGTATCTTATTAGATCCAAGTTGTATCACTTGATCACCATAGTTCTGCATTAGTCTATCTTGGTTATGTTTTGAGAAAAGATCCTCTTCAAATAAGAACTGTAGAATTTGTTCATCATTGTCAAACACTTGCCAATTAATATTATTATCAGGGATAGAAGGTTTGACAATCACTTTGATATGATGTTGGTCTCTCTCCTTTGAAATGCTATTAGGGATGTCATACTGTGATCCAACAGTAACTAATCTATTTGCATTCTAATTTAGTTTCCTAGGGATAGCAACAATATTGAAAGCATGAAAATCTTCTATAACATCCCAAACTTGATGTTTGTATGCTCTTATTTTATCATTTTTTGTTGCACTTATCCCTCTTACTTGGCTGACAACCAACTCACTGTCACCATAAAATTTTAGGGCTTTGATCCCTCTCTTTCTTCCCCATTCCAATCCATTCACTAGGCTCTCATATTCAGCAGTGTTACTAGTGCAAGAGAAACTGAACCTAAAGGCTGTATAATACTTCTCCCCCTTAGTAGAGATTAACATAACATTAGCACCAAAACAATGCCTTCTTCTAGCACCATCAAAGTATAGTTCCCAGACTTGATTGTTCTGATCTTCTGACTCAGTATCCTTCTTAGAAAGATTTGGCTCTATAAATCCACCTTCTTGTATTAAATAGTTTCCCAAACCAACATCCCAAATAATATTAGCTTGGGCCTTTGAAGCTCTCTCTGATTCCAATTCATCTAGATATATATCTGGGATACCTTCTGTTGGAGATTTACTTCTGGCAACTAGTTGATTGTATGTTTGTCATTGATGACAATGCTGTTTTGTATGTACTTATCTGAATGATGCTATTAATCCTTGCATGGTTATATTCATGTTGTAGACATGTTTTTCATGTTTTGTTCATACACGTAGACTTAGATATGAATTTTTAGTTGTGTTGTGTAATTATGTTAGTGACAGTTACAGTTTCTAGAGCTTGTCTGTAATGAGCCGACATATTGCATTGGTTCTTGAGTTGCGCTTATCTTCGAGATATGTGTGTGTATAATCAAGTTTAATTATGAGTTGAAGATAGTTATTTGAAGGCACCAAATGTGTTTCAACAAGCTTGCAATGTTAGAGTTAATTTGATGAGGCTGACTTTGTGAAGCATTGCGTCTATTTAGTTTATATTGCACGGTTGTAATTATGCTTGCGTGATTAGTTAAGCTGACAAGGATGTTATGAAGAGTTTCCTAACATGTCCCATGATCTCATACTTTGAGGAAGATACTTATACTAGTTCATTTGTGAAAAGCTAAGTGTGAATGATAAGAAAAGAGATAGAAAAAGTACAGATCAGAATATCAGTTGTGGTTCATTCATCAAGGATCTATGTGAAGAAGTGAAAGATTACAATACATTGGAACTGATCAAGATAGCAGGTCTACTCTATAGTTCATCATCAGATATAGTGCATATCTATTCTACAGAAGGTTGTAGCCTTCGCCATTGAAGTAGTGAGCTTTTGGACAGTGAGTCCTCACCCTTAACATGGTTATTTGTAAAAGACTCCTAATAGGGTCAGACCCTTAACCAAGTCACTATACTTATTGCATTGTAAAGAACAACTCCTAACAAGGTTGCAAGATTCTTCTAACAGGGATTATTATAAACAAGTATAGTTCATTGTGGGTGTTAATTCTCACTAGAGTTTTTACTATTTGGTTTCCCCGTAACCAAATTGTGATGTTGTCTATTGTGTTATTTGAATATGCATTTACTTTATTGTATTATGGGTTAATAAGATAAAAGAATTAAATTAGCTGATAATTGATTCACCCCCCCTCTCAGTTATCCTTTGGGACTATTCTAACAATTGGTATCAGAGCCAAGTGCCTTTAAGAGAAATCCTAATAGCTTAAGGTAGATCAGATGGCATGATTCAAAAAAGAGAGTCCTAATTTTGATGGAGAGAATTATCTAGATTGGAAGAACAAAATGATAACACATTTATAGCATGTTGGTTTTGACATCTTTGAGATAGCCACACAATAATTTGTTATTCCCTCTCGAAAAGACCTCGCAAGAGATGATGCTACTAGAAAACAAAAGGATACATTCATAGCTAATGCAGTTGCCAAAGAATCCCTTATAAATGCACTATCTGACAGTGAATTCTCTGAGATCAAGAAAGTAGACAAGGCATACACAATATGGAAGTATTTAGAAGACATGTTTGAAGGAGATATCCAAGCAAAGAATGCATGCATGAAGACATGGAAAAAGAAATACAACAATCTTGAGATATTACCTGAAGAGAACATCAGAGCCTACAATCAGAGGATAAATGAAGCAGTTTCTGGAATCAAAAACAATGGTGGAGAAATTTTAGAAGAAGACATAATGGACAAGTTGATGACTACATTGACAACATACTATGAGAATAAGATCAATATTCTGGATGAAACCATGCAATTTTCAAAGGACTTCAAGAGAGATACTTTGATCAGTAAAATCTCTACATTTGAGATATCAAGATTGAAGACTGAACCCAAAAGTGAAACAAACTTCAAAGCCTCAGTCCATGGTAAGAAACCTTTACACATCTCTAGCAATAATGAGAAAGAAGAAGTTGATGAAGAACTAGAAGAAATTGTTGCTATGATTTCTAAGAAGGAAAGAAAAGGAAAAGGCAAGTATGAAGGACAGTTTCCATTCAAATTTTTTTCATGCAACAAGATCGACCACTTTGCATCCAAGTGTCCTACAAGAGTAAAGAAATTCAGATCTGATTATAAACCCAAATATAGAAAGGAATGCTATCATGTTGAAGAAGGTATAACTGATGAAGATTTAGGAGAAGATGAAATTAGATTCGTTGCCCTTAAATACATGGAAAAATTGCTTGAGGAAATGGAAATTGAAGATGAAAAGGAAGCACAGGAGTTAGCCCTAATTTCCAAAGCAGACATCAGAACTGATTGGATCATTGATAGTGGATGCTCTCACCACATGACAAGTGATAAAGAAAGATTTATTCATCTAGAAAAGTACAAAGGTGACATGGTTAGATTTGGAGATAACACTCCCAAACCTATCATAGGCAGAGGATCTATCACCCTAGATGGAAAGAATAAGACAAATGATGTTCTATATGTCAATGGATTATATCACAATTTACTAAGTGTTGGACAACTACTCGAAAAAGGTTATCATTTGGAATTAAAAGACAACAAATGCATCATAAGAAACAAAGAAGGATAAATGATTGCATCAAGCTCAAAAACAAAAGGTAATTTTTTCAGCTCAATTTAGATGTAAGTTGTTTTGTTGCAAAAGTGGATGACAGTTGGTTATGGCACAAGAGACTTTATCATATCAATTTTGATAATATAGTAAAGATAAGCAATGTCAAGGTAGTTAGAGACCTTCCAAGTATTGCAAGACCAGTTGAAACAATGTGTAGGGAATGTGTTATGGGAAAGCATGTAAGGAGCTCTTTCAAAAGCAAGCAGAACTCAGCTGAAAAGAAGTTAGACCTAGTGCATACAGATTTATGTGGTCCTACTCAAACAAGATCATACTACAGAGAAAGGTATTTCATTTTGTTTATTGATGATTTTTCAAGGATGATGTGGGTTGCATTCTTAAAGGAGAATTTTGAAGCCTTTGAGAAATTTAAAATATTCAAAGCTAAGGTTGAGAATGAATCTAGGATAAAACTAAAGTGTCTGAGATCAGATAGAGGAGAATTCACCTCTGACCAATTTTATGACTACTGTGAAGAACATGGAATCAAAACACAATTGAGTGCACCCAGAACTCCTTAGTAGAATGGGATTGCAGAAAGAAGGAACATGATCATACTTGATACAATACACACTATGATGATTGAAGGAAAATTTGCACACACCTATTGGAGAGATGCAGTCAATACAACAGCCTATACTATCAACAGAACACAACTAAGACTAGGCGCAGATAAGACACCTTATGAAATTTGGTTTGGTAATGTACCTACAATAAAATACTTTAGAATCTTTGGCAGCAAGTGCTACATCAAGAGAGATGATGGTGTTGGTAAGTTTGATGGAAGAAGCGATGAAGGTATTTTCCTTGGTTACTCTACTAAAAGCAAAGCATACAGATGTTTTAATTTAAGATTAAAGAAGATAATTGAAAGTACTCATGTAAAGATTGATGAGAAGTTCATGATTCAAGAGAGGTACTATGAATATGCACCTATGATTGAAGGTGAATCTAGACCTAGTAGTAAAGACACTGTTATTAAACAAATGTTTTATTGCATTGATGTTTCATGTAATGAACTTGAATCAAGAAAAGAAGTATCACAGATTACAGATGAGGATGTCACACCAAAATTTTCAAAATTGACATCTAGATACCTTTCAAAAGATGATATCATTGGAGATTAGAGCAGTAGTGTTCTGACTAGATCTAAAGCAAAAAGTTTAACAGTAGATGAAGAGGTATTTTACTTTCATAGATTAAACCTTTAAGTGTTGAAGATGCATGCAAGGATTCTGATTGGCAGAAAGCAATGGAAGAAGAATTAGATCAAATAATCAAAAATGATACATGGGAATTGGTTCCGAGACCTAGTGACAAAAATGTGATTGGAACAAAGTGGGTATTCTGGAATAAGATGAATGAAGATGGTACAGTGGTCAGAAACAAAGTAAGACTAGTGTGTAAAGGATATGCACAGAGGGAAGGAATAGATTACACTGACACATTTTCCCCTGTGAGTAGACTAGAAGCCATTAAGTTATTCTTGGCCTATCCAAAATTCAAAGACTTCTAAGTATATCAAATGGATGTCAAATCAACCTTTCTGAATGGTGACTTGAAGGAAGAAGTCTACATAGAACAACCTGAAGGATTTAATCTATCAGACAAACTAGAAATGTTATGCAGATTGAAGAAAGAATTCTATGGACTTAAACAGGCTACAAGAGCTTGGTATGAGAGACTAGATGGTTATCTTACCAAGATTGAATTTAAGAAAGGAGCAATAGTTTGTAACCTATTCATAAGAGAGACACCTGATGGATTATTACTTGTGACCATATTTGTTGATGACATTATCTTTGGAGGTAATGACAATCTTAGTGCAAAATTTGCAAAAGAAATGTAGAATGAATTTGAAATGAGCATGATTGATCCTATAAAATATTTTTTGGGATTAAATGTAAAGTAGACAGATAATGGAATATTCATAAATCAGTCCAAATATGTGAAGGAAATATTGAAGAATTTCAATATGGAAGACTGTAAGCCAGTATGCACTCCTATGATAATAGGAAGCAAGCTTTCTAAAGAGGACAATTCTACAACACTTGACAAGACATTATACAAATATATGATTGGAAAACTTATATATCTTACTCAATCTGGACCAAACATATCTAATGCAGTTGGCATTGTTGGTAGATTTGTAGCTGAACCAAAATAGAATCACCTAATGGAAATAAAGAGAATATTCAAATATCTAAAAGGAACTATAGACTATGGTTTATGGTATCCTAAATTAGAGAATGTACAACTTCATGTGTATACAAATGCAGATTGGGCAGGTTGTATTGATGACATGAAGAGTACTTCTGGAGGAGAAGTATTTCTTGGAGATAGGTTGGTTTCTTGGGTAAGAAAGAAGCAGAATTGTATCTCTCAGTCGACAGCAGAAGCTGAATATGTTGCAACAGCATTGAATTGTTCAACAATGGTTTAGATCAAGCAAATGATTAAAGATTTTGGTATACTGGTTGATTATCCTATTTTTATTCACTATGATAACACCAATACTATTAACATGTCCAAGAACCCTATGATGCACATAAAGACAAAGCACATTGAGATCAAATACCATTTTCTTAGAGAAAAAGTTGCAGATATTGATGTAAAATCAGACTATGTGAGCACCAAAAAATAGTTGGCAGATATTTTCACAAAGCCTTTATCAAAAGATACTTTTGAGTATCTCAGGGAGAAGTTGGGAGTAATTCCCTTTCCTAAGTCTGATTAGATAAAGTAGAAAGTACATTAGTCCATAGTGACTGATGAATGGTTGACTACTCTACTTCTGGAGTAGTACTTGTGCCTAATTGTTTATGGCACCCTTTGCCATTGATGTCAAAGGGGGAGTATGTAGTAAGAGGGATCATATACTCTGGGGGAGTATATAATCATGTAACTTAAAAACATAGACATAGGAGCTGCAACAGTGTAGAGGAATCTTTGATGAGGATATTGAGAATATTGTATAAAGAAAGAGGACACTATGTGCTGAAGATGTTTTTAATATCATATGTTTCCATCAATGTCAAAGGGGGAGATTGTTGGAGATTTACTTCTGGCAGCTAGTTGATTGTGTGTTTATCATTGATGACAACATATAATATACAACAGTGTTCTGTATGTACTTATCCAAATGATGCTATTAAGCCTTGCACGGTTATATTCAAGTTGTAGACATGTTGTTCATGTTTTGTTCATACACGTAGACTCAGATATGAAGTTTCAATTGTGTTGCGTAATTCTGTTAGTGCCAGTTACAGTTTCTAGAGCTTGTTTGTACAAAGCTGACGTATTGCATTGGTTCTTGAGTTGTGCTTATCTTTAGGATATGCATGTGTGTATTCAAGTTTAATTATGAGTTGAAGATTTTTATCTAAAGGCGCCAAACGTGTTTCAAAAAGATTGCAATGTTAGAGTTAATTTGATGAGGCCAACTTTGTGAAGTGTCGCGTCTATTCAATTTATATTGCATGGTTGTAATTATGCTTGCATGATTAGTTAAGCCGACAAGGATGTTATGAAGAGTTTCCTAATAGGTCCCATGAACTCATACTTTGAGGAAGATACTTATAGTAGTTCATTTGTGAAATGCTAAGTATGAATGATAAGAAAAGAGAGAAAAAGTACAAAGTAGAATATCAGGTGTGGTTCATTCATCAAGGATCTATGTGAAGAAGTGAAAGATTAAAATACATTGGAACTAATCAAGATAGTAAGTCTACTCTACAGTTCATCATCAGATATAGTGCATATCTTTTCTACAGAAGGTTGTAGCCTTCACCATTGAAGCAGTGAGCTTTTGGATAGTGAGTCCTCACCCTTAACAAGGTTATTTGTAAAAGACTCCTAACAAGATCAGACCCTTAACCAGGTCACTATACTTATTGCATTGTAAAGAACAACTCCTAACATGGTTGCAAGATCTTCTAACATGGATTATTATAAACAAGTATAGTTCATTGTGGGTGTTAATTCCCACCGGGGTTTTTACCATTTGGTTTCCCCATAACCAAATTGTGGTGTTGTCTATTGTGTTATCTAAATGTGCATTTACTTTATTGTATTCTAGAGTTAATAAGATAAAAGAATTAAATTAGCTGATAACTAATTCACCCCCCCTCTCAGTTATCCTTTGGGACTATTCTAACACCTTCTATTTTGGTTTTTATTTCTCTGATGATTGGGAAGTCATCACCATCAAGTGCAAGGCAAGTTGTATTGACTACGTTGGACACATAAGGTTCTATATGGTGTGCTACCAATGATTCAGACTTGATAGTGACCTTAGTTCCATATCTTGTATGGAAAAGCATGTGAGACCATTCAGAAGAAAGATAGCCTCCTATCTTGGCTGTAAATTACCTTGATAAGCATATGGAAAATAAGGCAGGGAGGTCTATGATATGTATATCAAGTAGGATTGAGAAATTGGGACTAGCATGGAGGATTAAACTGGTATCTTTGGCTACACCTATTGTGTTCACTAAGGAACCATCAAGCTATGTTACCCTCTTTTGGAAAGGTTCATATTTAAGTCCCAATTAGTCGGATACCTTCTTAGGCATGACAGTGCTAGTAGCCCCACTATCTACCATACAACTATGTACTAAAGATTTTCCAATAATTAAAGATACATAAAAGGGAGGTGGTTTTAAGTTCCTACCTTGAATGGTATTTTCTTTGAAGTTGCTTCTTGGAGCTTCCTTTTCTTGATCAGTATTGACCAACACTGGCTTTGTTGTATCTTTTGCGGGTTGAGGAGTTGACACTTCACCCATAGCCTTCTTCAAGATTTCAGGCTTCCCTAGAATAGCCAAAGAGTCCCACATAGACATAGTAACATTTGCTTTCTTCATATTTTCCACAATGTTGAAAGGCATTGTTGTGTGTACTCTTTTGTGTGCTTTCACTATGATAGGCTCAACCTCCTTGGAAGGTTGATTTTCCTTGATTGGAATGATGGGGACCTTCTTCAGTATGATAGGAGTAAATGGTTGTGAAGATTCTGTGGATGTAGAAGCCTTAGCCCTATCTCTTATTTTCTCCGTGTCTTGAGCCCTCCTTTTAGACCTAGTTTTGGCAGTAATTGGGGACTCACCATTAACTCCATTGAAATCTTGTTCTTCCCAATTAGGGAGAGTGGTCCCATCATGTTGCACTTCTTTCTGAAGAGGTGGCTCGCTAGAAGAAGCCTCTAATTGAGTAAGTGAGGTGTTTTGAACCATAAGTGCTTGGTGCACCCTTCCATTTAAGCATGTTGTCTGATAATGGGACTGATTGCAAGGATAACACCATTCCATCTCTATAGCAATATTTTTTTGACTTGGGACCACATCCCTGACTGGATTTGCAGAATTAAGGGGCGTTGGATTATAAGGTTGGAGTGACCTTTGATTGTAGTTCTACTTTTGTCCCTGATAACCTCCTTGATATGGTGGCCTATTCTATTGGTAAGGTTGTCCTTAATTTTGATACTATTGATTAGGAATTTGATTCTATATTTTTAAACTAGTCAACTCTTTGGTTAGAGTCTGCAACAGATTTGTCATTTCTTGCTGACTACTTTGTTGATTATTTCTCATTTCTTGTAGTTCTTGAGGGAAACCTACCTTTAACTCTTCACTGTTAGTACCAGCCTGAGGTGCTACTATGGTGGGTATAGGGGTAAAAGGAGGCATTTGCAGAGGTGCAGGGGGCTAAAGATTAGGAAATATAGGAATGGGTGGCCTTTTGGCTATCATGCCTGCCTAGATTAAGCAATTTTCAGCCTTGAGAGCTATGTCAAAAGCCTGAGGTAAAGAGGTACCTCCCATGGATTGGATCATAACAAAGATTTGATCATTTAAACTTTGCAAGAAGTATAAGAAGGCATGGTAATCTGATGGCCTCACTGAGACCAGAATTCTATTCCATGTCTTGAGGAATCTATTATTGAAATCTATCATTTGTTCTTGAGGATCTCTCTTTATGGCTGTTAGTTGCTCAACCAAAGATAGATTATCTGATTTATCCTCAAAGTATTTACTTAATGCATTTCCTAATCCATCCCATGAATTAATAAAACCAACAACAAGATTTCTAAACCATTTTAAGGCCTTACCTTTAAAAGAGGCCGCTAATAGCTTAGTAGCCACATCGTCTTCTGTGATATTATGTATACTACACATAGTAGTCACATCTCTTATGTGTTCGAAAGCTATTTTTTGTCCTTCACCTATGAAATTAGGTAGACTTTTGAGTGCTACTAAGGGCACATCATGGTGTTGAGAAAAGTTCAACAGACTTCCTTGGTTGAAGGGTGCAAAGGCAAACTGTCTAGCCATTGCAGGAGCTAAGATTTGCTGAGTAGCAACTGTGTGAGTTGTATTTGGGGGTGGAGCTGAATCTTCTTGTATCTCTCTAGTTAGAGATCTTCCTCTCCTTCTATAATGAAAAGGAAAAGGTCTCCTATTTGAGGCGGGTGGTGTAGACCATACCCTCCTTGTAGGGGTTGTTCTTTGAGATGATTTGTGGTAACATCTTTTCAGGAGAAGCTACGAGAACTCAAAAGGCTTTGAACTTCTTTTCTTGACCTTTCTCATAAACTTTGAAGAGGACTGGATCTTCTGTTCACCAATGGAGTCACAAGATATACTTGACAGGAAAACCTCTCTAGGTCTATACTATGAAATCAGTATATCAAAGATAGCATAATATTTGAAAGTAAAATTCCTTTAGGTGTGTCCCATCGGGCATGCCAGAATTATTATACACTAAATTTTGCACCCTAGGTCAAGCTCTCCTAGTCTTGATAATCTAGTATAACATGGGAATCATCTCCAGGTTGTGGGACCTTTGCTAACTAAGATGAGACCTCTAGGTTCTAGGCTGGTTCCTCTTGGATAATCACCCAAATTTGCTTCTTAACATGAAAGTAAATTCTTGAAGGAAAAGGGATAGATGAAATGCATGAAAGGGAAAATACTGAATAAGCAAACTATCCTACTAGGTGATACACTGAAAGTAATTTTCTGAATTACAACACAACAATCAATCTTAGAAAGAGAACTTGAATCAAATAAAACACAAATTTCTAAATAGGCTTGCATAAGTATTTCATAGAGA
The DNA here is from genome assembly GCA_018584345.1 of Thuja plicata. Lineage (NCBI taxonomy): Eukaryota > Viridiplantae > Streptophyta > Pinopsida > Cupressales > Cupressaceae > Thuja > Thuja plicata. The sequence continues at coordinate 2,338,719 of MU226364.1, read as the reverse complement.
GGTCTGAGATAAACATAGGCTATTCAGGGAAAAGGATGATCTCACAAATAATAGCATATTCACTATAAATAGACACAGACTATGACCTCCAAACAAAATATCCACTTCTACAATCAGGTACATGAATGAGACAAAATGACAGGGGACTAAAGAACATCCACAAACTCATTTAAATCATATCATCCACAGTAGTACACAATATGTCAGAAAGAAAGAGGGCTTAGGAACTCCAAGTTCATTCCAATACTAGTCTCTGTATTATATTCAGTAAGAGAAATACAGACAAAGAAAAGCTAGAGGGAAGAGAAGATGCCACAGATAACTCATACATGATCTGGAAATCAATGAAAGGTTACAACTATTGAAAACCAAAGGGCAGAGGAAATTCCACAGATAGTTTTTACACCAACTAGAAACTCTAAGCTAAAAAGATCTGAAACTAACTTATATACACTACTCCTCCAGCACGTAGGCTCATGAGTCAATCTGATTCAGGAATTAGGGTTGCAATACATTTGTAATTGAATAATCAGAAACCCTAATACTATCAATTCTGCTCAGAAATGCATCATAAAATATCTAAAATGATCTGATATACCTTTGAATATATTTACTTTGCCATTAATGCAGCTCTAAGAAGTCATCCCAATCCATCTCTCTGTCAAATTCCTGAGAAATCATGCCACTACCATGAACTCTAAGAATTAGATTTTCATAATTTTAAATATTCAAATAATAATGGTTAGGTGGTGCAGGAGCTTGATCAATGGTTCATATTTGAATCTTCATCTTCTTTTAAACTGGAGCCGCAGATCCCTATCTTTGGTCATTACTGCCTTTGTCCTTTAACCCACATCAAACTAGCCCTTAACCTTGAGTCTTCAATTTGCTTATGTCTCCAGGTCGTGAGGTGTTTTTATTAACTCTGGGTTCATTATGAGACAACATGACCACCACAAGATTGGATCTGTATCAGACAACTATCACTGAGTCTCCAAATCATAAGACAATATTCCATTCTTTCATGAGACTTAGCGACCACCATGGGATTAGAATCTGACCAATGACATGGATTAAATAATCTGCAAACTCTGAGCCTTTACCTTACTCAACCTCCTTGACCATGATTTATTCGAAGGCCTGGTGACTAAGTAGTCTTGTGGTCTCTTATCTTTCTACTTAACTGTGGTTCCTTCATGAGACTTGAAGATTGAAAGAAAGCTTAACTCAATTAGCCCAAACTCAAGTTATATCTATAGGGTTAGAAATATACTAAGTCGCGAGATCTCATGATCTTTTGTTAACTTTGAGTCACTTCATGAGATCACGTGACTATCATTGGATCATAACATAAGATCAACGACCAGCGCAAAGTTGGGAGAAATTTTAACTGGCCCCACCATTTCACAGAGACTAAGCGACTAAAGAAAAAGAATAGTAGTCTCCAAGTCTCATAATCCTTGCTGATGTCATCATTTCTTTCAGAGACTTAGCAAGAACCATAAGATGGAGAATATGAGTGATCTAGATTGACGGTGCGCAGGAAGTCTCTTGAGCATTGGAGAATATTCATTTTCTTTCCACAACAAGGAGACAAAGGGCATTGTATTTGCGCACATGTCTTTAGAGGGAGCTTAAGTTATCCAAAAAGGTAATGACAAAATGGAAAAATCTTGGAATAACTAGGTTTTTCTATCAAGTTTGCATAGGGTTTTTTGCATACTTAGATTATTTTTCATGAACAAGGCAAACTAGAGAGCTAAAAAGATTACAGAGGACACAACCAAGACCATAAAATTTAAGGTCTTTCTCATAGGCTGGGTTCAACCCTTGTGGGAGCCACATTTACTCCACCTATAGCCAAAATTTACTAGATGAGGAAAATTTGGGTAACAAGTATTACGACAACTTGTAACTATGAAGGAAGACACCCAAAATAGACTTTCGACTCCTCAACTCCCACCCACGATATGAAGATCACTGAATTTCAACCACAACCTCTTCTTGATATCCATAACCACATGAAAAATGCATAAAATAAAAAAAAAATTACCCTTAATACAATTCACCAACATTGCTGGTTGGTTCAAAGCACATCAAATCTGAGATTATACGTTCTTAGCCAGCATAAATCACTAAACCCTCGATTCCTTCCTTGCAGCCAGAATTTGTAAATTGACCTCCAATAATAAGATTCGATTCACAGCCAAGAAAATCTTAAATTGAATTTCTAGAATGATATTATTCCACCACTCCAGAAAATGAAATCGACCTCTTCTGTAGGCCCCAATTCAAATGAATTCAATCCAGTAATTAATTGCACCCTCAGCGTGCCAATTAATTATCAAAATTCTCCAAATCCACAGACAAAAATTTCAGAATTAATTCTTCCTCTAGTAACAGGTAGACAATATGGAAGAAGAAGGATTGGTTATACTTCAGCAACCAATAAGATATAAACTTTAGAAGAATCAGTCTTCTAGAAGCCAATTTGACTCTTATACTTCAGCAAGGACATAGATCAGAACTTCTCCTCAGAACAAACAAACCAAATATAATATAATCAATCGATAGTGAATGAATTCCTTTCCTATTGCTTTTATAATTAAAAAGTGTCTTCTCTCACACACTTTTCACTTGAAGCACTTTTATACTTATGCACCTATTGAGCAATATAATTTATTAACTCATTTAGCTCTAAAAATGACCTTTTCATCAATATCATGAAATTATGACACGCAAGGTCCCTATTTTTTGTGCCCAAGATTTAATAGATTTTGCAACCACAAAATAAACATGCCTGGCTCTCCTCTATAAACTCTAACCAAATTTACTACACAAGATCATGTAACAACACTTCTCTTTTGAAACAAATATGAAACTTCCCTTTTTAAAACATTTTTTCAATATTTAAATCAAAAACTATTCTTCAAGAAAGATTTAATTCATTGAAGCAATTACAAAACTATGTCATATAATATGGCGTTACAATTCTTTGAACAATCAGTAACCATTGAGTAGAGTAATTGTAAAATGCTACCTCGGATAATTTGGATTAATGTTGGCTGCACTGTTTCAGCACCATCTGCGACATCCAACCAACACTTCTAATTCGTTTCCTTCCCTATGTTGAAAGTGCAAGGCGGCTAGTGGTATTACAGAAGCTTGTAACTACGAAGGAAGATGCCCAAAGAAGACTTTTGACTCTTCAACTCCCACCCACAATATGATGATCACTAAATTTCAACCGCAGCCTCTTCTTGATATCCGTAACTATAAGAACAATGCATAAACTCAAAAAAAAATTACCCTTAATACAATTCACCAACATTGTTGGTTGGTTCAAAGCACATCAAATCTGAGATTATACGTTCTTAGCTAGAATAAATCACTAAACCCTTGATTCCTTCCTTGCAACCAAAATTTTTAAATCGACCTCCTCCAATAATAAGATTCGATTCACAGCCAAGAAAATCTTAAATCAAATTTATGGAATGATATTATTCCACCACTCCAGCAAATAAAATTGACATCTTCTGCATGCCCCAGTTCAAATGAATTCAATCCAGCAATTAATTGCACCCTCGGCGTGCCAATTAATTATCAAAATTCTCCAAATCCATAGACAACTTTTAGAATTACTTCTTCCTCTAGTAAGAGGCAAACAATATGGAAGAAGAAGGATTGGTTATACTTCATCAACCAATAAGATATTAACTTTAGAAGAATTAGTCTTCTAGAAGCCAATTTGAACCTTATACTTCAGCAAGGGCACAAATCAGAACTTCTCCTCAGAAAAAACAAACCAAATATAATATAATCAATCGATAGTGAATGAATGCCTTGCCTTTTTCTTTTATAATTAAAATGTGTCTTCTTTCACACAATTTTCACTTGAAGCACTTTTATACTTAGGCACATATTGAGTAATATAATTTATTAACTCATTTAGCTCCAAAAATGACCTTTTCATCAATATCATGAAAGTATGACACGCAAGGTCCCTGTTTCCTTTGCCCAAGATTTAAAACTTTTCATCCTAGTTCCAACGAGCTATAACACTATGGTGCCCAACATATAATACCAACAATAATGGCAACCTTAACAAATTTAATTAAATAATAATAATAATTCACCCGTCTTGCAAAAACAACTGAAGAAGCATCAGAATCAAAATTTGTCTACACTAGAGTGATCCCGATGATAAAGGATGATGAACGAACCTAACAAGGTGACTTACTAAAAATAGATGCTCTCTCCAAGATTCTTGGAGCCCAAACTGAAAGCCAGAAATGAAAACTGAGAGAATCATTCAACTCCTCTAACTCATTTGAGCTCATCAGAACTATCCATTGACTTACTATAAATAGTAATTTCACACCAATCACCCTCTAAACACCTCACCAGACCACAAGGATCGCGATAATGATCTGGCACCATCCATTCAATGACCCTGCTAAAGTTGGGGACATTACAGAGTGTATGTTTGTTTGTAGGTTATAGTATGTGTTTATGCTTTGAAGGCTATTAAGTGAGAATTTATTTTCCTTAAAATTTTCATTCTAGACCCTACTATGAAACATTTATGCAATCCTATATAGGAAATTTGTACTTTCCCTTAAGCTAGATAATACTAAACCAACACTTAGTCATTTAAGGTTATGATTCATACCAGTTTGTTTTATCACCTAGAAGGGTAGAAGTATACATTTCAAGTTATTTTAAGTTCTTTCCTACTTTATTTTCTTCCCCTTTTCCTTCTAGGGTTTAGTTTAGTTTTGAGTTAAAAAAGGTGATTATCTATTACTCCATATGAGTTTGAAGGTTGTCATTAGTATTCAAAGTTCCAGTAGGTAACAGAGTCAAAGATAGAATAGTTGGTAATGATCACCGAGTGCAGAGTTAACCGAGTGCAGAGTTAGTCAAGCGTAGAGTTAACCGAGTGTAGATTTAATTGAGCGCAGAGTTAATCGAGTGTAGTGATCATCGAGAAAAAAAATTATCGAGCACTAGATAGTATACATAGAGCACTAAGATACATAGAGCATCGAGAGATAATATTTACTGAGTAAAGTAGTGGTTACATAAAAGTTTGTAATGACACATCAATCAAGGTAACAACATTTTGCTGAGCTAGAAAAGGGTTTACAATGATCAAGGAGAATATTAATTACGAATGAAATAATTAATTTTTTATATCTCATATGTGTATATGATCAAGATAAATTTTGTACACCGTTGATCTTAGGTTTTCTAAGATACTGGAAAACCCTAATTAGGTCAAGACGTTTGATATATGTAAGGATAAGATGTCATTTTGTAATGTATGATTATTAGATTATGATCAAGTAGCCATCACACTAAGGACATTAGAAGATCAAACAAGGGTTTTAGAATGAGGACTTCATTGAAGAATTCAATTTATAGAGAAAAGACAAGGCTACCAAGCAGTACAAAAGGTATTATTAGTCACAAAAAGGTGATAAGTTTATTGTACTTAAAGGATCTATTATCCACAATATTCATATGTATTTTTTTAGATCACAAATTTTGTTACACTCTAACAATTGTGGAAAACCCTAAAAACTTCTAATAGAGTATACTTAATAGTCTTTCCCTAAATCTCTTAATAGAGTGCACACGTACATTGTGTTACAAAATCCTCACATGAGGTAGATCTAATCGATCTTATTGTTACTCCTAATAGGGTAAGGTCGCTAGAAGTGATCAATCTTTGTAATCTCTAACAAGCTACTTTATTACTGTAGTAGTGAAGCTTTGTGGGTCTCATCCCCACCGCAGTTTTTACCTTCTACAGGGGTTTTATGTGATACTAATATACATGTGTTATTTTTACTTAAGTTCCATGAATGCTTATTTTTATGATTACATGCATTTACATTTCAGAAAAAACATTACATGTATGGTGAAAGCAATCTACACAGTCAGTTACTATAGTTTATGATTACAAATATTTGTTTGAAATTTTTTTAAGGGTACTGATTCACCCCTCCCCTCTTAGTACACACCTTTCTTTTATTCCAAAAATTGGTATCAAAACTAGTCCTCTTATTTTGGAAGTTTAATCACAACAGAGAAAAGATCTTACAATGGAAAGGTATACACTTGACAAAACTCTTGAAAATTAGAAGTTGCAATTGCAGATCTAAATCAAACAATTCAAAGAATCCAAGGAGAAACTCAAGGAGATGTTGGTTAAGAGAAGAGATATGGCATCTTTCTTTCATGAGACTAATTATCATGAAGAAGATATTCATGACCCATTTAATACATCTGGATCTGAATCTGATAGCATATCTAATGCATCTGAAGGAATCATATCAAATCTATCTAAAAGCAATCAACAACTTACTGAACAAGTGAAAGCATTGCATATCGGTCAAGATACACAAATAGTATGAATGGTTGAAGTATTGAATGATGCAAATAAATTTGAACAAGATAGAAACATGGTTGTTGATGATAGAAGACAAATGACTGAAAAGTTACAAGAAAAAGAATCTAAGATAATGAGACTTACCGAACATTACTTTAAGATCACCAATCAGATGGTTGCTATAAGTCACAAGGCCAACCAACTGAATATTGAACTTGCTAGAAAATTGGAAGATATTGGTGGATTGAAAGAAGAGAATGTAGAACTAAAAAATGAAGTGAAGTTTCTACAACAACATAATGAGGTGATTAAGAGATCTGAAGAAAGTACCAAGAGGATGGATGAATTTTTGGACAATCCAAGAAGACTTAACAACAATACAAATTTAGGGTATACCGAGCATGGAGAATCATTGAATCAAGATGAATAGAGAAATGTCTACACGAATCCAAAGTCTAACAAACCATCATGCCATCACTGTGGAAAACCATGACACACATCAAATGTTTGCAAAAGAAAAGCAAAAGGTATTTATATAAATTCTACTAAATTCAATGGTAATTGCTATAACTGTAACAAGCATGGACATCAAGCACATGAATGCAGATCTAAGATGAACAAACCACAAAAGAAATGCTACATGGAAAAATATTGTCACACTTTGAACATGCATGGTCACACATCACAAGCATGCAAGACTAAGACAAAGAAAATATGGAAACCAAGAGGAAAAGAAAAAGCATATCAACCGAGAAGACAAGGTAATTCTTAAGCTTGGGATTATAATACTTGGGCTAGTTGCACAACATGTGGTAGGTATTGACATATTGCAGCTAACTGTGTGAGACAATGAAAAACTAAATCTAGAAATTGGTCAAACTCTGGAATGAAATGCACACACTGTCAGAAGGTCAGTCACTTAAGTAAAGATTACAAAAACTGAGTGACAGATACATGTACTAATGTAAATGGAGACACAATCACGAGAATCAAAAGGAAAAGAAATCTAATGTGGAGGAGAGCATCAAATGACAATGTTGGGCCAAGCACAATATTCAATGACACCTCATTCGATGGATTAGGTGATTCCACCACCTCCACCTAAGAAATACAAGCAGGTATGGAACTGCATTTTGGAAAGTTATATATTACATTAGTTCCTTATATTATGGGTGGTCCCACAATAGTGTGTCCTACTTTTTTGAACATCCTAATTTTTCCTAAAATTGTACATTTTTAAGAAAATATGATGATTTAAGACTTGAGAGGTCCCATTTAAAGAGGTAAATTCAAAAAGTCTAGGTAAATCCCTCTACTCCTCATTCACACCTATAATCGAGTCTCCTTTGAACCCATCAAAATGCTGACAAAAAATTGCTTTGACATTAACTTTTTGTGGGATAAAATAAATTCATTTGAAAAACCCAAATACAGGATGATAGCACTCTGAGAAATATTTCCAATGATTAGGAGTTATATATATATTGAGTTTATTGAGACTTTTCTTTTTAAGTTTTACCAAACATAGGTTGTCTGACCATTTAGCGACTTCTCTATATGACACTTCTAGAAAAATAGTAAATTAAGGAAATTTTTTTATGAAAAATATCTAGGAAATAGGTATTTATGTTACTTTTATATCAAAAAAATAACAAATGAATTTCGATATATAGAGATAGAGTTAGAGCGATCCAAGTGAACCTATGTCCAAATTATAATTAATGTCACTTCATAACTCAATAAACTATTAAATATTCAACCAAATTGAATGAAACCAAATGGATTCCCTAGATATTTGTGTTACAAACCTAAATTCAAAATAAATACTTTCTTATCAATTTTATAAAAAAAGTTATGTTGATCAAAGTGAGTGTCACTCCTGAAAAATCTAGATTTTTTACAAAAATAATTTTTGAAGAAGGAAAAATGGATACAAATAAATTCCATTTTTTAAAAAAAAAAATATTTATAAACTAAAAAAAAAATGCTAAAATTCACTAGTTTACATCATCTTCAAATTCTTAATGGTTTTACGACAATATATATCCGAAAGCAAAGTTTTTTTTTCAGAATGTTCATTTTAGTGTCAAAGTTGGCCAAAAAGTGGGACATAGTTTTGTGAGATCACCCTTGTATGAATGCAAAATTAGCATGAATTAATATGCACTATGGTATTATATTTTTGATGACTTTGAACTAGTTGAGTCAGTTGATGTGTACCAAGTAAGGAATTCCTGTCGGTGAACATGTAAGAGACAACCGAGTTGCTAAGTCAACCGAGCATCTATTGTACTCACTGAGATGAGATATCTTTAGTGTCAACCGAGTGATTTGTTTTTCAACTAAGTGGTTGGTGATGATCATTTATTGCACTGAATAAAGCATTTTTGTATAAATTTGAGGGAAGTGAACTCATTTTTTCACACAACGATCAAAGAGAAGAGCAGAGAGATTAAGAGAAAATCCACGGTGAAGTATTTCAGAGCACTTCACAGAGATCTAAAGCATATTCCGTGCAATTCAAGGTTATATCAAGTAAGCACTTGCACTTATTGAGATGTATGTGATTTCCGTTGGAAGTCCTAATTTGAAACTCAATAGCGTCTTCTTCGAACCATGAAAGGTAAGAATAACAAAAGCAAGAAGGTAATTCTGATCAAGAATTTGAACTGCATAGAACCTAACTACAAGTTTCATCTAGAGGTTGCTGCACAACCCAATGAAAAAGGTGCATTCTCCGTGATACTGCCTAGGGTTCTACTAGTTCATGATGTAAGAGAATACATACACTACAATATCAATGAAATAGGCAATTTCAAGCTCATATTGACATATCAATAGCTTAGCTCTAATGGGAAACTAAAGGACAATCACAAGCATCTAGAATTCAAAGGGTTAACTAATGCCCTATATTTCCTGAAGGTGTTCAAGAAAGAGTGGATACACATTCTATTGAGTTGAGTACACAATATAAATCTATGGATAGATGAACTAAAGAAGATCAGTAAAGATGTTATACATGCAGTAATTGGGTATCTGACTACCAATAAAACAAAAGCCCTAAGGCCCCCACCTAGCCAGATCAAAAATTGAGAAGATAACAGGAGCCAAGTGGGATGGTAGAGTTCTACAGATCAAAACTATCAGCAATAATGAATTAATATTTAATGCATATGTTATTGCATACAAAATCTTCCAATCCAGCAGACCTAACATCATCGCATGTGGAGTAGTCAACATTGTGCATAAAATTGTAAAGAAGGGTTTTCAACTTGACCTAGCCAAGCTGTTGCAAAGGCAACTAGAATAAAACATGAGGACAATCAGATCAACAAGATCGAATACATGTAAGTTTGGTTATCTATTGATGTGCACATTTTTCTATATGGAAAACTTCTTTCCCTCTGTCAACAAAGTCACATGGAAGACCAACCGACCAATCACTATGCAAATTGGTGAACTCATTAAGAGTCTAGGAGCAAATTTTGAACCCATCATGAATGATTATTTTCTAAAGTTCAAAGAGAGAATGGAGAAAAGGACAAGAATACCAATCCAGTTGGTAGTTAAGTATAAAGAGGATGTATGTTTTGTAGTAGAGACCGATACAACTCTCATCAAAGAAGTACAACCGAGGATAGCATGGCTACCTCCTATGAACTTGACATAGATTTAGCTTCTAAGGTTATAGAGAAATTACTCAATGAACCTGTTGACAAATTTGCAATAAGATTTGGCACATAGGATGAAGTTAAAACAAGAATAGCTATTGGACTTCAAGTAGAGAAAATGGGAAGAAAGAAGACCAAGATTGTCAAGACATTGAAAAGGAAATTTGCTATCACTAATGAAGAACTTGACAGATCTTTTGATGATACCAAGGATCAGCCTACAATCAGTGAATGAGAATATCATGATGCATAGTCCACCAAATTAGATAAATACAAATGTGAAATACAAGAAGAGGAACCTAAGGCCAAGAAGGGAAAAAGCATAAAGGCTAAGAGTCCACCAAGGACACAAACAAGATCAGTGATAACACATTCACCAACTTTGAAGAAAGGAGTTTCTAAAATTACTAGACCCTCATCGAAATATACTTATCAAATGAGGAATTCTAAGGCTACAACTGAGTCCCCAACACTGAGACAAAGAAGGAAAAGGTATGTGAGAAATAAAGATGACAAGGATGAATCCGATGATAACATTGATCAATTCAAGGTTGTAAAGAACATAGTGACACAGACTATTGATGAAATAACATAAGCAATAAGGTCAACAGGAAGGTTAGGACATCCAAAGATACACATGTATGCAAACTTGAATACCGAGAATTAGGATAAACTAGAAGAAGCTATTATAGGTATGATGATTACTTTTAGAAAAGTTCTTGTAGAATTTTCTACATATATACCTTAAGAATTATATAAGAAAGTATCAGCTAGATGGACTTATGCACTGACGACAGAGAAATAAATGAGAGAGGCAGCACTCACTATATTGAAGGATGAATACACAGTTGAACAGATTGATGACACCATGAAAAAATATGCCAAACAATTTACAAATAAATAAAGAGCATTTGAATTAATTCAAGGGAAATTAAAACAAGTTGATGAAGAGAGCACTATGATTTGGAAAAATCTACTGAGTCCAACTGAGAAAATAGAGGATATTGCATCTACAGTCGATACCCAGTGACATTGACCAAGTATCAAGACAGCTAATGTTGAAGATGAAATTGTTGACAATGTTTTGGATGGTATTCCTGAGATTTTTATTGGTCACGCATATATCACAATAGATGACATAACAGAAGGTGACCCATATGACAAAGAAAAGGAAGATAAAGTTACGAACGGAGCTACCGAGACCTTAGAAGAAAAAGATGAAACAAAGGTCACCCAAGCAATGGTACTAGGTAATCTACCTATACTGGTACACAATTGATATTGTAAGTGAAGCACAAACCAAGAAACTCAAGTAGGTAACAAATACACATGAAGACAAGGGTGATGGAACTAGTAAGGAGACCGAGCATAGTGGAGTGACTACACAAGGTGACGCACCCAAAGAAACCACTAATGTGGTAGAAAAGGGTGAAGGAAATACAAAGACAATAGTATAAACTTCTACCACTGACACCGGGTAAGCTACCGATCCACCTACAAAATTCATCACATCTACCGAGCCACCAAAGCCAGATACTGAGCACAAGGCTCAGTTATCACTAACACTATCTCCTGCCTCAAGTGTACAAGGGAAAAAGAAGAAAGAAGAAAGGGAGTAAGGATCCAGTCACACTAGATGAAATCATAGAAATTTGTGAATGTGACTCGAGGACACTTGATCCAGAAACACTAAAAAAATATGGAGAACTATGCACCCAAAAAGTAGTTCAAGACAAGCTAAGATTAGAACACAAGAATGCATAGGTGTTAGAAGCAGCAAAGGAGATCTTATTGCAAGTTGTTCCTGATGTGAATATCAATGAATCTACACTGATCATTGATCAACTTGAACTACTCACTGAGGCAATAAATGGTCCTGATATTGATGTCAAGCAGAAGTTAGAAGCAAGAGCAGAAAAGAAGATTCAGTATAAGATTACTGAAAATATCAGCCAAGTAGTGACAGTTAATAAGGTAACACTCTCAGAATTTGAAACAACACTAGAAAGTGTTATTAATCAAGAAATTACAATTCTATAGAAGTTATGAACACTAGATCACTTCACTACCGAGCTTAGTGAAAAGTTAAAGAAATTAGATGATGATCTAAAAGATAGTGCAAATAGTCTTACAATTGAGCAACATGCATTTCAATTGCATTATTCCAAGGTTATTCATACACATTGATTGAGACTTGAATTGAAGAAGGAAGAGAACAAGATAAGAGATTAGGTAACCAAGCTTCATGATTTATTTCTACTGCATTTAGCATTGATGTAGAAGCATGTGACACACACAAAATCTTTGATTGCCACCCCAGAATTATCAGTTATAAAGAGCATATATGATATGCAAGCTCAAGTGAACCTAGAAAAGTTGACCCTCAAGCACTTAAAAGAGGAATGGGAGAATCTAATTGAAAATATTCAGAAGTCCCATACAAACATTTTTGACAAGTTGTAAGTTATTTCTATTTGTCATTAATTTTAAAAAAGGGGGAAACATATGTATAATATATCTATGCATATTGATAGCATGTACAAAGGGGGAGTCACTGTGTATACCACATATATAAGTTTTTGATACTAATGTCAAAGGGGGAGAATGTTACTCCATATGAGTTTGAAGGTTGTCATTAGTATTCAAATTACCATTCAGTAACAGAGTCAAAGACAAACTAATCAATAATGATCACCAAGTGCAGAGTTAACCAAGTGCAGAGTTAACTGAGTGCAGAGTTAATCGAGTGTAGAGTTAACCGAGTGCAGAGTTAACCATGTGCAGTGATCACTGAGCAACAAACTTACTGAGCACTAATTAGTATACACCGAGCACCAAGATACACCGAGAACTGAGTGACAATATTTGCCGAGTAAACCAGCAGTTAGATAAAAGTTTGTAATGGCACATAAATCAAGGTAACAAATGTTTTCTGAGCTGGAAAATGGTTTACAATAATCGAGGAGAACATTAATTACAAATTTAATCATTAATTATTTATATCTCCTATGTATAGATGATCTAGGTAAATTTTATACATCGTTGATCTTAGGTTTTCTAAGATATTGTAAAACCCTAATTAGGTCAAGAGGTTTGATATATGTAAGGATAATGCCATTTTGTAATGTATGATGATCAAATTATGATCAAGTAGCTGTCGCACTAAGGACATCAAAAGATCAGACAAGGGTTTTAGAACAAGGAATTCATTGAAGCATTGAGTTTATAGATTAGAGACAAGGCTACCAAGAAGTAAAGATGGTATTATCAGTTACAGCAAGGTGATAAGTTTATTGTACTTAAAGGATATGTTATCCATAATATTCAGATTTTATTTATTCAGATCACAATTTTTTTTACTCTCTAATAATTGTAGCAAACCCTAAAATCTCCTAACATAGTAGACTTAACTGTCTTTCCCTAAATCTCTTAACATAGTGCACACATACATTGTGTTGCAAAATCCTCACATGAGGTAGATCTAATCAATCTTATTGTTACTCCTAACAGGGTAAGGTCACCAGAAGTGATCAATCTTTGTAAGCTCTAACATGATACTTTATTACTGCAGTAGTGAAGCTTTGTGGGTCTCATCCCCACTATAGATTTTACCTTCTAATAGGGGTTTTCTGCGATACCAAAATACATGTGTTATGTGTACTTAAGTTTCATGAATGTTTATCATTATGATTAAATGCATTTACATTTCAGAAATAACATTACATGTATGGTGAAAGCAATCTACACAGTCAGTTAATATAGTTTATGATTACAAAGATTTGTTTGAAAATTTTTTAATGGTAATTCACCCCTCCCCTCTTAGTACACACCTTTCTATTATTCCAATATTATCAAATAGGAACCGACCTAGAATTTGGAGGTTTCATTTCAAGTCTTGCATATCCCACATGTAGAAGTGAATCCCATGTTATGCTAGATTACTAGACTTTAGAGTTTAGCAGGGTGCAAAATTTGATGCATAATAATTTTGGCACGCCCTGTGGGACCACAAAAAGTTCATTTTTTAAGTTTATGATGTTTTTTATATGCTAACAACATAATAAAGACCTGTAAGAGGTTGTTTTGAAGTCTATCTAGCGAGTCTGTGGTCTCAAGAACAAGAAAAGATCCAATTTTGCTGAATTTTAATGAGAAAGATAGAGACAAGAAGCTTAAAGTCTATTGAGTTTTTACAGCTGTCTCCACCAAGAAGAAGATGGAGAAGAATCCATAGAATACCTCCTTCATAGAGAGTTCAATCTACACCACCTAGAGAAGAAGATAGGCCCTTGTTTTTTATACAAGAAGGAGAAGAAGGTCTTCAAGTAGGGAATTTTTAAGACATTCATCTTCGCCAACTGTTAGAGAAATTTTTTTGTCCTTATTTGTTGCAGAATCTTTTGCAGCAGGAGGTACAAACTCAACATTGCAAGGTACTATTTTTTTAGCAAGTACAAGTGCAGGTGCAGCCCCTACATTTTTTATTCAAAAAATATCAGCACCAGCAATGGCAAGACCATTCTTATTTGTGCCTTTTAATCAAGGCAACCCACTAAATTTTTCCCAACACCATGACATACCACTAGCAACATTGAAAATCCTTTTGATTTTACTAGAGAAGGTCAAACCATTGCTTTCGATCACATCAGAGATGTGGCTACTCTATGTAATGTGCATCACATCACTGAAGAATATGTGTTTGTCAAGTTGTTAGCAACATATTTCAAAGGTAAAGCCTTGAAGTGGTTCAAAACTCTGGCAGTAGGTTCAATTGACTCATGGGACAGGCTTGGAGACTCTCTAAGAAAGTTTTTTGAAGACAAATTAGACCACTTGTCCCTAGTGGAGCATCTCACTACCATTGAAAGGGACCTTAAGAGCAAATAAAATATTTCAATACTCAATTTCTCAGGACTCCCTCACTGCCCCAAGCATTTGATATAGTTTTTAGGGAACAAAATAGTCTTATTCAATCCAGCAACATAGCCCCAAGGCCACCCATGCCTATTTTTCCTAATATTCACTCCAACATGCCCTTGCGATTCCATCCATTCACTCCTTTACATGTTGCACCAACACCTCAAGCTGATTCAAGTCATGAAGTATCAACAATAGCCCCTTTCCAAGAGCTCCAAGAGATTAAAAGAAGTCAACAAAAGATAGAAAGCATATTGCAAAATCTTGGTAATGAGTTAACCAACATTAAGAAGCAATATCAAGGGGCTAGACCATCTTTTCAGCAGCCAACCCAAGGTTTTAACGAGTAGTATCAAGGGCAGGGACAACCATATCAACAAAATTGACATCCATATCAAGGAGCTTACCAAGTTTAGAGGCAAAATTTGAATCAAAGACCATTCCAGTCTTACAACCCAACACCTCTTAATGTTTCAAATCTAATTAGAGATCTTGTTCCATTACAAAATCACTTAGTAGCGGTATATGAATGGTGTTATCCCTAAAATCAAGCACACAATGAAGCTACGTGTTCAAACATAGTAATTAATCAGCACTCATGGTATAAAATGCATCAAGCACACAACTAGATGCATCTTCTAGTGTATCTGATCCACAAAAAGATGAGAAACCTAATGAAATTGCTTTCCTTAATTGGCAAAGGGAAGAGTTTTGTGGTGTAAATGGTGACTATTCAGTCACAACCAATACTTGAGCTAAGAAAAGAGCTCTAGAAATGGGGCAAACAATAAAGAAAAGGAAGACAAATATAACTACATAGCCATCACCTAAACCAACTATAAGCATACTTAAAAGACCTCATTCCGTCTCAACTAAGGAAAATCAAACCCAAGAGGATACAGACCCTATTATAGCCAAAACGCAATAGAAGGTACATGCAACAGTGCCTTTTAATATTGTGGACAACATGAATAAAATGAATGTCACAATGACTATGTGGGATTCTTTGGTCATTCTGGGACAACCTGAGATTTTGAAGAGGGCATTATTTGAAGAGGTAGCTATGCAGCAGTCCATTGATGATTTTGGTAAGATTGTGTTGGTCAATTTTGATTAAGGAAAGAAGGTTCAAAGTAGCAACGAGGAAAAGGTTATAGTTCAAGGTAAGAATGCAAAGCCACCTCCTTGTTGCATCATCAATATTTAGAAACAATTTGGTACATAATTGTAGGGTGGATAGTAGAGCCACAAGCTAGGTCATGCCTAAGAAGATAGCTAACTAGCTAGGACTGAAATATGAGCCTTTTGAAAAAGGAGTGGTACAGCTTGACAGTTCATTAGTTAATATAGTAGGCTTGATCAAAGATGCAATTTTAACCCTCCATGCTAGTACTAACTTCTCTATTCTTCAAGATATCTATGTCATTGATCTTCATCCTTATTTTTCCTTATGTTTATCAAGAGAATTCATAGCCAAGATAGGATGATATCTTTCATCTGATTGGTCTCATATGCTATTCCGTACTAGATACAGAACCAAAGTAACCATTAAGTCTAAGTTGTTAGCAAATGCCCATATAGAGCCTTATGTACCCAATGACATCAATGAAAATTGTCTTGCATTTGATGATAATGATGTTTCGACCATAAATGAAATGAATACCCAAAAAAAGAGTATTTTAGATATCCTACTAGATGAGTGGACATCAAAGAATTCTTTAGAAGCCAAGGCTAGTGTTGTTTTAGATGCTGGTCTAGGGAACTACATGTTTTAATAAGTTGGTTTGACAATGCCAAATATTTGTAAGTCAACCAATGAAGTTCCAGAACAAAAAAAAATGAGGTTTGGGAAATGTTTTTGGATGGTCCTAGAAGTAAGCATGGTGCTAGTGGTGGTGCAATGCTAGTGTATCCTAAAGGTGAGAAGTATTATGCAACATTCTGATTTGGTTTTTCTTGTTTTAACAACACTGCTAAATACGAAAGTTTGATCGATGGGCTGGATAGGGCTAGGAAAAGAGGTACTAAGGCTTTGAAAGTTCATGGTGATAGTGAATTAGTTATTAATTAGGTAGGGGGAATAAATTTTGTTAATAATGATGATTTAAAATCTTATAAGCATAGGGTATGTGATGCAATTGAATATTTTCATGCTTTCAATATAATTGCAATTCTTGGGAAATTGAGCCAACATGCTGATAGGTCAGCTGCCATTAGAGATTATTTTGATATTCCTAATAGTATTGCAAAAGGTTGTGATCAGCAACATATTAAAATTATTTTTAGGCCTTCAATTCTAGACAACAATGTAAATAGGCAAGTGTTTGAAAGTGATGAACATTGTTGGAGTTTGAAAATGTTTATGCTACTTAAAGCTACCAATATACCTTGAGACTGATATTAAGAATGGTTAGTTCCAAGTGTGAGAGCTTTGCAAGGTAATTGGACACACTATAGGGAAAAGACTACCCTCTACACTTCTATCTCTATTAAACCAAGGCGAGCACATCTAATCTAGACAAACTCAACTCTTTGTAAGACCTTATACTTCTAGATTTAACAACAGACCTATGATAAGAAAGTGCTAAATTCTAACCAAAAATTTATTGAATCTCAATTACCATAAGGGACATACAACCAACAACCACAAACTGATAGGACTTGGGAAAGGTTTTGATGTATAAAATTGCATAATATAGCCCAAAATCCATCAAACATGTATCTCAACAGAATTTACTAATCCTTGATCAGTGCCTTATCCATTGGGTGTATCTCAAATGCAAATATAGAAACATGAACCAACTACTGTCAAATATTCAAAGACATAAACACAATCACTCCAGACCAACCACTACTTATAATATCCTTTTGTAGACAAATCAAAATTTGTTTCTGCCCTATCCAAAGTATGTTCACTTGATCCTAGATCAAGAATTATGGAATACAACATATGTATAGGTAACCCTATGCAGTGAATAAGAAAATACAAATCTCACAAGATTGACACAAGGGAGAGATGTAGAACTGGAATAATTATTGATCTGAAACACACCACTTCAATAATAGGCTAAAGATTACAAGAACTTTCTATTCACTCTACATACACTATGATACAGTCTGCTATACTCCCTGGAACAAATCTTGGAGACAAAACTAGAATCCAAAACTTCTCAACCCATACAAAAGAGAAAATAAGAGCTTTATATAGAAGGGGGAAACCCTAGGAGAGGGTTATCTGACACAGTCCTTCTCAGAAATTAATACATTCCTTCTTCTCCAGCTAAGTTTTCTCCAAAAGATCATCAAAAAGATCTATTCTGAGATATCACCCATCATGCCGTAGAAAAAGGACAACACCATTAATGCAAAAAAAATATGGCATGGGCAAAGACATCCCAAAATAGGAAGTAGACTAAGAACTTTACAAGACCTCCATGCTACAATGAATGCTTCCAGGACCATATAAAACATCCACAACCACTCAAATAGTGCCATTAAAACTGATTATGGGCAAAGAAGACCTTGAGCCACTCTCTTGCAAGTCTGAGAACATGCAACCATGACTGGAAACCCCAGAAAGCAATTAAATATTCAAATTTTAGTTACAATGGATAGTCCCTAGCACAAAATCCTCATCAATGGATGAAATCAAATCCTTTTCCATCTTTAAAATGTGGCCATAGATCCATTATAAGTTACCTAGGCACTTACTAGATCTTTCTAGGTGTCAGCATGGTGCAATGCCTCAAACACTAGATCTTGATCATCTTGGATTTAAGGATTTACGCCCACTGTTAGATCAAAACTAACCTAACTGACCTTTATATTAACCTCATATGCCTCATAGGTTACATCTTGTGCATCCTCTTCATAAGGCTTCATGCCCACCACACGATCTAATTGTACATGCTTTATCATTAAATTATCCTTCATTCTGGCCCCACCATCACAATAATATAGGTTTTAGTTAGGCATGATGCCTCAAACATTAGATCTTGATCATCATATTTATGAGGCTTCACACCATCCACATGATTAGATAAGACTTGATCAATCTATACTTTACCCCTTCTGACTTCAGCTTGGTTTAGTAATCTGACACCCATCAGCTAAGCGCAGTACCTTAAAGGTTAAAGAACTTCATATTGCACATTGAGGCTTCACACCGGCCATCTAATTAATCTGTCATATGTCCCTTGCCACTTAACTAGCCTTTGACTTAGATCACTTCCTTTCAATTTATCTCTGAATCTCACAATAAACCTGACATGACCTAGATTAACCATGATTACATCTGGATATTCAGAGATAAGGCAGTCTCTAAGTAACTGAATACAATATTGACTCTGGGTTCATTCATAGATCATGTGTGGACTACATGATTAGATCAAGATCAATGATTAGTGCTAGATCTCTGAATGAAAAGAAGACTTTGACTATCATTTAGAGATTTAGCGCCAGTCACAAGATCACTGTAAGCAATGGCCATGATTATCCTCTAGCAAACTCATCCTTCACCTTACTCTACTTGACCTTAACCTCAATCTATTCTGAGATTCAGTGACAAAGATTACCACTGAATCTCCCAATGTCTATCTTAACTTTGGTCATATTTAGAGATCTGGAGACAACCCTCAGATTTGATCTTTACTTGAACATGTGTCTACATCTCGGTTCATCTCTCTTGATCACTGAATGAATATTTACTTCTTGACTTTATTTAGCAATCAAGCGCCAACCATAGATCTCTACTTTGATTAACGGTCTAGATCCTATCCATGCAAACTCTATCCTTGACCTTGAGTAACTTTCTTGACCATGATCAAATCTTGAGATTCAGAGATAACAATATCTCTAAATCGCTGAATACTTTTGCTAACTTTGGTTGCATCACAATATCTAGCATCAGCCCTCTGATCTAGCTCATCATATACAGTTCTTATTTAACCTTGTCTGGCCCACCTTAAATTTACCTAAGTCAAGCATCAATCTGGAGATTCAATGACTGAAGGAAATTCATGACCATGGAAAGTTAACTTTAACTCAGTTCAGATCTAGAGATTACGTGCCAACAAGCTTATCTCTGAGTTGCTAAATAAACTTAACCAACCTTGAATTAACCCCAAGTTTATCTGTAGATTTGGAGATAAAGGTTGCGCCAATTTTCTAGATAAGAGAGAATATTCCTTGGCCGAGTACATAAAATATAGAGCACGTCAGGACTTAGATAAATTGGAAAAATTAAAGTTCATCCCGCTAGACAACATGACTTAGGAAAAGACATGACTCTGCCCAAACATGACAAAATTACACTTGACTTAAAATATATTAAGTTACAAAAAGTAACTTTGAAATAGAATAAAGTCATGAGGGTTTAGGGTTTAAGGCATAATTTCATGGTGAAGACAAAACCCTAAGGGCCATAGATCTAGAACAATTGCAAAAACAAGAGAAAAGGAAAGAACCTGGAAAATTTTGAAATAGGTCTAACAGTGGCTTCATTTGGGGATGTATGCCTCTTGTAGGTATAGAAAGGATTCAAGATTCTTGGGAAAAGTAAACCACCTACAAGAAAAAGAAACCTAACCTAAAACAAAAAGAAGGAAACAATAGAAAGGGAAAGTTACCTACTCCTACCAGTAGAAACAACACCTCTGCAAGTTATTCTTTGATTTGAAAAGATCAAACTAGCTCTGATGGCCTAACACCATCACCAATTTTCAGAATTCACTTGCCTCTGTCAAATAAAAACTTCTTTACCCCTTGTACTAGAAGCAATCAGAAAATGCCTCTTTCATCTGCTTGATCAGACCTGCAAAAATGTCCTATTAGCTCAATACTACAGAAAATAGTATCAGCATACTCACCATTGAAGCTTAGAAGGATATCAGGCCAAACATGAAAGGGAAACTGATGTGGTATATGCATATTTCATTCATTAGGTAAATGCAAACTAGAAAGAACACAATGTTTATCATCTTTTGATCCATGACCACATCCTAACAAATCATCCACCTAAAAAGAGAAGCACTCATATTATGCTATATAGTTGGTATCATTTATACTATCTGGTTCCTCATCACAATCCTCAAAAAAAGGACTAGAAACCACATTTAGATCTCTATTATAATCATCATGACAAAGGATTGGTTGATCCAATATAATTTCCATATCAAATAGCTCATTAGAGAACATACGAATGTAACAGCCCACATCCATGCCACACTCACCTTCTTTAAAGGGAGAAAAATTAGAGCCTGAACAAGAGGAGGGCTCATAATAACTACATGAAGGCTCCATATCACCATATCTCCTCTCTTCCTCATCAGTGTCACTACAAGATACTGATTCAGATGAGACAGAAATAGTGTCATCCAAACTTTGCACATTAGTGTCATTACCATCAGATGCATGATCTCTCAACTATTTCTCACATGCAAAATCACATGATGCAAACAAATAGGTTGACTGATCAAAACTGTCACACGACTTCATTTGATTTCTCTTTGGTGTAAACTCCTTTTATGAGAATTCCTTTTCCAGCATGCCTATGAAATTCATCATTGTTTCCAATGAATCAACATCCTCACAAACAAATACAAGAGATGACAAAGTCTCACCATTTTCACAAGGCTACATACTAATCATCATCTTGTCCTCAAACAAATCAGGGCTACTCTAACATCCTGGAGCTTCTTCCTCAACCAATTCTTGGCACATATCTTCTTGAATATCCTCATGTGACAAAGACATGGCATGAGAAACATCATCCTCATTTGGCCATGATATGCAGCCCTCATCCTCACTCTTAGTATCAACAAAGTCTGATGAAAATTGATCACTTGAGGCTTCACAATCATCATCTGAAGAATAACCTTCCTCTTCTGCATTTTCCACACCTAGCTACAAACAATTCTTCTCTGCAGCCTTACGACTAGAAAATCTAGTTGCCATTTTATTTGGTGTGTAGCCCCTATATATATTTATGTGTGGGGTAGCCACATTAGACAATTCTTTCCTTGCCATGTTATCCTCAATGTGAGGGGTAATCACTACTTTAAAATGACACTCCTCATCCACATTCTCTCTTGGTACACAATCTACAACATGGTTACGAGGATCAACAAAATTAGAAACATCTTGACAATGACTATCACTTCTTGATTCACATCTATCAATTGCTTCTGATGTCTTATGACAATGATCCCTGTCAACTACTTTTTCAAAGTGCCTTGACATGATTGCATGCTTTAGATTGTTCTCAATATCTAATGCTGCCATAAAAGATTGATACAAGGTTTGAGGCTCCTTATCTCTCAACAAGTAGCTCATCTTTTTTCCAAATGCATTTAGATAAACAACCAAAACCGTCGCATCGTGGGGTCTACATTTATGAGGTATTATTTTCAATGTTCTACTAAATCTGAGATTAAATACAGACAAGCTCCTCATCTCCAATATGCACCTTAAAAAGATCAATGATCAATTCATACTCATTTACACGCTCTCTGAATTGTTCAATGAATTCTATTTACAATTCTTCCCATGAGATAATATATTAAGGAAGCAAAAATGAGAACCAATCTCTTGCATCATCTATTAAATATTGTGCAAACAACTTCATAATAATTTCCTCATGATCCACCTCATAATCATTTATCAAAATACTGAAGCTATCTAGATGTTTCTCAGTTGATTCTCCTTTCAAACCACTAAACCTAGGCAAGTGGTCTCTAACTTTTGATGGAATAGGATGTGGGAAACCTGGGAAACCATTGAAATTGATATCCCCATACAACCTATTCTTATACACTTGTAACATCTTACTAGGTAGGATAATTACAAACTGCCTCTCTCTTCCCTTTCAACTAGTCCTGACCACTTAAAAGGGAAAAAATTAAGAACATATTTTCAGAGAAAAAGGATCATTAAGTGAAAACAAAATACATGGATGTGATGTAGTTTCTTCAAGATACTACTCTGAAGTCACCTCCAAATCACCTTCAACACTTTTGTAGAGTCGCCACCTCCTTGCAAAGGAAAGAAAATAAGCTAAGATCTCTTTCCCAAATCTATCCTTCTTTAAAACAACCAACTTACAACACACCCTAAATATAGGATCTCTTATTGATTCCTCCCTTGACTATGCTCATAATCACATGAGTCCAAAAATTTGCTACATCTATCACTACAAGTCCACCTCTTTTTTTTGTATTCTTTGTTCAAACATGCACACTGGTGCAAATCAGAGAACTCGGAGTCACCACTCACCACATGTGAGATAGTATAGATATTTATTTAAGAACTTGGACTTTCAGACATTTTGCAATGACAAAAAAAAAAGACTTGAATCAATATGAAAAACATGAGGGATATTTCTTTGAAAAACATGACTCGATAACCAGACTCTAGGATTGACTTATCAAGGCAAGGAAGCAACTCACTTACACTCACTAATCAATTTTTCTTATGTATCCCCAGTAGAGTCACCATTTTGGTGGTGACTTGGATGGGCTAACTCCATCTAAAAATTTTATTTAGTTTATTTGTACCAGAGTCTCCTTAATAAGGCCAACAAGACCTTTCTGTTCTGTTTCCCCACTAGAGTCATCATTTTGTTGGAGTTTGAAAATGTTTATGCTACTTAAAGCTACCAATATACCTTGAGACTGATAGTAGGAATGATTAGTTCCAAGTGTGAGAGCTTTGCAAGGTAACTGGACCAACTATAGGGGCAAGACTACCCTCTATACTTTTGGCTCTGTTAAACCAAGGCGGGTACACCTAATCTAGACAAACTCAACTCTTTGTAAGACCTTATACTTTTGGATTTAAAAACAGATTTATGATAAGAAAGTGCTAAATTCTAACTAGACATTCATTGACTCTCAATTAACATAAGGGGCATACAACCAACAACCACAAACCGATAGGACTTGGAAATGTTTTTGATGTATAAAATTGCATAATATAGCCCAAAACCCATCAAACATGTATCTCAACAGAATTTACTAATCCTTGATCAGTGCCTTATCCATTGGGCGTATCTCAAATGCAAATATAGAAACATGAACCAACTACTATCAAAGATTCAAAGACAAACACAATCACTCTAGACTAACCACTACTTATAAAATCCTTCTGTAGACGAATCAAAATGAGTTTATGCCCTATACAAAGTATGTTTCACTTGATCCTAGATCAAGAAATATGGAATAAAACATAGGCATAGGTTACCCTATGCAATGAATCAAAAAATACAAATCTCACAAGATTGACACCAAGGAGAGACTTGAAACTGGAATAATTATATTTAGTATGATGAATCATGTACATGCTCTAATTTGATTTAAAACACACCACTTCAATAATATGCTAAAGAATAAAAGAACTTTCTATTCAGTCTACATACACTATGATATAGTCTTCTATATTCCCTGAAACAAAGCTTGGAGACAACACTGGAATCCAAAACTTCTGAACCCCTACAAAAGAGAAAAGAAGAGCTTTAGGAGGAAACCCAACGAGAGGGTTATCTGACACAGTCCTTCTCAACAATTAATATAGTCCTTCTTCTCTGGCTGATCTTTCTCCAAAAGATAATTAAAAAGATCTAGTCTGAGATATCACCCATCACACCGCAAAGAACAGTCAACATCATCAATGTAGAACAAACATGTCATGGGAAGAGACATCCAAAAATAGGAAGTAGAACAAGAAATTTACAAGACCTCCATGCTGCAATGAATGCTTCCAGGTGTAACCACCTAGATTTGGTCTGCTTTGACTATAGACCCTATTTTCCCTAAGTGTGATCATACCCCAATTATGTTCAGACAACTCTTCAATTGGCTGACATAATTCATTCATAATCAAATTTAATCTCCTAAGTTATCTAATCACTAAATTTTATTAATCACCTAAGCCAATCAAGACCAATCAATTAAATCAAATCATTTCAAATCAAACATGGCTAAGGTAATTAATTTAAGAGGAATTAAATAAATCCCTATTTATATCAAATCACTTGCAAAACCCTATCTTCTAGACTAAATCAATCTAATTAATTGGCTATAGTCCTAATTAATTATCTAAAGCAATAAAAAGCTTAAATAATTAATATTCCTATTTTTGAATGAATATATTAATATAATTCATTTCATTAATATTCCCCTAAATCCCTAACTTAACTTACCTCAACCACCTTGACCTTGGGTTCAAACCTATCCCAACCTATTCACCCCATGCTAAATCTAATCCTAATACTCATCCCACTCTAACCCACCTCCTAATGATGTCACATTCCTAAATATGTGATTAGGAACTCAACCCACTTGAGAAAGTCCACTTTCTCAAGCTTGACTCTAAACCCTCTCCATGCCTCTTAAGTGCTTGCACTTAATTCATATGACCTCTCCATGCCTCTTAAATGCTTGCATTTAATGCATATTCCTCAAGCCCATGCCTCTTCAATGTCTTTGGCATTTATTCCTCTTACACCCCATTAAGGAGTTTTGCAACTCCATTAATGACCTCGTTCCCCCCCTCTCTCCTCATTTCTTCTATAAATAGAAGGAGTTTTTGAGCACAAATAAGCCTTCATTTTAACATTGAAAATGCATTGTTATGTTGTTAGGATTTATATAGATTCATGTAACATTTAGTTTCCATGTTTATGCATTGTTATTATCTTCATTTCTAGAACTAAAATGCATGTTATTTAGATATCTTTCTTGTTTTTAATAGAATATTTCATGCTAGGTTGTATATGTCACTGGAAAAGGCATAATCTGAGGGCTATTATATTGTTTTTCACACTCCTAGTTAGACAACAATAGATCAATTTTAGTGGATTTCCATGCTTTACTAACCCCATTTTCATAACGTAATGATCTATTGAAGTGTTTTGTCGCAGGTAACAGATGCACTATTTCACACACACATTTCTGGCACCCACCGTGGGGCCACATTCTGGATTTTGTCTTATTTTAACTCTATTTTTCACCAATTTATCTTCCCAATTTTCAGGTCCAGAGTCATTTCTGGTAGTAGAATCTCGCATCTGGGATACGCTTTCGCACTGTAGAAATCAAGGCTTTCATCCAGGATTTCCTAGGTCATTTCCAGTACAAGATCACATCTGGTCAGAAATTTGTCGCATCTAGTAGCACAAGCTCGCATCTAGTATACTGCATCATATCCTGTATTTCTAGAATCGTATTTGGTTGAAAGTTTTGCGTACTTCATTGCCCAACTTCTAAAGTTTCGATCAAATTGGTTTTTTGTCTTTGAAGCAGCCTAACTCATGTTTGTAGATCGCTGTCGGAGACTCTCTTGGGAGTAGAACAAAAAAATACTAACTTGTAGTTTTTCAGGTTGCCAAACCCCTCTCTTGACTTCTCTTTTCATGCTTTTCACACTAAATTACATTTTCTAATCTTCTACTAAATTGACTAGAGGAATATGCTCTTTTCCTTTTAAGGAAAATCAGAAACTCACAAATCAGTTTATGAGTTGAAAGGAATTTGGAGAGAATTGAACAAAGCAAACAAAACTAAATTTCTTTTGGATCAATAAATGAACAACTCAAAGCAATAAATTTGTGGGATAAATGAACAAATACATCATTTAATTCTTTTTGGGACAGAAATTGAACAACATAAAGCATTTAACATTGTGGATTAATTGAACAAGCAAAGCTTCATTGTCTAATTCGGGATAGTAACTGAACAAGCAAGTCATTTAACATTGTGGATAACTGAACAAACACAAACTTTGCTTACTCATGCTTTCTTTAGTTTAAAAATATTTGATTGATGTGTTTTGGGAGAAAATGGCAGGGACTAACCATCCTATGCTTGCCAATTCTTTGTATGCATATTTAATAGTAGAGGGCCTGCCAGTTGAGGAACAAATCTCCTAGGAACAACCCAAGTGAGGACAGGTTTTACGCCAACCCTTCCAACTCACTATAAATAATTGCTTCCTCGTAGGGAAAAGCCTGGGAAGATGGAATCATTTTTGTTCCTAGAATTATGACATCATTCCTTGAACATGCTTGGGTATGTGTAGAGTGGAGCCGCTTGAATCTTTCTTGTGAGACTACATGTATTTGAGTATGTTGGAGATTTGCTTCTATGCAAATAATTGATTATATGTTTGTCATTGATGACAACATATAGTATACAACAGTGAACTGTATTTAGTTTTTAGTATAGACATATTAAATCCTTGCATGGTCATTTTTATGTTTCAAACATAGTTACTACACCATGTACATTCACACAGAGTCAGATATGAAGTTTCAGTTGAGTTATGTTAATCTCTTGTGGCAGTTACAGTTTCTGGAGATTATCTGTTAAGAGCCTACGTAATTACATTGTTTCTTGAGTTGCGTCTATCTTCAGGATATGCATGTTTGTATTCATGTTTAGTTATGATTTAATGATAAATATCTAAAGGCACTAAACATGTTCTAACAGAAGAGGGATGATTGAGTCAATTTGGTAGAGCCGACTATGTGAAGTGTCACGTCTATTCAGTTTGAGTTACGTGGTTCTAATCAGGTTGCGTGCTTGATTTGGCCGACTAAAGAAGTATTGAAGGGACTCCTAAAGCTGACTAAGGTCACATATTTTGGGGAAGATACTTATAGTAGTTCATTTGGTGAACGCTAAGTGTGAATGATAAGAGCAGAGACAAAAAAAGTACAAAATAGAATGTATGTTGTTTTCGGATAGTAAAGACATTTCATTCATCAAGAAAAGATCTATGTGAAGAAGAAGTGAAAGCATACAACATATCTACTTGTTAGAATTAATCTTTCCTTTGTATCTATGTAATTAAATGATATACCAAGGTCTTGTCATATTATTTGTAATTCCTTTAATAAGAAAATTAGATATTCCTCCTTAAGAGGAATCACACATTTGGCACACACACAATGTGGATGTGGCA
>MU226364.1:2250128-2289184 GCA_018584345.1 Thuja plicata | reverse complement strand
TTAATGGCACCTACATGTGCATTTATTGGGCCTCCAAGCTCATAAATGAACCTTGTACCCCCTCTCTCTCCCATTTCTTCTATAAATAGAAGCCTGTTTTGAGAGTAAATAAGCCTTCCATAGAGATCAAATTTGCATTGTTATGCTGCTAGTTTTATCATAGAATTGCATACTACTTCATTTCAATACTAATTGTTAGTGTTTTTCCATCATTTTGAGAGCTAGTTTGCATGCTTTGTCTTCATTTTAGCTTGTTTTAACTAAATCCTTCATACATAGGTTGTATTGGTCACTGTTTCATCAACATATTCTGAGGGCTGATATGTTGGTGGTCATACTCTTCCTAGGTTAGAAGGAAATAGATCGACTTTAGAGGGTTTTATGTGTTTTTCGTATTTCCACTAACCCCATGTGCTAAAATAATGATCTATTGAAGTGTTTGTGTCAATCTAACAGGTACCCATTCTCACACTCACAGTGGGCACTTGTAGAATAGTTTCTCAGGAAAACTCAGTTGATTTGGGTACCCTTTTGGCTATTTAGTCTGTCCTTGTTGTCTTTTCTGGTCTCCGTATTGTTATGTCAAAACACTTTTTCATATGTCTACCTTGCATGTTCTATCCATTTTTTGCTATCCATCTCGATACGTGTGGTCTATCCTCTTTTTACAACTTGATTCCTAGATCACTATCAGGGCATTCTAACCCTCTGATGCTAGAATCATTTACTTCCACCAAGATACAAATGATACTTCCACCTAGACACACTCACATCTTGAACGATTCGAGATACTACTTGACATTATTGGAAAACTTTGACAAAGTTGAGATACAGATACATGGTTAACACAAGATGCAACAAGCACACATCTAAAGGATCAAAAGTACCTCCTAAATCACCATACTTTCAAGGAGAAACATCTTGCAATTCCCTACTCGATCTAGATTCTCTATAAATGGACAGGTCTACTCGTGGATGGAGTGAAGCTTTTGATGAATATGACAATAGAAAAAACCAAAAGCACAAAGATATCGATGAAGAAGAACCCATATTTGAATGTCCTCTATTTGAATCGGGCAGTGAGGAAGACATCACTGAAGGAGAATATGATAAACTCAAACAAAGCAAGAGATTCCACAAGATAATGGAAAAGATGATTGACAAAGATAAAGAGAAATACTTTCTCCATCTAGCATCCACTGGCATAAAATTACCCAAGGGGATTATGATGTGGAACAACTAAAGGAAAAGGAGATACTGACTCCTATCTCTATTCTCGCCAAAAAACTTACCTTAATGCAAACAGAGCTTGCAACTCTCAAGAAAGAGAAGGCTAAACCCAAGAAAAAATACTCGGTGGACTCCATTTGTCCATTTCCTTTTGACAAGAGTATCACTATGGTTCCCTTCCTTCCCAATGTGGCATGGCCAAAATACGACAATTATATGGGAGAGACCGATCCACATGACCATGTTAGAGAATTTTGTGGTCTTAGCATAGAGTACATGCATGAACCTACATACCTTATGTGGCTTTTTCCTGGAATTCTAGGAGGCAATGCCATGGAATGGTTCTCAAAACTTACACCTAAGGTCAAAACTTTTGAGGAGTTAATTCAACAGTTTATCCAACATTACTCCTATAATATCTAGCATGAAGTGACTATGATGGACCTATGCAACACTAAACAAAATATGGGTGAATCCTTTACCCACTTTCTACAAAGGTGGAGGAAAATCTTTGCATGGTATTCAATAGCTATTCCCGAATTTGAGAAAATGGAAATCTTTGTTAATAACTTGGTACCAAAATTGAACTACACATTGCAAATACAAGACTCCCTTAGCTTCGATAGGATGATCAAGAATGCCCTCTGTATTGAATAAATTATGGTCAAAAAAGGGGAGATCACTCTTCAAAGTGAAAACAAATCTAACAACTCCAACTCCAAGCCTAAATGGTGGAAGCAAAAAAAAAATGTTGTCAATGATGGTGTAGTAGACACATCCAATGTTGGTCCTAAACCTAAAGTATTCAATCTAACTAACAGTATGCAAGCAAGCAAAGATGCCAAGGTAGCGACCCCCATACCCAAAGCAAACTATGATAATAACAATGGCCGGCCATAGACTTGAAAACCTCAAAGAACATTCACTCCTTTGGAAGAGCCTCTCAAGACTATTTTGAAGACACTATTAGACAACAAAGTTCTCACAATCCTAGATTCTAAACCATGGGAACCAGCGGTCAAAAAAAGGTGGTGGGATGATAATTCTTACTATGTCTTTCATAAAAATAAAGGACACAAGACTAACAATTGTCTTAAGCTTAAACATGTTATCCAAGACGTTATCGAAGGAGGTAAGATCAAAGTGGAAGGACACACTACCAACAAAGATCATACCACATTTAACAAACCATTCACTAACTATGAGAAAGGGGAAGCATCTAAAGGGAAAGGTAATGAAGTCAACTAAACCTACTCCAATAATGATAACGTAATCAATATGATAGACATTAAAACTGAATCAATTAATGTGGTCACAATCAAAGGTATTTCTTTCCAATCTAATGTGGTGACTCGGAGCCAGGCACAAGTCATGATCAAAGGACCTAATTCCATGTCCAAACCAACAACAATGTCCAAGGTTCCTATTGTTACTATTCCTAAACCAACAACAAAACACATGGTTACTATTGTTGCAGCAAAGTATGACTTGGTGGACCAATTGCAACAAACCTTTGCTAAAATTTACTTTTTTGAGTTGCTTAAAATATCCACAGTGCATAGGGAAATCTTGGAACAAGCCCTACATGCCACAAATGTACCAAAGGACCTTGATATAGAAAAATTACAATCGATGGTCAATAACATCTCAATGCCACATTGCCTCTCCTTTTCTGAAGAGGATGATATATAATTGACACATCCACATAATCAACCCCTTCATGTTGAAGTCCCCATTCATAAATCCCATGTTAGACACATATTGATAGATGGAGGCACAAGATTGAATATTTGTACCCTTGATCTTATTAGGAAACTGGGTCTTTCAGAATAAACCATTGACTCTAGAAGCAAAATCACTATCAAAGCTTATAATGAGGAAGAAATATCCTCTAAAGGTCTTATTGTTCTACCCAGCAGAGTCAGGCTGATTGAAATAAATTTCATCTATCAAGTTTTTGATCTTCCCCTAGCCTACAACATCCTATTGGGAAGACCATGGATCCACAAGATGCAGGCTATGTTGTCTACTTACCACCAGTGTATCAAGTTCCCACATAATGGGGTGGAAGTAATAATTCCTGTAGATGCTAATTATACTTGCAACAATATCAAAGCAGGTAGTATGATTCCACATAACAAAGAGGCTATGGATGAGATTTCTCCTGAGACTACCAAGGACATGGTGATGAAAATCTTTGGGAAAACCTTAAAACTTGAAGAAATAGGTATGGGAGAATACAAGTTGGACATGACTCCATCACTGACAGAATTACCAATATCACCAAGATCCTATGGAAGACCCTCCTCGTCTTTCACACCTACCACATCTAAGGAACCAAAAATCCACAAAGAAACTGGCATGGTTAAGGCATCCACATCTTCTTTAAATAATACATAAGAACAGGCAATCTTGGACTGGCTTTACAAAGGAGAACCAAAGGAAGCTGAGGTCAAACATGTAGAAATATCCCCAGAGTAGTACGACAAAGGATATGATCTCCTCAAGCAAATGGGATACAAAGGAAAAGGACCTCTAAGCGATACAAGAAGAGGACTTATTGAACCTATACACATGGAGTTCAGGAATACGAGAGACAAAAAAAGACTAGGTTTTAATACTGAATCTGACAAACCTACTTCAAAAGATAGTCCAATCTCTGACAAAGGGAGTAATGAATCATTAGAGATAGAACTAGAACCATGGTCCTATGAGAGATTATTACATGTTGGTACAAAGAATCCCAACAATCAAGGAGAGCGCTATGTACCAAGCTTTGAGGTACCACAAGATCTTTTCATCCCTTTATTACCACAGGCTCCTATTCAAGAGGTAGGAGACACAACGAAGATGATCTAGAGATACCATTGATAGAAATGGCTATAGAGAGCACACCCTAAAAACATGATTCACATCCTAACTAGGGGTAGTTATTCACAATCACACATGTCCTTGATTTACCACACTTTGATCCATAGGTGGCTAATTGAGTACATCAGATAACTATTGAAAAATTCTTAAATAGGTCTAATGACAAAATAATAGACTCTCATGTTTATGAATGAGATGAGATATCTGTCACCACAGAGGACATTGAAATAGATTTAATTCACATGTTTGTGGCTCCATCAGCACCCAAAGAACATTCTAACACTACAATAGTGATATTCTTGCAGCAGAGGAAGAGTTCCTTCCCCCAACCATTGTTGGAGAGACTGTTGTTCTCATAAGTCTAGAAGAACTTCAGAGGTGAAAACCAAGAAGCCTCCTTTTACAAAGAGATGATGATGAAATTTATACTAATGAGCCACTAGAGTTTGGTCCACATATAACTAACAACGACCCTTTTAATGATGATCTAACTCTTATTGATCTAAACATTGAAGAACTTAACTTAATAAGACATGTCATGTCAGTTAATGGTCTTAACGCTAACGCGATGTTGTCCTTTGCAGAGTCCAACTCCTTGTCTTTGATAAACATGGACCTAATTGATTAGACTAATACAGATCCTACTCTTATCGTTGACTTTCCCAATGAGTACACCTTGGCTTGATATCTAAATGCTTGTGAACCCTACCCTTCTTCCACCAACGCAAGGAGCATGAACATGTCACAGGAGGATATCAAGTTTCTAAGTAAAAAAATGAAAAATAAAAAGAAAAGGGGAACAAATGGTGAAAACCATGTTGTGGCAGTATCAAATCCTAAAATAGTAAAAATAAAAGATGTATATGATGGTGAAAACCTCTCAGAGGCACCAAAGGATGATATTCTTGATATCCTTCTTGAGCACTTTCAAGAAAGATCTTCAGTTCTGATAGAACCAACATAGCTAGTTAATTTGGGCATAGTTGAAGTTCCTTAAATAGTACACCTAGCACAATCTTTATCAGAAGAGGAAAAGATACAATTCACCAAGTTCCTGAAAGAGAAGAAGATCAACTTTGCATGGTCTTATATAGATATACATGGACTAGATCCTGAATTAATAATGCACCACTTGTCTATAGCTCCCAGGATAAAACTCATGAAAAAGAAACTTAGAAAGATGCATCCTCATGTTGCATTACTAGTAAAAGCGAAGCTAGAGAAATTGTTGAAGGAAGGACTCATCAGAGTCATTGCCTACATAGGATGGATCTCCAATGTGGTCCCAGTGTCTAAATCCAATAAATTTATCAGGATATGTACATAATTCAAAGACTTAAATAAGGCATGTCCTAAGGATGAATTCCCCTTGCCTAATATTGATATGCTTATAGACCTCACAACAGGATACCAAATGTATTCATTAATGGATGGTTTCTCGGACTATAATCAGATAAAAATTGCCCCTGAGGATCAAGAGAAGATTGCATTTACATGCACATGCAGAACCTTTTTCTGGAACTTCATGCCATTTGGGTTAAAGAATGCTAGTGCTACATATCAAAGAGCAATGACTACTATATTCCATGATATGATGCCTAAAAACATGGAAGATTACGTAGATGACACCTTATCTAAATACAAAGAAAGGAGCACTCATATTGATGATTTAAGAAAGATATTGGATAGTATGGAGCAATTTCAACTTAGGCTCAATACAAAGAAGTGTGTCTTTGGGATCCAATCAGGAAAGCTCTTAGGGTTTATTGTTTCAGGGAAAGGAATTGAGGTAGATCCTGCAAAAGTCAAAGCTATACTAGAGATGACTCCTCCATGCAACATTAGTCAAATGAGGACATTACAAGGGAGACTTCAATCAATCAGGAGGTTCATGTCACAAATTTTTGATAGAGCACAACCCTTTACCAAATTACTACATAAAGGGGTCACCTTAAAATGGGATGAACACTATGAAGCCAACTTCAGAGAATTAAAAGAGTACCTAGCTACTCCTGTTATTATGGCCCCCATTCATGAAAATTCATTACTCCTATATATTTCAGCTACATCTACATCACTAGGAGTATTGCTAGCACAAGAGAATGAAACAAAGAAAGAAAGAGCTATCTATTACATCAGTAGAACACTAGTCTCCTATGAGCTCAATTACAACATTATTGAGAAAGCATGCTTAGCAGTCTTCACATCACATAAATTAAGACATTACATGCTATCACATATAGTAAGGCTCATTGCAAAGATTGATCCTTTAATGTATCTTTTGAGAAAAATGGCATTAACAGGATGTCTGGAAAAATGGGTCCTCATTCTAAGTGAATTTGACATTGAGTATGTAGACATGAGGGCTATTAAAGGACAAGTCCTTGCAGATCAACTAGTTGATTCGCCACTCCAAGATGATGAACGTGTAAGGATTGAATTCCCTGATGAGACCATTGAGCATCTAACTGGGTACCCATGGAAGATGTACTTTGATGGTTCTTTCATGCAACAAGGCTCTAGAGAAGGAGATCTGTTCATAACTCCTCAAGGCTACAAGATACCCAAGTCTTACATATTGATGTTTCCATGCACAAACAACATTTCTGAATATGAAGCATTGGTAAACGGTCTTAAGCTTGCCATGGAATGGAAAATTGTAGAGTTACACGTATATGGTGACTCCCAGCTCATTATCAATAAATTTAATGGAGATTACCAGACAAAAGATGAGAAGTTGACACCCTAAAAACAACTAGTTGATGACCTCAAGAAGTACTTCATCTTCATCACATTCTAGCAGATACCTAGAATAGAGAACAAAGCTGTAGATTCTATGGCTACATTGGCATCCGTGTTACAACTAGAGGAACATAAATTCCGCTATGAATTCTTGGTGGAAGAACTATCCTATCCTTCCTTTGATACCCCTAAATACCAAGTTATTTATGCTTTGAACACCCCACACCAATCTCGGTATGCTAATATCATTTCTTACCTCACTGACCAAACTATTCCCAACAATCTATCTAGAAATGAGAAAAGAGCCTTGATTAGGAAAACATCATGTTATGTCCTCATAACTAATAATTTATATTGATGAGGTCTCAATGGTACACTTATTAGATGTTTAGAACTTGAAGAGTCAGATTGCATGTTAAAAGTACATGAAGGTGTATTTGGATCACATTCAAACGACTTTTCACTAGCAAAGAAACTGCTCACAGTAGGCTATTACTAGCCTACCGTGGAAAAATATGCTATTAAATTTTCCAAAACATGTCATAAATGCCAGACACATGGAAATCTCATCCATGCTCTTGCCAGAGAACTTATACCTTTCATTACACATTGGCCATTTCAGCAATTAGCCTTTGACTTGGTTGGACAAATATATCCCAATTCTTCAAATGGACACAAGTTCATCATTACTACCACTGAGTATTTCATGAAGTGGGTCGAGGCCATGCCGCTAATCAAAGCCACTGGCAAACATGTGGCTATGTTAATTCTAAACTACATTATCTATATATAATGGACACCCTCTTCAATTGTAACAGACAATGGGGGCCAATTTAAAAATCAAGACATTGATGACCTTTGCGAACAATTTTACATTACTTAACATTTCTCCTCAATCTATTATCCTCAAGGTAATGGACAGGCTGAAGAATCTAATAAGAATATTCTCAAGATCCTACATAGAACTGTAAGTAAGTCTGGCAGAGACTGGCATCTACAACTAAATCCAACACTATGGGCCTACAGAACAAGCATCAGAACACCAACAGGAGCCACACCATTTGCATTGGTTTATGGCACTGAAGTAGTACTACCTATTGAGGTTGAAATCCCATCTTTGGAGATATCATTACACGGTCTTGTAACTGATGAGTAATATCACATCGATAGGGTGAATTCTTTAGACCTACTTGATGAGTGCAGGCAATAGGCATTCGATCATCTGAAGGTGTACCAAGCATGAATGTCCAAAGGATACAACAAAAAGGTCAAGCCACAACAATTTCAAGTGGGGGATCTCGTCCTAAAGGAGAATCCTAAAAACCAGCTTAACAGAGAGCATAAAAGAAAGTTTGAACCTAATTGGCTAGGACCTTATATTATTAGTGCTACTTTTGGGACTGGAGCTTATCAGCTTGCTACACCTAAGGGAGATGTTCTTCTAGATCCTATCAATACTTTACATTTGAAGTGGTTCTATGCTTAATTTTTGGCTAGCAGAGCCTGTACAGTGAAATAGTTCTCAGAAAATACCAAAAACATTCAGAAAATTGATCCTAAAGAAATCCAAAAATAGTGGAAAAAGTCCTGAAGAAAGGTATCCTTGGTGAAAACCTAGCAAACAGGCACCTTGATACTACAAAAATAGTTCAAAAAAAAGATAAAAGTGCCTTGATGACAACCTGGTAAAATAGGCATCCTGGTAGCAAAGAGAATAAATTTTTTTGCCAAGTGGTGAAAACCTGGCAATCAGGCATCACTTATGTACTGTGCTCCATCTATCAATGCATTGCTGATACTAGACCTTCACAATTACACTTGTGTTAAAAGTTGACTTCATTTCCTTACATAAACCTTATCCTCGCTTGGGATTTGTTTGCATTTCTGTCTTAAGGTCAAGTCATTCTACACTAAGGGCATCTTTGCCAGTATGATAGGTTGTGTCTACTAGGTCATCATAGGATGGTTTGTCTTGTGACACAATGCTTCTCAATACTCCCGCCAAACTATCACTTTCACGAAACAAGGATGGTACAAACATTGCACTAACATGAATGATGTTCCTATGACCTACATTGGATTGCAAACAGGAAGAAAGTTATACACAAACATGGAACACATATTGCTTGAATTCCAACTTTTTGATTGATGAATCTCTACTGTGCTTGAAAAATGAACCAATAGTATTTCTCAATACTACCTAAACACATTTTGATCTTGGTTTGATTATGACTCTTTTATGTAACCATGATGTTTTCACTGGGGGCATATAAGAAGTTATGAATTTTATTTGATTGATTCATAATTGATAGTTATTATGTCTTCCAAGTTACTCCATGACGTCTGCGCAAAGACAAAGAGTCACAAGGATAGGGGGCATAATGTTTTCTTGATTTTCTGCATATGGTGATTGTTCCAAATGATCCTATAAATTTCACCTAACTTGGATGTTTATGGTAAGAGCTGCCAACATGAGTGGAAAGCCACATATATCTCAATCTTTGCTATGTGTAAACTACAGTGAGGTTGAAACAATTTCCTTGTCTGTTTTCTGAATCAGATTCTCACTAAGGTATACGAAGCATAATGTACCCAAGGATATGAATTTTCAAGGTCATTGTGGGTCCAATATCTTGCCTTACATAGAATCTGATATAATAAAAGGAAGGTGACTATTTTGTTATCCTGGCTTCTATGCCTGGACGCCTAAGTCTATTTCTGACATTTCACCCAATAAACATAGTATTCATACTTTCATGGTATCAGTGGGTATTAGTGATGGTTGTACTATCAAGTGGTATCCATTCCAAAAAGTTCCCAATGATGATAAACATGTCCGATGTTTGCCAATCAGTGACAAGTCCTATGAGTCTGCATATAGCTGCATTTAGGGATTTCATGATGCATTTTGAAGGAAGTAAAAGCATAAGGAATTGGAGCTCAAAAATAATTTCTATTTTCTCTGCTAAATCCAAGTTAATTACATCCATTTACTATTACTGATATCTATATCGTTGCACATCCATAGCATACATTTTGTATTCATCAAATGAGACAGAAGAAAAATACCAAAACAAAGCATTTATGCATTGCATTTTATTTCTACATCCTAAGTGCATCCATACATTTTACATACATACGCAAAACTTAAAAACATACATCTTGCATATTCATATAGTATCATTTGAAACATATTTATATCAGTGATAAATCCAAAACACATACATGATGTCATCATCTAATCTAACTCATAATAAAACCAAGATATAATCACATGTACGGTATAACCAAGTAAAGAGAAATCATGAAACATGTTAGAATCATAAACAACTACATCATATATATATCTCAAAACATCATGATACAAAGATCAACCACATGGCACAAGTCTACACAAAGAGTATCAAAGGGTCAGAATGAATCATATATATATATATATATATGTGTCATGTGTCATCATACAAAAAAAAGAGAGATCTCAGAAGGATCCAGATATACAATGTACATGTGTGACAAAATACAGAATTAGCTCTGGCTTCCTCCCTCTCCCTGATCTGGAGAAGGAGGAGGAGGAGGTGGTACAAATGGTGGTGGAGGAGACATAGCTCCCTTAGATTGTTGGGAAACCTGTGAATAAGACAATGCTTTCTAGCCCTCTGGAACTGCAACATGGTATAAATAAAGGTAATAGGTTTCTCTTTGTCCCTAGTGAGTGGCTATCCAAGCCTGTGCATCTCTCTTTCCTCTGAGCATATCACCCTATCTATCTCGCTCTGCCCTGAGATGCTTGTTGGAATTAATGGGAAGTAGTACTGAGAGGGGAGGGGTGAATTAGTACCTCTAAAACTTTTAACACCTTTCTTAATTCATCATTAGTAATCATGCATTACTGTATTACTGACCATTACTATTGTTCTTTCTTATGTATGTATTGTTCATTCATAATATTTAATGGTTTGTAGCATTCATAGAAACATTCATGAAAATGATAAACACATAACACAAGATATGGTATCGCAGAAAAATCCTGTTATGAAGTAAAAATTGCGGTGGGGATGGCACCCAAAAAAATTTACTAATTGCAGAATGGAAGGGAGTTGGTTAAGGATTATAATTTGATTACTTCTGATGATCTACCTTGTTAGGAGTATTACGGTGGAGACCTGTTAAGATCTACTCTGTTAAGAGATTTAGCAACACTGATTTATGTGTGCACTCAGTTATGAGATTTTACAATAGGAGGGTTAAGCCCACCTTTCTTGAAAGGATTTCATTAGTGTACTACACTTCTTAGAATGAGTAAAAATGTTGACCTAACTGCATACAATCTATAATTTTTGATTACATATCCATTAAAGATCTCAAAATTATAATATCACCTTAAGTGATTGATGAATGCCTTTTCTCTACTTGTCAATAGCCTCTGTTCTGTTCTTGAAACTGACTTGATTCTATTTATGTCATTCTGCATGAATTCTCTTGTCTGGTCTCTAGTTTCTTTCCGTGACTACTATCTTCATTGAAAAACAACTATTCTCAATGGATTGATCAACTATTTATACAAGGATTTGACCTATCTTGGAATCACACATTACAATGTTAACTCTTAGATCCAAGGTTTACAACTTGACCTTGATCTTTAGTTTGCATGTTTTAAATTAGTAAAACTAATTAAAACAATAATAAATACATTTCTTCCTCTATACATAATGGATTTAAAAGTAAATCAAGAAGCTCTAAATACAAATTCTATGATTTATCTGACTTGGAAATTCAGATCCACTTTTTGCAGGATGTAACTGACTATCGGTTCTTGGTCATCGAGTTGAGCTTAAAATCTGTCATCGATCCTTTGTTTGAACTGTTTGTCGAGTTCCCTTTGTCTATCAGGTTCTTCTGTGTGTTGTTCTGTTGGGTTGTACTATTGTTACTCATTGGGTTTCCTTTAACCTTTTTGTCATCAGATAACAATTAATAGTGTTTATCAGGTAACCTTATCGTCGGGTGGTGTTGTGCTCTGTCTGTCGGTGTGGAGTAAATTGATGATGTAGATCATGTTTTTCCTTAAGTATACTAATTGTAAAATATAATGCCTTCAATCTCCCCCTTTGACTTTAGTATGAAAAACTGATATGTGCATAATACTAAAGCATTTAGTATGAACACTATGTCTATATCCTTGTCATCATATGACTCCCCCTAACTGTATGCATTGGAATAATATAAGTATATGTACATGTATACTATACATTCTCTATTCTTTTCTATGTATGTACATATTATTTTTTCCTTATATTTTGCTTTTTCTTTTACTATACATATTTTTTCCTCCTTTTAATTGAGGTGAGTGAACATATCAATTTCCCCCTTTCTTTGATACTTATGACAAAAATGTACAACTTATAAGATGTCAAAATTGTGACAAGAATGTGTAACTTAAAATGTGTCAAATATATTTGAGTGGGTTGCCTTGATATCTTCAAGCATTTTCTCCCATTTTTCTTTCAGTTATTCTAGAGCCATGTGTTGTAGCTCTAGCCTCGTGTGCATATCATAAATGTTGTCTAGGACAAGCATTTCTGGGGTGGCAATTAGTGTATTTTCCTATGTCACATGTTGTTGCAAGAGTGTAAGTGTCGGTAAGAGCTTAGCTTGGAGCTCATTTACCTCATCTCTGTACTTCATCTCTGCAAACTATATATCCTGTCTCTGTTTCCTAGCTTGTATGATTTTCTCATCATGCAATTTAAGTGCTTCTTCAGTATTGGTGAGACTTTATGCACTGGACTTAAGATCATCATTAATTTTTTCTATCTTGTCGGTATACTCCTAAGTGAGTTGATCTAAAGTGCATAATTTTTGTATTAAGGTAATAACTTCTGATATGTTTGGATCAATTGTACTTACCAATTTAGATAGATTAACCTTTTTCAATGCCACTTCTTGGCTAGCTTGAACTCATACTTTTGTTCAAGTCTCTCTTTCATAACCTTCTCAGCATTAATGTTCTGAGATGTTATTGCATCTGTGAGTATTACCAATTGATCAAGCATTGGAGATTTTAGATCAATATATATATCAGGTATAATCTATTAAACTATTCCTCTTGCTACTTCTAGTACCTTGGCCTCTTTTTCTGCTCTCTTTAGTTTTCCTTGAATGGCTTTTCTCTCACAGAGCTTGGCATAATTTTTTAATCCAGTTGGATCCAATGTTCTTGGATCACAAACTGGAATCTCAATGACTCCATCCAGATTTACTGGATTCTTATTCTTTCCTTTCTTCTTCTTTGAGATTTGTGGGGATGCAGATGTATGAACTACCATAGCTAGTTCATTTGTTCTCTCTAAAGTGGTTGGTGGAGGCCTTGTGGAAGATGCTTCTTTTGTTTTCTGCTTGGGTGGTACCTATCAATTTTGTGAAGATGTCTCTCCTTCAACCTTGGGTGTCTCTGCATATTTTTCTTTTGATTGTTTCTCCTTCTCATCTTTCTTTGCTTCTTCACCTTTCTTTGTTTGTGTGTCCCCTTTTTCCTTTGGAGTTTCCTCCTTATTTGATCAGTAGATGTATCTTTCTGATCATCGGTTGTATCCTTTTCTATAGTTGTATCTTTTGCTTTATCTATATTATCTATTGCTTCAGCATCATCCTTGTCCTCGGGTGTGCTTGTGTCCTCCGCTGCAGATCCATCATTACCCTCTAGAATATTTATTTCCTTCATTAGTATAGTCATATTTCTTTGAGTGGTTGCTTGGGGTGTATTCAGAGTGGTTTCCTACTCGTCGATTTGATCTTTTGGAGCATTGACATCCTCATCTTTTTGCACTTGGTCTGCAGGATCTGGTTCTTTTGAGTCTATGATTGAAGTGTCCTACACTTGTTCATCAGCAACATTAATTATTGTACCATCTGATGTTTGTAATTCTTTCTTCTTTCATTGATCCTTAAGTGTGATAAATATGACATCATCTTTCTTCTGTGGATCTTTGTTAGAGTCATAGTTAGTGATATCTTGGATGATATCATCCATGACTGTGTCTACATTTACAGGCTCATTATCACTTTCAGTATTTTCCAGAGCAATGTGTTGAGGACTTGTATTGTCTGTCTCCTCCTCTCTATGAGGTGTGTTGGTGAGAAGTAATTGATTCTCACCACTTGTTGACTCTCTCAATAGATCCAAAAGTTGTCTCCATTTAGTTTCATTCATTTTGTCTAGCTCTATGAATTTGTTCTCTAATACTTTGTATGCCCTTATTTTGGCTACAAATTTACTTGAATGCTTCTTGAGTATTTCTTTGATCTCTTCAACTTTGGATTCAGGAGGAATTAGTGTTACTAGTACCCTCTCCCTTGCTTCTCTTTCGGTTTGTAGAGCATATGACCATTGTTGGTATATTCTTTTACCTAGATCTTTAGGTATTTGACTGACAAATTCTGCAGGTGCATATTTTTTCTTGATCATTGACTTTATAATTTCCTCTTGTATCTTATTATGGTCCTCTGGGTTTAGTGTATCCCATTGTCTGATTTTCTTATCAACCATTGTACCATATGTAGCAATGAATTTAGCAGCTTCATCAATTGTTTGATTCCTATAGTTCTTCTTTGCTACATCAGACTCATCATCTTGAGTGTCTTCTATGTTAGCCTTTGTCCTAACCAACCTTTTCCTCTTCTTTGGTGGTGTAGTTTTCACAGTTTTTTGCCTTGTTCTCTTAGCTGACTGCCTCCTTATGTAGGTCCTTACTTGACCTTTATTAAGGGGTGTTGTATCGATTGCAATAGTTTGACTCCTTGTCCTCTACTTCTTTGCAAGAGGTGGAGGTGGAGGTGTATCAAATTCAATCTCCTCATAAGCTGATTTCTTTTCTTCTTGTTCCTCACCGATGGTGCCCTATTCATCGGTTGTCTCTGGTTGTTCTTGTTTATCATCTGTTACCGATAGAATCTTCTTGAGACTCTTAACCATTTTATCCTTTTTGTTTACAGTCTTCTTGATTTCTAGGCCTTATTTTATCTTTGATTTGGCCTCTTCATATATTCCAAACCTTGTTTTTTTTCTATCAATGGGATCATTTATTAATGCCTCAATTGCACTTGTAGCTTGATCAATATTGATCTCATAATCCATTGGTGCTAACCAAGCTATCCTTGGTACAACTGGTTTGATATGGGTGAAATCTGTGTCCACCATAAAATATATTTCATCTTTATGTTTTTCTACAAGTTGTTCAGGAATCCTAGTTCTTTCCATCATCTTTTCTTCAAACTCAAGGAAGTAGGCAGACATAACAGACTCAAAATTGTCTCCTAGTGACTTAATTAGTTCACTAATTTTTTGGGTTACCAGTTTGGTAGTATCCCATTTTACTTTTCCTACTGAAGGAAAGTATTCTTGAAAATACAAAAAGATACACATGATAAGTGAGCCAAACTTACATGTGTTGGTCTTCGTAGACCTGATTGTGTTCATTTTCTCATCAAGTTGTTTTAATAGGATCTCACACAGATCCATTTGAATTCCCTTGGTCGCTATCTTGTAAGTTGTGCTTACTGTTGTTGTAGAAATGTTGTTCAATCTGCTAGCTTGAAAATTTTTATACCCAACTACACATGCACCAAATTTTAGTTCTTCATCGGTGATTGTGTTCACTTTGAGACCTCTGTTGTCTCCTTCTGCATTGGTGAATTTTTCAACTTCTTTCATGGATAGATCCTTGTGTGCCCTAGGTTTGTTGGTTATTAGATAACCAGTGACAGCATGAAGAACATCCTTGGTTATTTGCTTAGGTTGGTCTAGCCATAGATTCATGTCATGCATTCTACTCAAGACTAACCTTATCCATTATGTTTTGAATTCCCTTGAGAAATGTAGGGCATTAGTTAACCCTTTGACTTCCAAGTTTTTGTGCTCTTCCTTTAGTTTCCCTTCGGCATCAAAAAGCTTCTTAAAAGCTTCATCCATTTCAAGATCACCTATCTTTGCGATCTTACAGTGAATATAAGACCTAATGTCTTCTATGAGCAAAACCCTAGGTGGGATTTTCAAAAATGTGTCGGTTTCATCAGGTTTTGATGCAATTTCTGGGTAGATATTATAATTGGGCTCTACACATGTACTGTTCTTGTTCATCTTAACCACATTCCTCTTATCATTCTTGATTTTAGCAGTTCTTGAGGTGGTTGCCATCATTTTTCAAGTTTTAGGGTATTCTGGAAATTTAGGGCTTTCTTAAAAAATAATGATAGAGATCTTTCAGTGCCTTTGATACTTACTTCAATTTGCAATGGTGGTGAAAGATCTATTTTTTGTGTGCTTAGATTGATCTGAGGACACTCTTCTTTCTTCTTTTTAATCGCTCTGTCTTTCGCTCTGCTTTCTCTTCAAATCGCTGGTGAAAAATGAAGTTGTCCCATCAACTTTTTATAGAC
This sequence comes from Thuja plicata, assembly GCA_018584345.1. Lineage (NCBI taxonomy): Eukaryota > Viridiplantae > Streptophyta > Pinopsida > Cupressales > Cupressaceae > Thuja > Thuja plicata. The sequence goes on along the minus strand of MU226364.1, from coordinate 2,272,906 downwards.
TTTTTGCCCTAAGTCTTTGTAATAAATGCTCAATGACTCATTAGGATATGAAGACAGGTTTCATTGGGAAGACTTTACAAAACATCATCAGTGAAGTTGAGTTGTCTAGGATAGTTGTTAACAATGTTGCTTGTACAGACATATATCGGTCACTGTGTGTTGACCGACAATCTCCAGTAAGTGTAGAACAACTTATCTTCTTTGTTCACAAATGATTTTCAGTATGCATATACCGACGGGGTTGATTTTTAGAATTGTAACAAATAACATAATATGCATCTTTATTCATGCTGATTTTGAATTTCTATCAATTTTATAATGGAACTGATGCAAATTATGACTCGGTATAGTGCAATTTCATACTTGTTCAGCTTAAGTGGTGGTGGTGATGTCACTAGATCCATTGGATGGGGTGTCACCATTTGCATTTCTTGGCCCAACTTCATTATTGCTTGAAGATTTTATCCACATTTTGTCTCTTTCCCTCCATATATCTTCAATGGTGTTTCCATTGGGATATGTGCTTGACTTTGTCAATTGGTCTTTGCAATATTTCTTGAGGTGACCAACTTTATGATAGTGCAAGCATGCCATTTCAGAGTTTGACCAGCCTCTAGACCTTTTGGTCCATGCTCTCATGCAGTTTGCAGAAATGTGACCATATCTACCACATGATGTATAGTTTGTCCATGTGTTGTAATCGCATGTATATTGATTACCTATTCTCTTTGGTTGATAAGGAATCTTTTGACCTTTAGGCTTCCATGCTTTCTTTTTCTTTTTCCAACATTATTTAGATGTGTGCCCGTTCATCTTTCATGTAGGATAGTATTTGTCCATGTAGGTTTCCTTCTTTGGTTGTTCTATCTTACTCTTGCATTCATAAGCCTTATGTCCTTTCTTGTTACATTTATAATAGAATCCTATGAATGTAGGTGTAGATTTAGGAATACCTTTCATTTTACCTCGGCATACATTTGATGTGTTCCCTTTCTTTCCACAGTGCTTGCACATTAGCTTTCTTGGTTTTGGATTTTCATAGACATCCTTTGAGTTTTCTTGATTGGATGATTCTCCATTTTTCGGTAAAGCCTATATCATTGTTGTTGTTGTTGTTGACTCTTCATTGTTCTTCAAGAAAGTCATCCATTCTTTTATTTCTCTCTTCAGCCTTTCTGATAATCTTGTTATGTTGTTGCTGAATTCTAACCTCATGTTTTAGATTTTCATTTTCTTCTCTTAGTTCATCGATAATCTATATTCTCTCAATGAGATCTACATTTATTCTATTTGCTTCTTGACTCATTAGAATAATCTAATTTGTGAGATCATGGTAATGATCAGCATGTCTTTGAATTTCCAATTCCTTTTCTTTTATTTTCTCTATAATCTTCCTTATGTCATCAATAGCAAGTGTTCTTTCTATTTCAGCTTGTCTAGCAGAACTCATCACATCAATCATTCTTACCATCTGGCTCTCTTCACCGATTTGCAGTATCTTTATTTGCCCTGTCAGATGTTGATTGATCTCCTTTAGATTTGTGATGTTCTCTTCTAGTGATGTATCTGATATATTACTTGTATTTGATCCTGAAGATTTAAAGAAATCTAGAATCTCTTCTTCTTGATAATATTTTTCATTGTTCTGGGTAGCCATGCCTTTTCTCTCATCCAACAACTCTCTCATCTTGATTCTAGCTTCTTTATACTGTTCATAGAACATGTGTATCTCAAGATTTTTGTTCTCAATGTTCTTATCAAGTTTGTACTTCTCCATTGTGTGATCTTTTCTCTTAAGCCTTTAAGATTTCCAACAAGAGACTTGGCTCTGATACCAATTGTTGGAATTAATGGGAACTAGTACTGAGAGGGGAGGGGTGAATCAACACCTCTAAAAATTTTAACATCTTTCTTAATTCATCACTAGTAATCATACATTACTGTATTATTGACCATTACTATTGTTCTTTCTTATGTATGTATTGTTCATTCATAATATTTAATGATTTGCAACATTCATATAAACTTTCATGAAAATGATAAACACATAACACAAGATATGGTATCACAGAAAACTCCTGTTAGGGAGTAAAAACTGTGGTGGGGATGGCACCCACAAAACTTCACTATCTGTAAAATGGAATGGAGCCAGTTAAGGCTTACAATTTGACCACTTCTGATGATCTACCCTATTAGGAGTATTAAGGTGGAGACCTATTAAGATCTACTATGTTAAGAGCTTTAGCAACACTGATTTAAGTGTGCATTCAGTTATGAGATTTTACAATAGGACAGTTAAGCCCACCTTTCTTGAAAGGATTTCATTAATGTACTACACTTGTTAGAATGGGTACAAATGTTGACCTAACTGCATACAATCTATAATTTATGATTACAAATCCATTAAATCTCTTAAATTTATAATATCACCTTAAGTGATTGATGAATACCTTTTCTCTACTTTTTGGTAGCCTCTATTATGTTCTTGAAACATACATGATTCTATTTCTATCCTTCTGCATGAATTCTCTTGTCTGGTCTCTAGTTTCTCTCCATGGCTACTATCTTCATTGAACAACAACTATTCTCAATGGATTGAGCACCTATTTATACAAGTATTCGACCTATCTTGGAATCACACATTAGAATGTTAACTCTTAGATCCAAGGTTTACAAATTGACCTTGATCTTTAGTTTGCATGTTTTAAATAAGTAAAAATAATTAAAACAATAATAAATACATTACTTCCTCTGCATATAATGAATTTAAAATTAAATCAAGAAGCTATAAATACAACTTCAGTGATTTATTTGACGTGGAAATTTAGATCCACTTTTTGCTGGATATAACTAACTGTTAGTTCTTGGTCATTGGGTTGAGCTTGAAGTCTATCGGCGTTCCTTTGTTTGAACTATTCGTCGGGTTCCCTTTGTCTGTCAAGTTCCTCTTTGTGTTGTTCCATCAGGTTGTACTATTGTTACTCATCGGGTTTCCTTTAACCTTTTTGTCATCAGATAACACTTAACAATGTTTATTGGGTAACCTTATCATCGGGTGGTGTTGTGCCCTGTCTGTCAGTGTGCAGTAAACCGATGGTGCAGATCATGTTTTTCCTTAAGTATACTAATGGAAAAATATAATGCCTTCAATGCTCTAGTTGTGCATCCCTATCTGTTAGTAGAGCCTCTAAAGTAGTGATGCATTCTCTCAGCTGCTCTCTCTCTCTTGCTCACACTGGGATAGTGGGTCTACATCTCTGCCAGAACCCCTACTAGAATCATGTCCTGCAGCTCTATCATGTAACCTATCAGGCTTCCTCTGTTGTTGCTGTCTCTTTTGTCTCTGCTACTCCCTCATAAGTAAAGGACCTGGATCTATCTGGGGAGAAACAAATCTAAATCGGGTGCACTGACCCTCTCCACTTCCACTAGCCACATTTGCAGTGCCACCCACAGCTCCTCCACCCCTATCATCTCCACCATCATCACCATCCTTTGAAGGAGGATGTCTCCCATCTCTACCTCTGTCTCTACCCCCATCTGTCCCTCCATGTCTACCAGCCCCCTATCTCTCTGTGCTCCTCCTCTCCCCTTGGTAGGGTGGTCATTTAGATTATATTCTATAGGATCCTCTATACAAGGAATGGCCTTCTCCGAAACTGTGAACCGAGGAAATGGATACTGAAGCATCTCTATATCATACCCATTAGAACAACCTACATCTTCCACATCATAGAAAATATCCCAATCTACTTTGACCATGTCTTTGATCTCCTGATGGGTAGTATCATAACTAAGTTGGGCACCCCAAAATGGTGCCTCGTCATGGATCCAAGCATATACAGTCACGTCTTGGGTCCTTCCCTATCATCGGTCGAACAATCTCAAAACTTAGGTATGAACAAACTACTCTACAATGTATATGGTCCTCCTGATCAAGTACCTACTCTGAAACAAAAATGGAACCTATCTGGCATCTAAGGTCCACTCCTCACAGTCTAAGTATGGTCGCCATACGACCTCTGTTATATCATCAAAAGGTCTCAGCCAGTACTCTACCTTGCCCAGATGGGGTTGCTGAATGAGGCCAGCATACATATAAACATGCGGATACTCAGGTGCCCGCTGCCTGTCTACAATGGGTTGTGTCACTGGGATGTGCTCCTAGGCTACTATCTGAAGAATAAAAATGCCTACAGTTATGCTCTGAGTATAATGATAAACAATCTTGTGGAGCTCTCGGTACATGTGGGTCAAGATACAGCTGCCCCACGCAAATCTCTGTCTCAAGATGACCATCTACTCTAACATATCTACCCATCCAATGAGGAACCTATGTTGTCCTCCATATGGCATCAGGATTCCACCAATCAAGCCACCTAAATATATAGATAATCTATCATAATGATCTCACATGTAATCCCAAGAAAGATATCTACGATCAATGGTATCATCCTGGAAATACCGATGAGCTGCACCAATCACCATGGTAGAAGTCACCTCAAAGCGCACCTCGTGACCAATAATGGGAACGCACAATATGAGCCATACATCCTCAGGAGTAACTGTCATCTCCCCGATCAGGAGATGGAAGGTGTTGTTCTCTGAGTGCCATCTCTCAGCAAGAGCAGTCAACAACCCCCAATTTACCCCTATATCAGGTAAACCAATCAAGGATCATAATCCATAATGGACCACTGTCTCTTGCTCATTATCTGACAAAAGTATGGCCAAATCAAGCACACATCCTGGATATGTGCCCCAAAAAGCAACTACCTCAAAATAAACCTATTTTTGGAAAAATAATAGATAAATCAATGTTCTATCTATGATAAAAATGTAAAAATGCAATCAGCTAAGTGATTCTAAGTCTACGGAGAAAAGACACATCATGATTTGCATAAATTCTAAATCTAAAACCCAGAAGCGGTCCTGGATATACAGGGTGCGATCTTTTTACTGGATGCAATCCTGTTAAAATAGGATGCGATTGAGAATACATGGTGCGATCTCAGAAATCTTGGATGTGACCCAGAAAATGGGGTATGATCCTGAATAGACAGGGAACAACATACACTGGATTTTTCTGCTAAACTAAGTCAAAATATTGAGAACAAGATGCAATCCAGGAAAACCTGGATGTGACGCAAAAATTCAGAAAAATAGAATACGATCTAGAATCCTAGATGCGACCTAGAATTGAAAGGGCTCTACAAGCTACAAAAATGCATAAAATTTGAAATTGCAAAATCCATAAGATAGTTTTGCGAGTACTTACCGAAGGTGTGTAATCGGCCAGGCACTGACGATGATTACTAAGCTCAAAACGATGCTTCCTCACAAGGACCACCATATTCTCTGTAGAGCTCTCAGATTTAATATGGATAAAAGTGAAAATGAATAGTAAAAAAGTAATTTTTGAGATATATATTGGCCTCTTGGGCTATTTAGGGGTTCCAAAACTCCTCCCAGGAAACATAAACTCATTTTGTTCCCCTTTTGATCAATCGAGAATGAAATTAAAGTGATAACTTTTGACAAGAAATTTAACCAGCCCACAAAACAAGATTTATCATTACACTGGCAGTGCAAAGGTCATCTCCGCTATCGAATCCCTAGTCCGTGACACGCAAAATGAGCAAAGCAAAGGAGATACCTATAAAGAAAGTCTAGATATTCAAACTAGATTTAAGCAAGATTCTATTGAAGAAAATTCATAAGCTCACTTTTCCACACAAATAGCAAAGGTGCATCAAATCACTTTTCCATGGCACACACTTTTTACGACAGCTCCTGAAAATGCAGAATTGCTCCATCTATTCCACAACTCTGTCAAATTGCACATTTCATCATAAATCTTGGTCTGACATCATTTTATCAGTCTCACCACTCACATTTTCATGTGACTAACTTGGTTCTTGTGTGTTTATTCTTAAAACAAACCTTCTTTCTTCACTTCTTCTACTCCTTTCTTTTTGACCTACCCATTCCATGCAAGTGTTACATTATTTCCAAAGAAGGGATTTCATTTCTTTCCTTTGATTTCATTCCCGAGGGGGCATGATCACACTATCATCAATCAAATTCTTTCTCAAAACAACATTAAAATGACTTCGTAATCAAACAAACCAGGGGCATGACAGTTTCCTTGACTAAGTCAGAACTATTGGATAGAAAGTTTTGGTTCTCATAAGATGGATATCTTGTGTTTCCTTATTTTAAAAGATTCTTACTAAGCTCCTGACAACTTCATACTGAATTTTGGATGACAACCAAGTTTGGAATCAATATTATCAATCTTTGGATGACAACCGAGTTTAGAATTGATATCTTTAAGATCTTTTATTGACCTTTGGATGACAACCAAGTTCAAATTCAATTGTACTAGTTTAGTTTGATCACGTACGAGACTGATCTCATCAGGAATTTCATTCGATCATGAGCGAAATTCTCAATCTTTTTGAAATCAAAATCAAAATCTTTCTTTGAATCAATGCGCTTCTCGCACATCAATTCAAAGAGGGGAAAATGTAACCACCTAGATTTGGTCTTCTCTGACTATAGACCCTATTTTCCCTAAGTGTGATCATACCCCCAATTATGTTCAGACAACTCTTCAATTGGCTGACATAATTCATTCATAATCAAATTTAATCTCCTAAGTGATCTAATCACTAAATTTATTAATCACCTAAGCCAATCAAAACCAATCAATTAAATCAAATCATTTCAAATCAAACATGGCTAAGGTAATTAAGTTAAGAGGAATTAAATAAATCCCTATTTATATCAAATCACTTGCAAAACCCTATTTTCTAGCCTAAATTAATCTAATTAATTGGCTATAGTCATAATTAATTATCTAAAGCAATAAAAAGCTAAAATAATTAATATTCCTATTTTTGAATGAATATATTTAATATAATTCATTTCATTATTCCCCTAAACCCCTAACCTAACTTACCTCAACCACCTTGACCCTAGGTTCAAACCTATCCCAACCTATTCACCCCATGCTAAATCTAATCCTAATCTTAATCCCACTCTAACCCACCTCCTAATGATGTCACATTCCTAAATATGTGATTAGGAATTCAACCCACTTGAGAAAGTCCACTTTCTCAAGCTTGACTCTAAACCCTCTCCATGCCTCTTAAATGCTTGCACTTAATGCATATGACCTCTCCATGCCTCTTAAATGCTTGCATTTAATGCATATTCCTCAAGCCCATGCCTCTTGAATGCCTTTGGCATTTATTCCTCTTACACCCCATTAATGAGTTTTGCAACTCCATTAATGACCCTTGTCCCCCTCTCTCTCCTCATTTCTTCTATAAATAGAAGGAGTTTTTGAGCACAAATAAGCCTTCATTTTTAGATTGAAAATGCATTGTTATGCTGTTAGGATTTATATAGATTCATGTAACATTTAGTTTCCATGTTTACGCATTGTTATTATCTTCATTTCTAGAACTAAAATGCATGTTATTTAGATATCTTTCTTTTTTTTAATAGAATCTTTCATGCTAAGTTGTATATGTCACTGGAAAAGGCAAAATCTAAGGGCTATTATGTTGTTTTTCACACTCCTAGTTAGAAAGAAATAGATCAATTTTAGTGGATTTCCATGCTTTACTAATTCCATTTTCATTAACGTAATGATCTATTGAAGTGTTGTGTCATAAGTAACAAGTGCACTATTTCACACACACACACACACCAGGACCATAGAAAAGATCCCCAGCCACTCAAACAATGCCATTAAAACTAATCATGGGTAAAGAAGACCTCAACCCACTCCCCTGCAATTCTGAGAACATGCAACCATGACTAGAAACCCTAGATGAAATCAAATCCTTCTCCATCTTTAAAATGCGGTCATAGATCCATTATAAGTTACTCGGGCACTTACTAGATCTTGCCAGGTGTCAGCATGGCGCAATGCCTTGAACACTAGATCTTGATCATCTTGTCTTTAAGGCTTTATGCCCATCATTAGATCAAAACTAACCTAACTAACCTTTATATTAACCTCAGATCTGAAACTGCAAGTCCCACTAACTGGAAGGACATGTAGCAGCTAGGCGTGATTCCTCATAGGTTAGATCTTGCACATCTTCTTGATAAGGCTTTGCGCCTACCACACGATCTAATTGTACATGATTTATCATTAACTCATCCTTCATTCTAGCCCCACGATCATAGGATGACAAGTATCAGTCAGGCGTGATGCCTCAAACATTAGATCTCAATCATCTTATTTTTGAGGCTTTAGGGCATCCACACAATCAGATAAGACTTGATCAATCTTTACTTTACCCCATCTGACTTCAACCTGGTCCTGCCATCTAACATACATCAGCTAAGCGCAATGCCTTGAAGGTTAAAGAACTTCATCTTGCACATTGAGGCATCACGTCGGTCGTCAGATCAATCTGTCATCTATCCCTTTCCACTTAACTAGCCTTTGACTCAAAGCACCTCATTTCCCTTTATCTCTAAATCTCACAATAAAACTTGTTGGTAAGTTGACTTCCTGAGCAAGCATGACTCATTTTGTGTTGTTAATCATGGCAACAAAGTCATACTTAAGTTTTGTTATGAAAGACAAAATGACTAAGTGTGAAAATAGGGTAGACAGACACATACAGAGATCAATACATCAGCACACATGTTAGAGATCACACCAGAGCATGTGTGCTTAGGTATATACTCTATGGTGTATATACATGCTAGATCCAGATGTGCAGAGTATGGAAAATTAGTATGTAAAAGTTACAGGCAGATTAGTAGACCTGTAGTCCAGGAAACAGAGCATGGAAGCCGACTATAGTTTTGATCAGTTTGAATGATTTTATAATGTAATGGCTAAGCGCCTTTAGTTATAAGTTTTTATTAATGTAATTAATGTTGTAGTAAACATGCTTAGGCTGACTTGTTTGGAAGCATTGTATATTTTGGTTTAAAGGCAGAACTAGTGTTATATTTTGGGTCGTCCCTATTCAATTGTAAACATATAAGTATGTAATGTAATGTTATGTTACAAGTGTCGATAATTATGTAAGAAGAAGATATAGAGGGATAGTAATATGAATTCAGTATATGATATAGCTCTTTAAGAGAGTAAGAGCATTCACACATACACAAAACTGATCAGACAACAGTGTCATCACAACAGTTCATTTTGATATAGTGTATTTCAACTTTCAGAATGTTGTAGCCTTCATCTTATTGGGCAATGAGCCTAGGTAGTGAGCCATATACCTTTAACAGGGTTTTGTAAAAGACTTCTAATAGGGTTAGACCTTTAACCAGGTCATTGTACTTAATTTGTAAAGACTGCTTCTAACAGGGCAAAGGAACTTTAACAGGTTCATTATACCTACTACAATATTTGTGGGTACTAATCCCCACTGAAGTTCTCCTTTGATCAAGGTTCTCCATAATCATATCATGTGTTATTTGTTCTTGTGTTATGTTTCTTTGGATGCACATTTGATATATGTTTAATTGGCTGAAATATAATTAATAGATAAACACTGATTCACCCCCCCTCTCAGTGTTTCTAACAATTGGTATCAGAGCTTTGGTCCTCTGAAAGAAATTTTAACCACTTGAGGAGATTGTTAGTAAACAAATTTGTCCTTTCTTATTTCCTGTGATAATATGATTCTTGATGCCCAAATTATGAACAATGTCTGGTTACAACAGTTGAAAATCCATTCTCTGATTATTGGCTATTCTCTGAATTGGTAGGTACAGCTCCCTTTTGGAATGATATGCAATGAATTATGTCTTGATCCTAAAACTAACACATGGTATGCTCTTAACCCAAGAGCAGAAAAGGCAAACCGAATTAAGCCTAAACAGAACTTAATCCAGGCAAGGAGAGCTTTCTAATCTATGAACCAAGTTGTAGAACTCACACATCTTATGAATTCATACACTCAGCACTAACTAATCTACAACAATTACTAACAGGGAGATAAATGAAATGATGAAAACTTCTGATGAATCCTTCTCCGAATATCCCACATCACATCCTACTGAGGTTTATTCACATCCTCGCAACCAAAAGAATGAAACATCTTTTCCTTCTTAATGAACTTAGATTAAGAGAAAGAACCATCTAATTAACTACTGACAGCTAACTGGAACAGAAAATAATTGACATAAAACACCTTTCAATTGTCTCTACAACATCAAGTATCTTTCACCAAAAATTTTCTGACCTTTCATTAATCTTTCAGTTTCATACATATAGAGCCAGGGGATGACCGTTACAAAGGAAGCTTAATCGGTTCATCTCCCTCTAAATGACAGGTGGGAAGAAATCACTTCTGCCGCATAACTAATTACAGGAAAAAAAAAGAACGGAAAAGAAGGAGGAAGTTAAATCATTTGGCTTTCTTTCCTTTCTCCATCTCTGTCCGATATGCTTTGGCGGCAGTTACAATCAGAACTAACTCCTCATGTTTAAGCACGTAAACATTGGCATATCTTAAGAGCCACTGGGCGTGATCTCTGGAAAAATCCTTCATGGCATTCAATTGCTTTGGTGACTCCCCCATGGCCACGTGTATGTGTCCGCTCAGCTTCTGCAGTTCCTTGACTCTTCTTTCTTTAGTCACCTACTCGCGAGCTCTTTTTCTTTCATCTTTGTTGATCGGTGAGTGAGCGATGTCTTTCCCTTTTTAACTCGTCACACCCTCACGAGTTAACATTTCATCACCTCAAAGCATCAGCGAGTGAGCGAGGCATTGAATGATTTTTTAGTCGCTCAGACGCGGACTTTTAAGAATCTTGAAAAATTCTTCTGCGACTGAGCGATAAGTATTCACATTAGTATTTCATGCCTTCGCCGCGCAATCGCACTGCAAAAGACAAGTGAGTTAAAACCTAAGCGAGTGGGCGACTTACAAGACAGGACCTCGTCGCGTAGTCACGGGCTTTTAACACTGACATAAAACTTGATGTGAATGTGCGACTGTTTTATTTTAAACAATACTCGCTCAGTCGCGGAGCATGATACAGAAAGCAAAATTTTACAGCGACTGCGCGACAGACACTTACTTAACCCGTCGCTGACTTGCTAACCTGTAGCTTGACCTTCATAAGACATCAAGGCTGTGCGATTTGTACTTTCAAAATAGCTCATCGCCCACTCACGCACAGATCGAAACTAGACATAAATAGATCATGATTGCATGATTCCCTTTTAAATAGCTCGTTGCCCACTCGCGCGACTTAAAAACATTGTAAGAAGACCGACACGACAAAGCGATTAAACATAAAGCATGACTTCAAAAGGGGTTTTACTTCTTTTTTGCGGCAAAGCACAAGATTTAAACCAAGAAAGCCCGGGAAAAGAAAAGGCCAAGAAATTTACCTGAGCATATTACTTGTACTATGAAGAAGTAATGCTCAATGAAATTTAGGGCTTTGACTTCACCTTTCATTTTGTGAATGAGCACCAGAATATCAACAATTTTGGGCTTAAGGTCTGATCCAAATAGGGTCTTTGGCACCTTTCTTTTAGCGCCTCGTGGCTTCTGAAACCATGAGTGCATAATTTCTCTCCTCCACACCATTTTCTTCGCAGAAAACTCAGAAGCTGAGTGTGATGCTGTTAAGTTGGAGAATTCATCCCGCTCAGGTACTCAAAAGCAATTCACCACTATCTGACGATCTATAGATAGAAGCACTGTGTCATCTAGTAGTATAATCTGTTTGGTGTCTGGGTCGTAATGGTTGATACATTCGTATATCAATTCCAGAGCTTGGACGGCCACTTACTTTTCCATTTTCTGTGGACTTGCAGAAAATTAGAAACAGGGTGCGTTTCTTTGCTTGCGGAAAATCTCTCTACAGGTGAGAACTCCGCTTGCAGAGAAAGCAATTTTCAGTTCTCTGCAAATACTTTATTTTAATTTCTGAGTCACATTTAAACATTTCTCTCTTACCCAGAAAATTGAAAAAGTGCTTCGAAAACCCGTTGTGGGGTCCACCACACAGCACTCCTTCTTCTTTTCTGCCTTTGCAGGAAATTACCTTCTTAGGTAGAATTCCGCCATGAAGAGGCTGAATTCTAATTCTCCGCTTTGAGTCTTTCTTGATCCTGGATTTTCTTTTAACTGCTTCCCGGATCTGTTTCTATGCTGTAGGTAATAACTTCACTGTCCATGACTATTTCTTTTCATAGTATACCTCTGCAAACATTGCTATCTGTACTTCGCAGAAAATCAACTTCGCAGGTAGAAACCCGCAGTGGAGAAGATGATTTTTGAAATCCTGCAAGCCTTTAATTTGATGCTGAATGAAGAATTCTGCCGATGATGAATTGTTTCACAAGGATCACAAAGACAATGTGAGAACTCCCATCGGATTAGGCACTAGACTACCTATGGACTTATCATGCGTGAGGGAGAAATCCACCTGGCTAAGGGAATGCGGAGGGAGAAGGGAAAAAAATGGAAAATCTGATGGTGATTCCCAATTACTTAAAGGACATCTACCTAGACTCAAACGCGATTAAACTTCACTAAGATGCAAAACTTCCACTTTTCTGAAATGGCTACATGTTTAAAAGTGGAGGCAACAGCTGGCTCCGACTAGGGACGTAGGTAGATTATACCTAAGTGAGGGACCCAGTATCTCTAGTTTTGCAATGAAGAACAAAAGGTGGCAATGCAGGAACACCAACAAAAGCAAGCAAAATAGGAAAGGAACAAAAGAAAGGGAAGGAAACTAACCTAAGGAACGCAAAGCAACAGAACAAAACTATGGTACAATACAGGGGTTACCTATTTTCACTCTGCAATTTGATAAAGCTTCAAATCTTGACCATTGAAGGTCAGTGGTAATACTTCACCATCCTGATACGCCAGTTTGAAGGAATTGTTATCAAATGTCGTATGGATTATGAACGGGCCTTTCCGAAGTGAGTCAAATTTCTTGTGCATTCCTTTGGGAGCACTTCTCTTATCCCACAATAATACACTATCACCCACCATGAATTTTTGTGGTCTTGCCTTTTTGTCAAATAGCTTCTTCACTCGTCGTTGATGCTGAGTGATGTGATCTACTATCTCTGCTCTTTCCTCTTCCAGCTTGGTCAGATACAAGATCCTCTTCTCTAATCCATCTCTGAGTGTACCATCTTCAATCACCTTTCTGAGCTTGTTGGTAGCCAATTCCAGAGGTAATGGAAGGCTCACTTCAGTACCGTAAACCAGCTCGAAAGGTGATACACCAATTGCCCTCTTTGGCGGTACTCTATTTTCCCACAATGCTTCATGAAGCTTTTTATGCCAGTTTCTTTGATTATCTTCCACCAGCTTCTTAATAATATTCACCAAATTCTTATTGCTAGATTCGGCCTGGCCGTTTCCTTGTGGGAAGTAATCTGAAGAATGGCTAACAGTGATTCCATATTCAAAACAAAAATTAGTAATCTCAACTGAAGAGAAATAAGCTGCATTGTCCATTACTAACTTATTTGGGACACCAAACCTGACTAGTATATTGTCTTTAAGAAACTCATAGACCACCTTTGAAGTTGTCTTCTTCGTCGCCTTAGCTTCCACCCACTTGGTGAAATAATTGGTGGCAGTTATTATGTACCGATGACTAGCGCTAGAAGCTGGATTAATTGGGCCGATGAAAATAAGACCCCATTGTTGGAAAGGTTCTTCTATCACAACAGGTTTTAGCGGGAGAGTAGCTAACTAAGGATGTCCCGAAAACATCTTGCATTTCTCACATTTTGCTACCCAAGAATAGGCATCCTTGAACATTCCAGGCTAGTAGTAGTATTGTCTCAAAATTTTGAAAGCGGTGATGGAGGATGAGAAATGTCCTCTGCAGGCTTCATCATGGAAAGTTTTCAGCAGCCTCTCTTATTGTTGTTTATCTACACATCTGAGGAAAGTACCATCAATTTCCTTCTTAAACAATTTACCATCCCAAATCACAAACTTAGCAGCCTTTAATCTCAGTTCTCTTCTTTGTTTCACTGTCAGGTCCTCTGGGCATTCTCCGTATGTGAGGAAGTAAGCAATAACTTCGAACCATGTATCTTGGAGTCCCACGGCCAAGACCAACTGCTTTTCTTCGGATTCCCCTATCTCTTCCATGATCTTGTTTTCCACGATTTCTCTACATAAAGCATTTCCCCTTACCAGTTTAGTGGGCTTAATTTCAATGTCGTATTCCTGCGTCTTTGCTATCCAAGCTCCTCGAGCATTGCAACCCACTTCTTGCTGTGTCAACACAATTTTCACCGCTACATCTGGGACATACACCACAGAATGTGAATGCAAGATGTAGAACCAGAAAATTTTCAATGCTTTAACCACCGCAAAAGCATGTTTCTCAATCTGTGAATATTTCAATTCATGGTTCTTTAAGGGGACGCTCATGAAAGCTATAGGGGCCTGAACTCCTTCATCATTATTCTGCATAAGTATGGCTGACAGGGTGTGTTCGGAAGCATAATAGTAGATGGTGAAATCTTGCCCATAATTTGGATGACTCAACACCGGGGCATTAGCAATAGCATCCTTGATGTTCTGGAAAGCTTGTTTCCCTGGTTCACTCCATTTAAAGTTTGCATTGCCTTTCATCATATCTACAATGCATTGGGTTATCTCTGCAAAATCTGGTACAAATCTCCTGAGAAAGTTGACTTGTCCAAAAAATGACTTCACTCTTGTCCTGTTCACTGGCAAACTCAACCTTCGAATAGCCTCAACTCGCTCTGGGTCGATCCTGATTCCTTCTTGGGAGACTATGTGACCGAGGAGCTTTCCTTCTGTTACACAAAACATAGATTTCTTCGGGTTGAGGGAGATTCCATGATCTCGACATCTTTGCAAGACCTTCCTCAAATCTTCTATGTGGTCTTTTCTTTTCTTTGAAAAAACGGTGAGATCATCCAGATATATCCCTATGATCCGATCCTTCAGATCAGCAAATGTTTTGCTCATGCATCTTTGAAAAGTAGCACCTATGTTTATCAGACCGAAAGGCATCCTGTGGTATGCGAACATACCCCAGGGGGTTGTGAACGTCATCTTGTGCTGATCTTTCTCCTCCACTTCAATTTGGTTATACCCCGAGAATCCATTGAGCATGGACATCATCTCAAATCCAGCCACCGTTTGCAATAAATGATCCATATTGGGAAGGGAAAAATTGTCTTTAAGGGACGCCTGATTCAAATTTTGAAAATCAACGCAAATCCTGATTTCTCCATTCTTTTTCCAAACAGGCACTATATTAGCTACCCAAGTAGAGTGATGGATTGGGTAGATAATTCGAGCCTTCAGCATTTTGTCTACTTCTCAAAAAATGGCATTTGCTATCTTGGGGTTGTAATTCCTCTGCTTCTAGCAAAAAGGGACGGCATCTGGCTTCAAAGGAATTTGATGTTTCACTTTTCCACCTCTATAACTTTTCAAGTTTTCATAGCTCCAGGCGAAAACATCCTTGTACTCTAGAAAGAGTTGCTTGGCAGCTTCCTTCTCTTCAGATGAACAACATTTACCAATGTTGATCATCTTGGGGTTGTCAGTATCACCGATGTTCACCCCTCCATATTCACCAGTAGTGGGTCCTTTTTCCATCCTCTTCTGCTTTATATAAGCATCATGTCTATTAAACAGTTTTTCCAAAGACACAAAATAAGGCGGGATGGTATTACCTCATAGCTGAATCGCTTCACCTTGCTTTTCTAGAGATTCATGATTGGAATCCTCTTTATCTCCTTCATTCACATAGTTTTTAGAAGTAGTCTTGTCGCTTTCCAAGAACAACTTTAGGCTCTTTTCATCTTCAAAGACCTACCACGAATCCATATTGTTTGGAACAGAAGCTCTATAGACAATCTCGATTTGGTACTTCTTGTCTTTAAACTCTAGATGAGGCAACAACAAAGAAGCCGAAGCTGCCAGGGAATCAGCCTTGGTATTCAACTCTCTTGGTACTGCTTCAATGGAAAAGGCATCCAAACCTTCGATTTCATCCCAGACTCTGTTTCTGTAGTTCTTTAATCTGTGATTCTTTATAGAGTATTGTTTTCTAACCTATTTCACCACGAGCTCTGCATCGCCTCTAGTCTTCAGCAGTTTTATCCCTTTCTCTTTTGCTGCTACAATTCCAAGTTGTAGAGCCTCGTATTCCACTGTGTTATTGGTGTTTCTAAATTCCAATTTAAAGGCCATTGGTTCAGGTTCACCCTGAGGAGGGATTAACACGACGCCCACACCGGATCCTAATGAAGAATAGCTTCCATCAAATTCCAGGGTCCATACACCGGTAAGGTTGCTCCCTTCACATGAAGCTCTTTCATTTGGATTTTCACTTCTTTCTTCACTCAGGGATTCTTCAGTGAACAACATGTAATTTCCAAATTCCAACTCTTGGTAGAGTATCTGGGCTTTGGGATCATCAGATTTTAGGATGGTGAATTTAGCTTTTTCCTCAGGCTGCAACTTAACTTTCTTGTTCCCAATCGATATCGTAGCCTGAGACCAGTCTAACTTTATCTCTCCTCCTAAGTCTCTACAGAAACTTCTACTTATGAGGAGACCATAGCTTGCCGGGATGTCTGCCACTAGGATAGTCAATAAGAGCTTATGTTCGGGGTGAGAGGCCAAAGCAACCTGGGCATCCTTAATTTGTCCTAGCAAGGGAACCTATTTGGCATCCATCGAGTAACACCTCCCATGCACCTGTATGAGGCTAAGACCTAAGGCTTTGGCTACTGAATAGGGCATGACATTGTCTGATGCTCCTGAATCTATTATACAATTACTTAGTTTACACCCGTTAGTGTACAATGAAACATAGAAGGGGTTGGGCTTCTGACTGGGAGAAGTTGCTAACACGGTACATTCTTCTTGATGAAACAAATTAGCTGTTAATGTCTCACCCTCCTCTTCTATAGTCACATTGTGGTTCAAACTTGAGACATTCCCTTTACATCTCTCCACTAGTATTTTTAATTCAAAAGGATGTGAAGCTAAATAATCTATAGGGGAAATCTGAATTTTTGCTTCTTCACAAAATTGGATAAAATCAAAAGGTGCTTTATCCTTACCCGTTTGAGAATTTGAGGCTCCTTGATCAGCATGGGCATTGCTCAGGGAAGGAACGGAGTCACCTTTGAGAGGTTGGATTGAGGATTGGTTCTTCATTTTCTGTCCCTGAGTGAGCACTCTATAAGAAGTCTCGTCAATGGTAGCATAGCATTCACCTTGGGTTTCAGAGTCAGACTTATACTCCACAAATAAATTTCCAGAGTCGCCATTGGAGTATGTATCCAAATCTGCACAAGGAGCTGCTACATTCAGCTCATTAGTGGCTAACAACTGCATCATACGAACGGTCTCTGGGAAATTATCACCGTCACGATCTATAGTCAAATGAAACACGCACATATTTCCTTTCTTGGGTGCTACCTCGATCTGCAATCTTGGGTGGGTGCCTGTAAGCTGCAGGAACTTATTGTCTGCACCTCTTCCCGGCATATTCTGAAAATTCCACTAATAAGAGTTGTTGAAACCTGGTAATTGCTTCTTCATCATGACCAACTCATTTGACAACTTCTAAAGCATCTCATCAGATGACATAGTATTGCTGGAGCTTCCTTTGGTTTGAATCTCCCTTTTCCACTTTCCCGCGGAGATTAAGTCATCCTCGCACTCAATGGCTCTTCTTTGTGCATCTGCTAAATCAGTAGGGCATGCTCGTCTTAAGTCATAATTAACATCTAGAGGCATCGTGCTTATGAAGAATGTTTTGAGATTACCGGTAGTAGGCCTAGCAGCGACAGGGATTCTACTGGTAATCTTGTTAAAACTGGCTACAAAATCCCTCATACTCATGTGAGGTTTCTTCTTGATGGACGCCAATTGCATCAACAGAGCGTGTTCATTCTCTACCATTTTAAACCGGGCTTCAAACGTCGTCTGCATTGTATCCCAGCTAGTAATTGAGCCATCATCTAGATGATAGAACCAATCTACAACACTCTTTGTCAGGGTCTCAACAAATAATCTTACTGCAACGTCCTCTTGTGCCACCCCCAAAATGTGAGTAGATGCAAAGAATGCCTTGATATGCTCTTCGGGAGTGACCTTTCCATCACTGGAAAACTTAGGAAAATTCTTTCTTGACCCCGCAGGAAGCGGATGATAAGCCGCTAACGCTAAAGGTCCAACTACTGCAGCCCATGGAGCAGCCATAACAGCCCTTGCAGTATATGGTGGAAAATTAACAATCGAGGGAGTATTAATACCGTGAAGAGTCAATACCTAGCAAGTGTTTTGTGAAGTGATTTGGTTCCTAACAGGGGAAGCCGGTCTACTCTGACTCTTCTTTTCTCCTCTTCTTTTAGGAACCTCTAGGATGGGAAAACCAAGCTCTTCTAGCTTGTCAAAAGTAGGATCTCGCCCAACCTGCTCTCTGGTACTCCTGAGGAACTTTGTGTGTTCCAGGGTGCTGAGAAGAGTTTACTATTGGGCTTCTCTTCATGCTTTTCTTTCTTCTCTCTGGATATTCCTCCTTTGAACAGCTCTTTCTAAAGCTTCTGCCCTTCTTTCTTCTTCCTCTAATACCTGGCTTGCGTTTCGGTAATGCTCAGCGTTCCTCCTATATCTCCAAACAAATGTATTGAGAGACGAGCTTATGTTTTCTTGGTCGTCTTGAAAACCAAGGTTTGGTTTGAGCACTAGAAAGATATTCTCATGAGAGAGTACCATTTTTCCTCATGATACAATGTACTGGTCTAGCGACTATTCAATTTCCCTAGTGGAGTTGCCAAAAATATGTAAGTAAATGGATTTGTCATTTCTTATTTCCTGTGATAATATGACTCTTGATGCCCAAATTATGAACAATATCTGGTTACAACAGTTGAAAATCCATTCTCTGATTATTGGCTTTTCTCTAAATTGGTAGGTACAGCTCCCTTTTTGAATGATATGCCATGAATTATGTCTTGATCCTAAAACTAACACAGGGTATGCTCTTAACCCGAGAGCAGAAAAGGCAAATCAAATTAAGCCTAAACAGAACTTAATCCAGGCAAGGAGAGCTTTCTAATCTACAAACCAAGTTGTAGAACTCACACATCTTATGAATTCATACACTCAGCACTAACTAATCTACAACAATTACTAACAGGGAGATAAATGAAATGATGAAAACTTCTGATGAATCCTTCTCTGAATATCCCACAGCACATCCTACTGAGGTTTATTCACATCCTCGCAACCAAAAGAATGAAACATCTTTTCCTTCTTAATGTAACTTAGATTAAGAGAAAGAACCATCTAATTAACTACTAACAGCTAACTGGAACAGAAAATAATTGACATAAAACACCTTTCAATTGTCTCTGCAACATCAAGTATCTTACACCAAAAATTTGTCGACCTTTCATTAATCTTTCAGTTTCATACATATAGAGCCAGGGGATGACCATTACAAAGGAAGCTTAATCGTTTCATCTCCCTCTAAATGAGAGGTGGGAAGAAATCACTTCTGCCGCATAACTAATTATAGGAAAAAAAAAGAACAAAAAAGGAGGAAGTTAAATCATTTGGCTTTCTTTCCTTTCTCCATCTCTGTCTGATATGCTTTGGCGGAAGTTATAATCGGAACTAACTCCTCATGTTTAAGCACGTAAACATTGGCATATCTTAAGAGCCACTGGGCGTGATCTCTGGAAAAATCCTTCATGGCATTCAATTGCTTTGGCGACTCCCCCATGGCCACATGTATGTGTCTGCTCAGCTTCTGCAGTTCCTTGACTCTTCTTTCTTTAGTCGCCTACTCGTGAGCTCTTTTTCTTTCATCTTTGTTGATCGGCGAGTGAGAGATGTCTTTCCCTTTTTAACTCGTCGCACCCTCGCGAGTTAACATTTCATCACCTCAAAGCATCAGCGAGTGAGCGAGGCGTTGAATGATCTTTTAGTCGTTCGGTCGCGGACTTTTAAGAATCTTGAAAAATGCTTCTGCGACTGAGCGATAAGTCTTGACATTAGTATTTCATGCCTTTGCCGCGCAATCGCACTGCAAAAGACAAGCGAGTTAAAACTTACAGGACAGGACCTCGTTGCGTAGTCGCAGGCTTTTAACACTGACATAAAACTTGATGCGGGTGTGCGACTGTTTTATTTTAAACAATACTCTCTCGGACACGGAGCATGATACAGACAACAAAATTTTACAGCGACTATGCGATAGACACTTAGTTAACTCGTCGCTGACTCGCTAACCTGTAGCTTGACCTTCATAAGACATCGCGATTGTGCGATTTGCACTTTCAAAATAGCTCATCACCCACTCGCGCACAGATCGAAACTAGACATAAACAGATCGCGATTGCGCGATTCCCTTTTAAACAGCTCATCGCCCACTCGCGCGACTTAAAAACATTATAAGAAGACCGACGCGACAAAGCGATTAAACATAAAGCATGACTTCAAAAGGGGTTTGACTTCTTTTTTGTGGCAAAGCATAGGATTTAAACCAAGAAAGCCCAGGAAAAGAAAAGGATAAGAAATTTACCTGAGCATATTACTTGTACTATGAAGAAGTAATGCTCAATGAAATTTAGGGCTTCGACTTCACCTTTCATTCTGTGAATGAGAACCAGAATATCAACAATTTTGGGCTTAAGGTCTGATCCAAATAGGGTCTTTGGCACCTTGCTTTTAGTGCCTCGCGGCTTCTGAAACCATAAGTGCATAATTTCTCTCCTCCACACCATTTTTTTCATAGAAAACTCAGAAGTTGAGTACGATGCTGTTAAGTTGGAGAATTCGTCCCGCTCAGGTACTCAAAAGAAATTCACCACTGTCTGACGATCAATAGATAGAAGCACTATGTCATCTAGTAGTATAATCTGTCTGGTGTCTGGGTCGTAATGGTTGATACATTCGTATATCAATTCTGGAGCTTGGACGGCCACTTAAATTTCCATTTTTCATGGAATTGCAGAAAATCAGAAACAGGGTGCATTTCTTTGCTTGCAGAAAATCTCTCTATGGGTGAGAACTCCGCTTGCGGAGAAAGCAATTTTCAGTTCTCTGTAAATACTTTATTTTAATTTCTGAGTCACATTTAAACATTTCTCTCTTACCTGGAAAATTGAAAAAGTGCTTTGAAAACCTGTTGTGGGGTCTACCACACAACGCTCCTTCTTTTCTTCCTTTGCGGAAAATTACCTTCTTAGGTAGAATTCCACCACGGAGAGGCTGAATTCTAATTCTCCGATTTGAGTCTTTCTTGATCCCAAATTTTCTTTTAACTGCTTCCCGGATCTGTTTCTATGCTGCAGGTAATAACTTCACTGTCCACGACTATTTCCTTTCATAGTATACCTCTGCAAACATTGCTATCTGTACTTCATGGAAAATCAACTTCGCAGGTAGAAACCCTCAATGGAGAAGATGATTTTTGAAATCCCACAAGCCTTTAATTTGATGTTGAATGAAGAATTCTTTCGATGATGAATTGTTTCACAAGGATCACAAAGACAATGCAAGAAATCCCATCGGATTAGGCACTAGACTACCCGTGGACTTATCATGCGTGAGGGAGAAATCCACCCGGCTAAGGGAATGCGGAGGGAGAAGGGAAAAAATGGAAAATCTGATGGTGATTTCCAATTACTTAAAGGACATCTACCTAGACTCAAACGCGATTAAACTTCACTAAGATGCAAAACTTTCACTTTTCTGAAATGGCTACATGTTTAAAAGTGGAGGCAGCAGAGATCATGGACTCAGCTGAAGAAAAACATTTGAAAAAGAATCTTGAAGCAACTCTTGAAGATCTTGATAGATCTGAGAAAGAAAATGAAGAACTAAGATTGAAAAATGATGGCTCTCAAATACTTATTAAAAGGCTAAGAAAAGATCTAAAAGATTGTTCTACAAGTGATCTAGGACAAATGGTCAAAAATATTAATGAAGAGAATAAATATCTAAAGGATAAACTTGAAGATCAGGAGGAATAGCTTACAGATAGCTAGAACACCATTGAAGACAAGATCAAAGAAAGCAAACAATTGGAAGATGAACTTTTGCAGGCAAACATGAAAGTTCTGGAATTGGAAAACATAAAGAAGAAGTTGGAATCTGAATTAACAGAAGCAAAAGCTAAGATTGATAAACTTCACGCAAGTTCTGATTTGATTCAATCCTAGCTCAATGCGCAAAGGCAAAAAGGGAACACTACTGGTCTTGGATTTAGTACAGCACAAGATGCTATCAAATCATTGCAAGACAGAGAGAAAACACTTGAAACATCTTCAGAAGCTAAGAAAGTTAAAGATACTACAGAGGTTATATCTAAACCACCTAAAAGAGAAATCAAGCAAGTTAATAGAACTTGTTATGCATGCAATAAACATGGGCATTTGGTAAGAGATTGCAAAGAGGTAAGACCTTTTAAAGGTTATTGTTACTCCTGTAATAAGTTTTGTCACAAGGCTATACATTGCAGAACAAGTCAAAGAAATCAACCTCAGCAAAATCATAGGAATATAAATCAAAGAAATCACAGAAATCAACTCTCAAGAAATTTGCAGAACATTACATGTCAAATATGCAATTACAATGGACACACAACAAAGTAATGCAGCATGATGAGAAAGAACATCAGACCTCCTATCATTTGTCACACATGTGGAAAGGCTAGACATATCACAAGGTTTTGCAGATCCAAAACTTAGAAACAAGAGGATCCTAAAAAGTCACTATTTG